>JAPFRF010000018.1:5883462-5918462 GCA_029282475.1 Phrynocephalus forsythii
TGGCGTCTGAAAATAGGCCGGCAGGCGGAAGCTGCAGCGCTGTTTCCAAAGCTGTGGGCAGAGGGAAGCTGGAATATATTGCGAATTAGAATTTTTTTTTTTTTAAGAGAGACAAAACACACTCTCCATGGTGTTTATAGAGAAGGCGGTGTAGGCGCAAGGGCGAAGGGTCTGCTTAAATCTCAACGCTCAGGCTGCTTGTTTCTTGAGGTCCCTGACGTTTTAAAATTATTATTAATATTATTCAAACTGCAATATAAAGCGTAAAAACAAAAGCAAAGTGCCATTTAGACAAACACAAAACCCAAGAACCAGAACAGAACAGAACAAAACAAAACAATCTTCCTAACAAACTCCACGACACCCACTTCCAACTCAGGACTTTTAATCCAAGCTTAAAATCCTTAAAATATTGACCTTCCCGTTTCTTTCCGGAAATACATAGACTCTTCTTCCGGTTTGTGCCTTCTACCTTTTTGAACAATGAGTACCAACAATTTATCGCACGTGAATTTAAAATCATGACATTTGTTTCCAGTCCCTTCCTAATTTTAATTCTACAATTCAGTTTCTCATTAATAGCCATGTGCCATATCTCCCGCAGTGGTGGCAAACCTTCGGCCCTCCAGATGTTTTGGACCCCCAACTCCCAGAATCCCAAGCCTGTATTGCCAGTGACAAAGGACTATGGGAGTGGTAGTCCAAAACATCTGGAGTTCCAAAGGTTCGCCAAGACTGCATGCCATTCCTCCCATGTTATTTGATTGTTTGAGTTCCAATTGTCCCCGCCACTGTATTCCCGAAGGCTTTCACAGACAGGATCTGATGGTTGTTATGTTTTTATTTTCTGGGCTGTTTGGCCGTGTTCTGGACGTTTCTCTTCCTGATGTTTCGCCAGACTCTGCGGCCAGCATCTTCAGAGGGCAAGGAGCTCAGGGGAGCTAGGAGTTCTCTCTGTGCTTTGGGGTACACAGATGCCCGCTGCATCAACACTTTCCTTTTGTGCTGTGGGCACAGGAAGGACCCACAGCACTGCCTGGACAAATTATGGCACTGCTCTCTCTCTCTCTCTCTGTCTCGTGCTCTCTGTCTCTGTGATGTACCCTGTTTCCCTGAAAATAAGACATCCCCCGAAAATAAGACCTACTTACAAGTTTTGCCTCTCACTGAAATACAAGGCATGCCCCTGAAAATAAGGCCTCCCCGATAATAAGATAACCATAAATGTGTACCGTATTCTTCTTCATGGAAAAATAAGACATCCCCTGAAAATAAGACCTAGCGCATCTTTGGGAGCTAAAATTAATATAAGACACTGTCTTATTTTTGGGGAAACATGGTATCTGCAGAAAATAAACTCTGTGGCCTGCTCCCCCCCCCACCAAACGATCCAGGACATAGTGCCTGTGGAACCAAACGCCCCGATGCCCGGTTTTGTCTTCCCTGTTGTACAAATGTGTGTGTGTGTGTGTGTGTGTGTGTGTGTGTGTGTGTGTGTGTGTGTGTGTGTGTGTGTGTCAAATTTGGGACAGGGTTTCTATTTTTAAACTTCCGATGACTCACCGTTGACTTGCTAATTAGCCTCTTGCCAAGATGTGGGTTTAATTTGTTAATGGAGGCAGGCTCTCCCCCACACACACACACACACACCAGGGACGGGGTTGCTCGAGATTCCTGAGTCACCCTTGGAGTTGGTGGCGTGTCGCTGACTCATGCCGGAGCTGGCCCAGTGAATAATTCTGAGTTACAAATGCCCCACGGAAGGGCTGGGTAGAAACACTCTCTCTTATTGTTCACCCTTGCACGCACACGGCTTCTGGTATTTTTGAGTAGAACGTATTTCAGAGCAGCTGTGGGTGATTCTTTTTGGTTCTGGCTCCTACTAAGCTCAGTAAGGTGGGGTATCTCTCTGGAATCTGGAACCGGGAGCCCCGGAGCTCCCCCAAAAGAAGGAAACTGGGCAACCCGGGTGCACATTTCTGACCTAAGCGTTGCTGACTCCTCGTCGTACTTGCAGCCGCTTCTGCAGATGAGGGTTATTTTTAGCTGTTGGCCAGGCGGTTTCCTCCCCGATGAGTCTATTTCGGCAAAAGAGGCCCAGGATCGTCTAAGAAGAAGATTGCCAGCTGGATCTTCTGAGGAGGCAGCAGCCCTCGTTGCGTTGAATGCCAAGTTTACGTTGCCTTTGTTATTTCGCTCTTCTTCCAAGGAGCTCTGGGGAGCGTGCAGAATTCTTCTGCCTCTCACAAAATACCAGAACTAGGGGAAATCCACTCAAATTGAGGGCTGGGAGAGGAAGAACAGACAAAACAAAATGTTTTTTCACCCAGCGTGCTGTTAGTCTGTGGAACTCCCTGCCACAGGAGGTGGTGATGGCATCTGGCCTGGATGCCTTCAAAAGGGGATTGGACAGATTCCTGGAGGAACAAAGTCCATCTCAGGTGACAAACCATGATGGAGATGTGTGTCATATCCAGGCTTAAAACTGGGGTCCTTCAAGGACCAGATGCAGGGAAGTGGTATCAGGAGACAGGGATCGAGTCTCGTGCGCTCCTGGACGCATCTGGTGGGGCCACTGTGAGGTACAGGAAGCTGGACTAGATGGGCCCTTGGCCTGATCCAGCAGGGCTCTTCTTATGTTCTTATGTAAGGAAAATGGAAATATTGGCAGCCGGCAGCAGGGTTTGGGGTAGGGACAGAGATGGTTTGTTTTCTGTCCAAAGTTTCCAGGAAATTTTACATCTCGAATCATTGGTCTCTCTGAATTTGAAGACCGGAAAGTGAGAGGTTTCAGCACCATCTTCTGGTGAGCAAAAATAATGGCAGAGGGATGGTGATGGGGGCCGTAAAATCTATTGGAGGGCAATGGTGTGCAAAATCCTCTTTTAGTGATTTATTTTATGGGCTCCTTTCCAGGGGCAGGAACCTGTGAGGAGATGTCATTCAGCGATGGTGTACATGAGATAGGACAGACAGGGCAGCATGTGTGTAGGCATATTGGTGGCGAACCTTCAGTACTCCAGAGGTTTTGGACCACAACTCCCACAGTCCTTTGTCAATGGCAAGACAGGAGAGGAATTCTGGGAGTTGTGGTCCGAAGGTTTGCCACCACTGGGGGAGACGGAGACTAACATTGAAAACATGTGTCAGTGCAATCACACAAGGGAGATATATACACAAAGTTATAAGTGGTTATAAACACAAAGTCTGTGTAATCATGTCTGTGAAGATTCTCAGTCATCCAGGTGAGTTTATCTGGAAGTTGAGTCATGGCTACTGGACTTCTTTTTTGAGAGATAGAAACGTTTTGCTGTTCATCCAAACAGCTCCATTGGTCTGAATACAGCTAGTGCAAATCCTCCATCTTATAAGCAGATTTGCACTAGCTGTATTCAGACCGATGAAGCTGTTTGGATGAACAGCGAAACGTTTCTATCTCTCAAAAAAGAAGTCCAGTAGCCATGACTCAACTTCCAGATCTGTGTAATCATGTATGATAGAGATTCATAAAAAGACACATAATAGGATGGTAGTCCGTCATTCAGGGAAAGCTTGCCTGAAGAGAAGGGTCTTTGCCTGTTTCCGGAAAGACAACAGAGATGGGGCAGTCCTGGCCTCTAGTGGGAGGGAGTTCCAGAGTCTGGGTGCAGCAGCCGAGAAGGCCCTTTCATGGGTTCCCACGAGATGTAACTGTGAGGGTGACGGGATGGAGAGAAGGGCCTCTCCTGGTGACCTTAGCACCTGAGCCGGTTTATACTGTGAGATGCGATCTTTGAGGTAGCGAGGAGGACTCGGGTCTTACCGCCTGGGTGGAGGATGTAGCAGAAGTCTCTGTTCCCATCTATGCGCAGTACGTCCTGCGGAAACCAGGGCGTTTGCCCCTCTTGGTGCTTTGAACCTGCAAAAAACCCCAGTATCCATCCCCAGGGTGGCTACTGCCAAGGGGTTTGGGGAGTTGTTATACAAGCCACCTCGTGGGACGGCAGCCTTAGAACTGTGGTGTCCAAACTTAACCTCTCCAGATGTTTTGGACCACAACTCCCACAGTCCTTTGTCACTGGCAATACAGGCTTGGAATTCTGGGAGTTGTGGTCCAAAGAAATCGGGAGGGCCGAAGTTTGGACACCCCTGCTCTTAGAACGTCCTCTGCGTGGAGTTTTTCCGCCCTCACAGTCGCTAGAGGGCACGAGAGCTGCTGCGTACTGATCAATATGATATATTAGTCTCTTTAAACTTATACTGACGCTCGCCTGCCTCGACTTAAAAGTCTTTCCAGATAACACGCTCACATCAAACAGGGAATACAGATCTGTGTTACTAGGCTGACAAATGGCAAATAGAAATATAAAGGAGGAGCTGTCAGGTGACAAATGTACGGCAAACAATGCGGGGCAGATCAAAGGCGAGAGGCTGTCATAACAGGATGATTGGAAGCACCACTTCTTTAAAACGGTCTTAATGAGGAAAGGAGATATTTCCCCATTAAAGAAGAGCTCGTCTGCCATCTAAGAATGGCACAGCTGCGGGATCGTGGCCAAGGCCCAAAGCCCCTGCACCCCACTTGAATGAATTCCCAGGACATGCAACTGTTCTTTGCACCGAGGGGGTTTGGCGGGGAAACCACATCTTGGTGGATCAGGCCCACCAGGCTTCCACAGCTCTGCTTAGGCCAGGCATGCCCAAACTTCGGCCCTCCTGATGTTTTGGACCACAACTCCCAGAATTCTAAGCTTAGATTGACAATGGCAAAGGACTGTAGGAATTGCGGTCCAAAACATCTGGAGGGCCGAAGTTTGGACATGCTTGGCTCAGGCCCTTTGCCTGTTTTGTGCCAGCCCGGTGTGCTCCGAGCCACGTTTTGGGCGGCCACGGAGCTCGTTTGGTGCAGAAATGATTTAAAAAGGAATCCACACACGGAGCCGGTACTCATCGTTTTAAGAAAAGCAACAGGGGGAATGCCGATGGTCCAGGAGGACTTAACGGCAGGTCTTAATGAGCAGTAACGTGATGGGGTCAGCATATATTTCCCCCCACGTAACAAGCCTGCTTTGTAACCAAGCTGTAAAAATGCTGAAAGCTGTGTTTTGGGAATTCCACAAGGAATATTTCACGATATTTTATATGCTGTACACCAGAGGAGCAAGCTTGTTACCTCTAGAGAAGATAAGCCTTTTTTTCTTTCTTTCTTTCTTTCTTTCTTTCTTTCTTTCTTTCTTTCTTTCTTTCTTTCTTTCTTTCTTTCTTTCTTTCTTTCTTTGGTAAAGGAAATTGCATTTAGAGGTGTCCAGGTTAGGATCACTTCACCCGAGCCAAACCAGAACGGAGGTGCAAAAATTGACTTATCCTGGCTGCCTCCATGGCTGAGTCGAAACCCCCCCCCACCAAATTCATGCTACAGCTATTCCACAACAGGGGAACTGGGTTAGTTATTTTTGTCACTCGTTATGACTTGCGAAAAACGGGAGCAGCCGACGGGAGCCTTGGCGTGCCACGGCGCCTTAATATGGGAAGCCGACTTCCATTTTTACACATTTTTTTGAGGATGTGTCCAACTGACCTCCGTTTCCTGTAGGTAGTCCATCCTTCAGGGAAAGTCCTGGCTTCCAGTGGGAGGGAGTTCCAGAGTCTGGGTGCCGCAGTCGAGAAGGCCCTTATGGGTTCCTACGAGACGTACCTGTGAGGGTCACGGGATGGAGAGAAGGGCCTCTCCTGGTGACCTTAACACCCGAATCGGTTCATTACTGTGTCTTCATTTGCTTCTGCCGTTTCTGGTCCTTCGGCTGCTACTTTTATTAGTTTTTCGGTCATGCAACGAGGCACCGGACATCTTTTTGAATCCAAGATGGCATCCAGCCATGGCACCCTGGGCCAAGAGCGGTTGGGTGAGTGCAGAGTGGAAGACACCTCTATATCAGGCATGTCCACCCCTCCAGATGTTTTGGACCACAACTCCCACAGTCCTTTGCCATTGGAAATACAGGCTTGGAATTCTGGGAGTTGTGGTCCAAAACGTCGGGAGGGCCAAAATTTGGGTATGCCTGCTCTACATGGTAGTAACTGAACTGGACTTTAAAAATGCCCGGCACAGAGTGACCCTTGTTTGCTCTTGGAAATTGGCCATCAAGTCCCACCTGAAATGATGCCACGGATGGGAAGAGAGAGATGGAACGGATGTCTTTAGTAGGGAGTCCTGGTGCTACCCATCCAGACGGAGCTACGGAAAAAATTGCACTGGGGAAGTGAGGGTCCTAGCACTGGCATTCATAGGATTCACCATGGGGCCAGCGATAAATACTGACATCGGCCCCAAGGGAACGGTTCGGGTCTGGGGGAGTTAGGGGTGGCTGGACTCCCCCCAGTCTGCCCCATTTCTGATCATCTCTCCATGGAGTGGGTTCGTTTGGGGTTGGGTGGAAGAATCCAAAAAAGGCACCGGAGTTTTCTTCCAGGGCTAAAGAGGGAACCAGGAGGCCGTTCTGTCTAAATGACAGATGTTACCGGGACTGAACTGGCCATTTTAAGCCTTTAAAACTGTGTTTCTGATTTAAAAAAAGAAATAACACCCCCTTCCCTTGGTTTCCACCATCCTCTCTCCGCCGGCAAGAACTGTGTCCTTATTGCCTTTGTTTCTTTGTTTCTTTTCATTTATTATGCAGTTAATAGAAATCAATACTAATTCCTCTGGGTGAGCGGCTGCCCCCCCCATTCCTCCTTGTTGGTTCCTTAACAAGAGCTGATTGAAATGGATTTCTCCCCACTTCTCCGACAGACTTGATCTCTCCCCAACCCCGCTGCTTACCCTAAATTTAACTCTATGCAGGACATCCCTCTGTCGGTATGTTGACCTCCAGCGCGTCCCACCGAACCGAGCGAAGGTGTTTTATAAGACTTGTTTAAAGAATAAAAAGAAGAAAAAAGGCAAGCCCCCTTCCAGAAAATGAATGAACCGATAGCTTCCAGGACTTTATTTTATGGTGCTAATAAAGTCTGTCATGTCTCTTGCCTTGGCTGCCTGCGTGGAAAACTGGGGCAGATTTTATGTTTCAAGATCCATCAGCAAAATCTCCGCTTACAGGCCATTTTCTGCCCCACGATTCCTCTGTGGATCTACCTGAGGGTCAACTGGACACGTCTCTCTACCTGAGTCGTAGCTAAGCGCCAGACACAAATAGGTAAGGGAAAATATCTCTTTATGTGTGTGTTTTTTTAAAAAAAAGGTGTTTTGGGGTTGTATTTTTTAAACACTGTATCACGGGCTGTCCACACTGGCTAGATTTCTATTGTGAAGTACACCCCGAATGTTATAGAGTGGTATTGGTGCCACATTTCTAATTTAAGCACTGAAGTGAGAACCAAGCGTCTGTTCTTCTGTTTTAACATGGCCCTGGAAAGCAGATGAATTATCCCGCAAATTATTAATGTTAATTATGACTTTACCTGTTGCTGGTCTCTTGTTTTGAGCAATATATGCTGTATATACAAGTGGTACCTTGTAGAAAGGAATTAATTCGTTTCAAATGAAATTCTGTTCAGCGAATTTATCCTTTGAACAAATTCCTCGGGCATCTTGTTCTGTTAAGCAGATACTGACCGAAAGAAGCAGGTTGACTTGGGAGGTTCATTTCCCCAGCGACGGAGCCCTGTAAACTCTGTGGCTGGTTTTGGATAGGACAAGATGAATTAGACCTCTGCTCAAACTCACTGCAGAACAAGAAGACAAGGAAATGTTAAATTTTTATTTTTATTTTTGCAAGCGGGAGGAACTGCCTACAGGTTTCCCAAAGATGTTTACACGTGTGAGAAACTCAGCTCGTCCTAGATTTATTATTTATTTATTATTGATTGATTTATTATTAATTTAAGGATTTATTATTTTTTGGTTTAAAATGTTTTATTTATTTATTATTCAATAATAAATGTTTATTTTAATTTATTTAACTTGTTTATTTTAATTATTTAACTTGTTTATTTTAATTATTTCATAAAAAGCATAGATATAAAAATGATAAATTTACAAAAGCTCTGGCAATAAATCAACTTCAAAATAAACCCAACCCCATTTCTGAACTTAGCTTCACAGGTTAATTTATCCTTAATTGTCATGTTCCGTGTTTCTTTATGCCATTCCTCTGTACAGAACTGGTTGTGATTTTTCCAGTTCTTTGCATATATTGACCTTGCTACAGTCACCATTATGCAGTAATTATTGATTCCCTTTATTCTCTCTTCAATTGATGTTTCAAAAAAATTTTTTTCACTCACCTTTCTCCTTAAAAAAAGACCCAATTGGTGTGCAGCAATTAAAAGGCAGCATTTATGTTAGTAACAATGAGTATTAAAAGGGCCACTGAATACAATACAGTAGGATCTCTGTATCCACGGATTCATTAACCACTGATTCCGTTATCCATGGTTGGTAGAGGAGAAAATTAAATAAATAATTCAGGAGCCACAAAGCAATCTACTGTCACAAATAGCAGCTGTAAAGTAAGCTACTATCACAAAACAGCAGGGTTTTTTTTTGGGGGTTGTCACTCTCTCTTATCCACTGCTTCCGTTATCCACTGGTAGGCCTGGAACCAATTCCCAGTGGATACTGGGGTCCTAGTGAACCAACTAGCATTAGCAACACCAAAATACCTCCAATGCAGTCAAGTACAGCAATGTGTTTTAAAAAGCCCCCATGGCAGGCTTTCATGTACGGAAAGCCGGCCTAAAAAGAAGGGTTTTTTTTTTTTGCCTGCTTGAATAAAAGCAGCCAAGATCCAGCTAGCCTCTTGTGGTGGGGAGTTCCGAAGACTCAGCAACAGAGAAGGTCCTCTCCTGGGTCACCCACCGAGCGCACCTGTGAAGGGGGCAGGACCCAGAGGAAGGAAGGGTCTTTAACACCTGAGGAGGCTTATAAAGGGAGAGCGTGGGTCCCAGCCATTTAGCAGACCCTCGGTTAGGACCATATATTGAATTCTGCCCAGGGAAGTAACAGGGGGAATGACATGACTCCTCTGTTCAGCCCCCAGTTGGCAATCTGGCACCTGGGCATAAAACTCTCCTCTGTTTCTGCAGCCTATTAATAGATCGTGGAGTGAGGACGGCCTTCGGCCTCTGTCAGCAGAAATTAGAGTCCCCCCTCTCTCTCTCTCTCTCACACACACACACACACACACACACACACACACACACACACACACACACACACACACACACACACACACACACACACACACACACACCTTTCAGGATGGCGACTGACAGACCTCTGCAGTCACTTGGCTCCGAGGTTTTCAGACCAGTCCCAGGAAGGAAGAACCAGGCGGGCTTAAGGTGGAACAGCTTCCAAATGGTTCCGGTGAGATCCTCACTTGGTCCCTTTGATCTAGGGGGGCGACATTCATCGACGCCCATGATGAATAATAGCTGCCCTCTGGAGTTGAAAGCAGGATATTTTTAGGGAAAGAAGGGAGAATAGGAGAACCTTCTATCTATCTATCTATCTATCTATCTATCTATCTATCTATCTATCTATCTATCTATCTATCTATCTATCTATCTATCTATCTATCTATCTATCTCTTCCTAATCTGTCCATTTGTCTGTCCATGCATCCATCCATCCATCCGTCTCTCTCTCTCCCTAATCTAATCTAATCTATCTATCTATCTATCTATCTATCTATCTATCTATCTATCTATCTATCCCATCCTTCCGTCTCCCCCCCCCCCCGCCAGCAAGCTGGGTACTTATTTTACCGACCTCGGAAGGATGAAAGGCTGAGTCAACCATGAGCCTGCTGCCTGGGATTGAACCCCCAGGTCGTGAGCACAGTTTTACCTGCAGGACAGGCATTTAAGCCCTGCGCCACGAGGCTCCTTGCTGGGCCACTGAGTCTCAGTGTGGGCAACGAAGACCCGGTGGGCTCCATGGACGTGACATCGGTCCAGACTTTATCGCTCCTGGAAAAGCTGCCAAGGGCTGAAAGGATGAAAGCTGAGTCCATTTTCTCTGGCCGCTTCCCGTAGAGAGTGTGTGTGTGTGTGTGTGTGTGTGTGTGTGTGTGTGTGTGTGTGTGTGTGTGTGTGTGTGTGTGTGTGTGCCTGTGTTTGGTTTTTAGTAAGTGGTAATGGCTACTGTTTGCAGGTGCTTGGAGCTCAAGGCTTAAGTGGCATCTCTAAGGAAGGGGTTTATACCTGCCCCAATTGTCTAAAGTGTCTTTAGACCCTTCTCCAAACAGGCACCCACTTATTTTGCCCATCAGTCTAATTGTGTATTTGTCTTGGACAACACCGTGGAGTTGCGCAGTGGAGCAACTGACTATTCTCAGGTGAACTGTCGGGACATCCTCTAAAACCCACCTGAATCAACCCGTCTTTTTGACGTTGTCAGCAATATATTTCCGGAGACAACCCACAATGTATCTAGGTTATATATAATAGATGCATACATACATATCTAAACATATATAAACACTTAAACACTTGCAAGGCACATTTGCAAATCAGCACAATATGCAAATATCAATTCCAGGCGGAAGAATCACGAAAGCTGTCAAAAGGCGAAACAGGCGTCTGAAGGTATAATGTGACGCTTTAATAAATATTTTATTGGTGACAATTTCAGGATTGTTGTCTTTGAAAACATGGAGATACTGCCTCGGGAGAACCAAAATATCTAATCTTTCCAGCGGCACTGTAACGCAAACTGTGCCTTGTCAAAGCTGCCCTGGTGAAACATGAATTTATGGGGCAGAGGGGGTTAGGTTTGGGTTTTCAGCCTGGTATGATCTTGCGACTCTCAGGTGGAGCCTCCATGGCTTGCAGCAGTGGCTCTTGGATTTTAATTGTTTAATGGCCTGCACGACCAGAAGGCGACCTGGGTGTGGCCTCATCCAGCCACAGAGTGCTCAAGCGCGTTTATTAGTCTGTGGAACTCCCTGCCACAGGAGATGGGGATGAAATCTGGCCTGGATGCCTTCAAAAGGGGATTGGACAGATTCCTGGAGGGAAAAGTCCATCACAGGTGACAAACCATGATGGAGATGTGTCATCTCCAGGCTTAAAACCAGGGTACTTCAAGGGCCAGATACAGGGGAGTGGTATCAAGAGACAGATATCAAACCTCGTGTGCTCCCAGACACATTTGGCAGGGCCACTGTGAGACGCAGGAAGGTGGACTAGATGGGCCTTTGGCCTGATCCAGCATGGCTCTTCTTATGTTCTTATGTTCTAAACCTTCTCCTAAAAGCCAAGCATTCTGGCTCAAAGGCAGCTCTTCCTATGATCTGCTACAATGTCCCCAAAGTAATTCCTTGTTACCGGTTACAGTGGTTAAAAGGTAACTTGTGTTGTTTCCCCGGCAGCTTTTTTGTTGATCTTGCTTTATAAAACATATACATAACATAAGAAAACTTGAAACAAAGTATTTCCCAATGCTAGAAAAACCAAACCAAAACTAAAAGTAACACCAGGAAATGTTAAATTGTAACACAAATGCTGCAACTAGATTTCCATTTGGGACCTTTGAAGTTACTTCTCCTTACAAGCAAAATGTCTACATTTGTTGCAGGCTGCTTTTGTCTCTTTCCTTGTGAGTTCTGCCCTGTTTGGAAGGGCATCATCTCCAAAGGCCAAATTCTTAGGAAGCTGATGCGGCACTGTGTATTCTTTAGAGCAGTGGTGGTAAACCTATGGCCCTCCAGATGTTTTGGACCACAACTCCCAGAATGCCAAGCCTGTATTGCCAATGACAAAGGACTGTGGGAGTTGTGGTCCAAAACATCTGCAGGGCCAAAGGTTTGCCACAATTGCTTTAGAGCTTTTAAAAACATCTCCACTGATTTTTAAGAACATCCCCTACTATCCTGAGTGCGAAATGCAAAAATCATTCTACTCACAGATGTGTGGATTTCTTGTTTTACGTACGGTATGCACATAATGATACATGCATGTGTACACACACGTTCCTTCTGGTTCTGAGTGGAATTAAAAATGCAGACATTATAAGGAGAGGGTTATGTATATTTAATTTTTTTATAATTGGGATTGTTGAGGTTTCGGGGAAAATACGGTGATGATGACAGCCATTTCATGTCACAAAGCTGTTTCTGATTTATTTAGTTTACCGTGTGCCATCTGGGAGATTTTGATGACTTCAGAGGTATCCTCAGTTTCACGCGGACAAGGTGAGTCGTGCCCTCTTTGTTTGATGGTTTTCTTTTCTACCCTTTTCCTGATTTGTATTCAAGTTTATCGGAGTCAGGGAGAGACTCACTTCAAACAGAGGTTCCAGGTTACTGCCAGTTGCTTCCTTGAACACATCAGCAGAATCGCCTACCCAGTGAAGGAAAAATCTACTTTGGTGTGAAGTCAAAGATTCGGTAATGCAAAATTCCCATCAAAAGTGAAGGAACAAAAACATCCTTATTTAAACATTGTGTCGTATTTCATTTCCTCCTCCGGCCGCTGGCGGGGCAACAATCTGATATTAAATGAAGGCGGTTAAATAAGGAAACAGCAAGTAGGTAAAAATAAAAAAGCCCCAAATAGTAAGGTGATAACAGTGAAATTATGTGGACTGGAACCAAATGTCTGCGAATACAACCAAAGCAACCTGGAAATGGATGCTTCTTTCTACAGGTGAGGAAAACTGAGGCGGATAATGGACAATAGTTGGAAGGACATCTGTGCAATCAAGCCCGTTTTCTGCGTCTTCCTAATTTTCTTTCCAATTATGATCACCCTCCCTGTGCACTCTGGACATTTAGGTGTGTGTGTGTGTTGTGTCAGTCCTGACCGACTCTTCGTGATCCCATGACCATGGAGTTTTCTTGGCAGAAAGATGGAGTGGTTTGCCAGTTCCTACTCCAGGCGCCTCCAGCACCTGGTCTTCCCTGGTGGTCTCCCATCCAAGGACTAAACAGGGCCGACCCTGCTTAGCTTCCGAAATTGGGTGAGATCAGATGTGCTTTAGGTAAGCTGTTAGTCAAAACGAAACAGCTCAGTTTGTGGGCATCCTGGATGGAGAGGACTCAGGTGGCCACCAGGGGGTGGCCGTTCTGCTTGGCAGCTCAGCAACTAGGAAGACCTGGAGAACAACACAGAAACACACACACACACACACACACACACACATGCAGGACCAGTGGCATCTACACAGCCCATCCTTTGGTCCGCATTTCACATTGTAAGGCAAATCTCAAATGGTTTTGCTAAGAACCTAAGAACATAAGAGCCCTGCTGGATCAGGCCAACGGTCCATCTAGTCCAGCTTCCTGGATCTCACAGTGGCCCCACAAGATGCGACTGGGAGCGCGCGAGACTCGATCTCTGTCTCCTGATGCCACTCCCCTGCATCTGGCCCTTGAAGGACCCTGGTTTTAAGCCTGGAGATTATACATCTCCATCATGGTTTGTAACATATGGTGGACTTTTCCTCCAGGAATCTGTCCAATCCCCTTTTGAAGGCATCCAGGCCAGATGCCATCACCACCTCCTGTGGCAGGGAGTTCCACAAATTAACAACACGCTGGGTAAAAAAATGTTTTCTTTTGTCCGTTCTCATTCTCCCAATCCTCAGTTTGAGTGCATGTCCACTAGTTCTGGTATTTTGTGAGGGGGAGAAGAGCATCCCTCTATCCACTTGACTCATGCCCTGCATTATTTTGTACGTCTCAGTCATATCCCCCCTCAGGCGCCTTTTTTCCAGACTAAAGAGCCCCAAATGTTTTAGCCTTTCCTCATAAGGGAGGTGCCCCAGCCCAGTAATCATTTTAGTTGCTCTATTTTCCTACTTTCCCAACAACCCCCTTGGTCGCACTATTTTTGGAAGGGGGAGCTTTTTCAGCAGGGAGGATAAACCCTGATGTGACGATACACATCTTTGCAAAAAAAAAAAAATTAAAACTGCCAAAAGGGTCATGGAGAGTAGAGAGATTTGAGGTGGGTGGAGGAGAGAAGTAGGGGGTCCCTTCCCATTTGTTAACTGTCAGATGACACCCCCAGCTATGATGAGCCCTGCCTGACTCCCTTTGGGGGGAGGTCTCTAGCTTAATGTGCTACCTTGATTTGAGGGGTTGGGACACAGTGTGCGCATCATGTCTTAATTGTACTGGACTGTTTACTGTCCCTCGTTACTGTAAGCCGCCTTGGGTCCTTTTCCAAGGAGAAAGGCGGAGTAAAAATACTCATAAACAAACAAACAAACAAATAAATAAATAAATAAAAATAAATAAAATATCTGAAACTACAGAAAAATTCCTCAATAAGCCTCACAGCAGGCATTTGACCTGCGGATTTCTTAAGATGGAATCTAGCTGGATAGAAATTCATCCAGTCTCTACCCAGGCAGGGCCCAAAACCACAAAGGGGGGGGCTATCTTCTGCTTTCATGGAGTAGAGGGCTTTCTAAGTGGTAGGCCAGTGATGGCGAACCTTTTGGAGACCGAGTGCCCAAACTGCGATTCAAAACCCACCAATTTGTTCACACCGTGCTAATACAGCCATTTAACCTGAATCCAGGTGGCTGTGAAGGGGCGATGTTGGGTGCCCACAGAAAGGGCTCCGAGGGCCACCTTTGGCACCCGTGCCATCGGTTTGCCAACACTGCTGTAGGCTGTTTTTCCTCCTCACTTCAAAATGGGTAGGAGGAGGTGCAAGTATTAAATCATTAGAGGAGACCCCACTTCACACGGGGTGGGCACATCCGACTTCCACGCACAAGGGTTGTTCTCCTGTGTTTGTATTGTGTAAGGGCCCCCCCACCCCACCACCTGCAATGCTCCGTAAAGCAGACGTCAAGATGCTAGACCACATTGAGTCAAAGCTTGGGCGTCTCGGTAAATAGCCCCGTGAGACCAGCTAATTACAAGCTCACCTCCTTCTTTCACCTAAGGCCCGTAGCTCATTGTGGCCCAGATATAGAGGGAAAAGTCACTATTTGTAGAAGGTTTTTTGCGGGCTTTGTTTTTTTTTTTTGGGGGGGGGTTGACTTTGGGCATGAGGAGAGAGGAGTCCTTGGAAAAGTCCCTGATGTTGGGAAAGATGGAAGGCAAAAGGAAAAAAGGATGGCAGAGAATGAGATGTTTGGACGGTGTCCTCGATGCAACCAAGATGGATTTGACAAAACTCTGGGAGGCAGTGGAAGACAGGAAGGCCTGGCGAGCTCTGGTCCATGGGGTCATGAAGAGTCTGACACGACTGAATGACTGAAGAAGAAGAAGAAGAAGAAGAAGAAGAAGAAGAAGAAGAAGAAGAAGAAGAAGAAGAAGAAGAGGAGGAGGAGGAGGAGGAGGAGGAAAAGGAGAAGAAGGAGAAGGAGAAGGAGAAGGAGAAGAAGAAGAAGAAGAAGAAGAAGAAGAAGAAGAAGAAGAAGAAGAACAACAACAACAACAACAACAACAACAACAACAACAACAACAACAACAACAACAACTTTGGGCATATGACAGGACACCTCCCCTACTTTATTCATGTCACAGAAAGGCAGCTGTAGAAAAGCAGACACCCAGCCATGCAAAGATCTTTCATCTCCAGCATTGTCTCTTTTAATTGATGTTTCTTTTAAATAACGTGTCATCTCTGGCCCCAACTCCCCCCCCCCAAATGCTCATCCAACTGTCCAGTCTTAAAAAGCCAAAGTACATTTATGGTAAGATATACACTCACACCTATTTATTTATTTATTTATTTATTTATTTATTTTTGAATATTTTTACCCTACCTTTCTCCTTGGAAAAGAACCCAAGGTGGCTTAAACTTGTTGTTGTTCAGTCGTTCAGTCGTGTCCGACTCTTCGTGACCCCATGGACCAGAGCTCGCCAGGCCTTCCTATCCTCCACTGCCTCCCGGAGTTTTGTCAAATTCATTTTGGTTGCATCGATGACACTGTCCAACCATCTCATTCTCTGTCGTCCTCTTTTCCTTTTGCCTTCGATTTTTCCCAGCATCAGGGACTTTTCCAGGGAGTCCTCTCTTCTCATGAGGTGGCCAAAGTACTGGAGCCTCAGCTTCAAAATCTGTCCTTCCAGTGAACATTCGGGGTTGATTTCTTTCAGGATGGATAGGTTTGATCTCCTTGCAGTCCAGGGGACTCTCAAGACTCTCCTCCAGCACCACAGCTCAAAGCATCAATTCTGCGGCGATCAGCCTTCTTTATAGTCCAGCTCTCACTTCCATACATCACTACTGGAAAAACCATAGCTTTAACCATCCTGACCTTAGTTGGCAAAGTGATGTCTCTGCTCTTTAGTATGCTATCTAGGTTTGCCATTGCTTTCCTCCCAAGAAGCAGGCGTCTTTTTATTTCATTGCTGCAGTCGCCATCTGAAGTGATCAAGGAGCCCAAGAAAATAAACTCTGTCATTGCCTCCATTTCTTCCCCTTCTATTTGCCAGGAGGTGATGGGACCAGTGGCCATGATCTTAGTTTTTTTGATGTTGAGCTTCAGCCCATTTTTTCCACTCTCCTCTTTCACCCTCATTAAGAGGTTCTTTAATTCTTCCTCACTCTCTGCTATTAGAGTAGTATCATCTGCGTATCTGAGGTTGTTGATATTTCGTCCGGCAATCTTAATTCCGGCTTGTGATTCATCCAGACCGGCCTTTCTCATGATGTACTCTGCATATAAGTTAAATAGGCAAGGTGACAATATACAGCCTTGTCGTACTCCTTTCCCAATTCTAAACCAGTCAGTTGTTCCATATCCAGTTCTGACGGTTGCTGCTTGTCCCACATATAGATTTCTTAGGAGACAGATAAGGTGGTCAGGCACTCCCATTCCTTTAAGGACTTGCCATAGTTTGTTGTGGTCTACACAGTCGAAGGCTTTGGCATAGTCAATGAAGCAGAAGTAGATGTTTTTCTGGAACTCTCTGGCTTTCTCCATAATCCAGCGCATGTTGGCGATTTGATCTCTAGTTCCTCTGCCCCTTCGAAATCCAGCTTGTAGTTCTGGAAGTTCTCTTTCCACATACTGCTGAAGCCTGCCTTGTAGAATTTTGAGCATAACCTTGCTAGCATGTGAAATGAGTGCAATTGTGCGATAGTTGGAGCATTCTTTGGCATTTCCTTTCTTTGGGATTGGGATGTAGACCGATCTTTTCCAGTCCTCTGGCCACTGCTGGTTTTCCAAATTTGCTGGCATATCTTATGCAGCACCTTTACAGCATCCTCTTTTAAGATTTTAAAGAGTTCAATTGGAATGCCGTCACCTCCACTGGCCTTGTTGTTTGCAATGCTTTCTAAGGCCCACTTGACTTCACTTTCCAGGATGTCTGGCTCCAAGTCAGCAATTACGCTATCTTGGTTATCAGGGACATCCAGATCTTTCCGATATAATTCTTCTGTATATTCTTGCCATCTCTTCTTGATCTCTTCTGCTTCAGTTAGGTCCCTACCATTTTTGTCCTTTATCATATCCATCTTTGCACGAAATACCCCTTTAATATCTCCAATTTTCTTGAACAGATCTCTGGTTTTTCCTTTTCTGTTGTTTTCCTCTATTTCTTTGCACTGTTCATTCAAGAAGGCCGCCCTGTCTCTCCTTGCTATTCTTTGGAAGTCTGCATTCAATTTTCTGTATCTTTCCCTTTCTCCCTTGCATTTTGCATCCCTTCTCTCCTCCGCTATTTGTAGGGCCTCGTTGGACAACCACTTTGCTTTCTTGGATTTTCTTTTCTTTGGAATATTTTTCATTGCAGCCTCCTGTACAATGTTACAAGCCTCCATCCATAATTCTTCAGGTGTTCTGTCCACCAAATCTAGTTCCTTGAATCTATTCTTCACTTCCACTGTGTATTCATATGGGATTTGACTTAGGTTATACCTGACTGGCCCAGTGGTCTTCCCTACTTTCTTCAGTTTAAGTTTGAATTTTGAAATAAGAAGCTGATGATCTGAGCCACAGTCAGCACCAGGTCTTGTTTTTGCTGACTGTATAGAGCTCCTCCATCTTTGGCTGCAGAGAACATAGTCAATCTGAATTGTCCATCTGGTGATGTCCATGTGTAGAGTCGCCTTTTGTGTTGTTGGAAAAGAGTGTTTGCAATGACCAGCTTGTTCTCTTGACAAAACTCAATTAGCCTTTGTCCTGCTTCATTTGGAACTCCAAGGCCAAACTTGCCAGTTATTCCTTTTATCACTTGACTCCCTACTTTAGCATTCCAATCCCCTATGATGAGAAGAACATCTTTCTTTGGTGTCAGTTCTAGAAGTTCTTGTAAGTCTTCGTAAAATTGGTCAATCTCAGACTCTTCAGCACCGGTAGTTGGTGCATAAACTTGGATTACTGTGATGTTCAAAGGGCTGCCTTGGAATCGTACCGAGATCATTCTATCATTTTTTAGGTTGTATCCCAGCACTGCTTTTCTCACTCTATTGTTGACTATGAAGGCTACTCCATTTCTTCTTTGGGATTCTTGCCCACAGTAGTAGATGTGATAGTCATCTGAAATGAATTCACCCATTCCTGTCCATTTAAGTTCACTGATACCCAGGATGTCAATGTTTATTCTTTCCATCTCACGTTTGACCACATCCAGCTTACCCTGGTTCATAGATCTCACATTCCAGGTTCCTATGCAGTATATTTCTTTGCAGCATTGGACTTTCCTTTCTCTTCCAGGCACGTCTGCAGCTGAGCGTCCTTTCGGCTTTGGCCCAGCCACTTCATTAGCTCTGGAGCTACTTGTACTTGTCCTCCGCTCTTCCTCAGTAGTATGTTGGACACCTTCCGACCTGAGGGGCTCATCTTCCAGCGTCATATCTTTTAGCCTTTTGTTTCTGACCATGGGATGTTCTTGGCAGGGATACCGGGGTGGCTTGCCAGTTCCTACCCCAGGAAGTCTTATTACAGGCCTCATTGTCAGCAGTGTAATTAGCCTTACAATGATGAAAGCACAGTTCAGCCTGTTTTATTTTGTAGCCTCACTGATCAACTGGGACACAAAAGTAGAAATGTGCCCCATTTATAAGATATTCCAGACTGAGTCTGGAATAAGATAAAATATTCCAGACTTTGCCTCAGTCAGTCTGGCTTAAACTAACGAGGGATAATATACAGCCCAGAACATTGGGCTGTATATAAGATATTCCAGACTTTGCCTCAGTCAGTCTGGCTTAAACTAACGAGGGATAATATACAGCCCAGAACATTTTAAGACATACACAAGTTAGGCACAGGGAATTAGAAGAGACATCTTACTTACAACACTCAAAGGTAACATTAAACCTGCAAAGATTAAAGCTATTATCATTTATTAATATTATGTATATAGTGCCTATCGTCTCCATGGCACTTTGTTTGGCAAGGGGAATGTACTATCTCAGCATTTGGGTGGGTGGACTTAAAAGAGTTTTGCAAGAGGCTGTTTTGACATTCATTTGAGCTTTATTTTAGTTTATTGTTGTCAATTTATGTATATTTTGCTTACCTTATGTTGTGTGTATTTTGGGTCTTTTAAAAAGGTGTTCCTTTTTGTTATACTCTATGTCTTCAACCGCCCAGAGCAGCCCTAAAAAAGCAAAGTGTTCTGCTTATATACAGCCCCAGACCACTTCAAGTAGTCTCTGGGCGGTGTACAGTTTAATAGAGGGGCGGTATACAAGTCAGATAAATAAGTAAATAAAATAAAAATAAAAGCCTGCCTTGACGCTGCGCAAGGTTAGGATTGGAGGCTCCCCGCCTGGGGAACTCCCTGCCACTTGGGGGGCCGAGGCCCCTTCCCCTTCCCTTCTTCCTCCCCCCAGGAAAAGGGGGTGCGGGCGCTGTCTGTGTGTCCCCCTTCTCCCCCGTGGCTCCAAAGATGCTTCCCGGTGTCTCTCCCTCCGAGGGGCCTCCCGGCTTCCCTGTTCCTAAGCCTGCGCGCACCTTGCGCCCGCGGGGTGGTGGGGGTGGCAGCGATCCAGAAAGAGAGCCCTCTTCCTTTCCCGGTGGGGTGGCTTCGCCCTGCAAAAAGAGGGCTTTTTTTTTTGGTGGTGGTGGTGGGGAATATTGGTTGGAGGGCGCACCGCCTTGCGCGCGCGTCCCGGATCGGTGGAGAGGCACTCCGGCGCCGTCTCCAAAAGCCGGGCCGCCCGAGCTCCTGGCGGAGTAGGAGGAGGAGGAGGAGGAAGAGGAGGAGGAAGGCCATGAGCCCGCCTCCAGCCGGCCCGCCCGCCTCCCTGCCTCCCATCCTCCGATGGTGATGGCGGCGCAGGCGGCTGCACTTTGGATTGCGGCGCGCGGCGGCTCTCCAGCGGCTCCTTCCCCGGCGCGGCGGCGGCGCCAGTAGCCGCCGCGTAGGATCGGGGCGATCGGGGCGCAAGCGGGCGGCCCATGCCCTCCCGGGCGGCGGGGGCGGGGGCGGCAGGGGAGGCCGAGCCGCCCACCCGCGCCGCAGCGTCCGCCGCAGCCACGATCACCACCACCATCACCACCACCACCACCGGGCGGGAGGCGGCCGCGTCCCCGGCAGGCGCTCCGCATTGTCCGCCGCCCCCGCGCATCCTCCGCGCCGCCCCCAGCAGCCTCAGCAGCCCCGAAGAGGCGGCGGCGATCCTCCGGGAGGGGCCCCCCGCTTCCCCGGGCCGAGCCCCCCAGGCGAGCCCCATGAAGGAGCCCGGAGGCGGTGGAGAGGGCGGCGGCGGCGGTGGTGGCGGTGCCCCTGCGGAAGACGCAGCTGCTCCGGCGCAGGTAAGAGGAGCCCCGTCCTGTCCCGTCCGATCTTGAGGATCGGGGATCCCCGATCTCCCCTAAACACCCCCTTTTCCAGCACCGGCCGGGCCCGATCCTTTGGCCCTGGGGGGGGTGAGGGGGGGGTAGCCATGCCGGCCGAGCCTTGCGCCATCCGGCTTGCGCTCTGCCTGGCCACGGATGGGGGAAGGGGGGTTCCCCCGGCCTGTCCGATCGCCCCGCTTTGACGCAGGGCCAAACCGCCCCCCCATTTTTCCCCCTCGGTCCCCCCCTCTTTTTAATTTTTTTCCTCCCGGATTTTTTTCCCCTCCGGACGCCCTCTAGAGGACACTATTTCTCGAAATAAGGGGAAAAAATTTAAAATTGTTGGGAAAAAAATAGGAATTTTTGTTCAGCCTTCTTTCTCTTATTTCTTCTTTTCGGAGCAAAAGTTGCCATCTCCGGGAAATTTAGCCCCCCCCCTTTTAACAAAATGAACCTCCCTTGCAGGGGTTTTATTTGGATTCAAACAAACAAGCCCGGCGGAGGGGTTTTCTGGAGTGTCAGCGAAAAAATTTGCTTCCCCCCCCCAGCCGATGTCTTTTTAATAGGCAAATTGAATCAAACTTGAATTTGAATGAAAGCGAGGCGTTTTCCGCCCCCTTTTTTTTTACACAACCCACAACCCGTTGCTTGTGGAGGCGAATTGTGTGTGTGTGGGGGTTTAAAAACGAGAGAAAAGTGAGTGGAGAACGGCCTGGCAGTTCCAAAAGAAATCGCCAGTTTGCGGAGGGGGAAAAAAAAGAATTGTTACAAAGCAATTAACAGTTGTCGCGATTTGCGAATTTCGAGGCGATTTTCGAGTGCCACGCCGCGGACTTTTGGAAAATCGCCATTAAAAAGTTGATGCAAAGGGGTTTGGGGTTTGTTTTGCTTTTTTTTTTTTTAAAAAAACCCATGTGTTGTCGGAAATTGTATGTGGACACACCCCGGTTTCTCTCTTTTTCTCTCTCTGTGGGTGACGCAGGGTTTTTTTTTTTAAATACAAATCGGGTTTGAAAGGACCCTATTTTTAAGCCCCTAAGCCAACCCCGAAATGTCAGTGAGGGTTAAATGAACCACACAAGGGGAGGCTTTTGTTCTGAAATTTGCTGTATATTTCTTTTTGTTGTTGTTGTTATGGGTTGAAGCCGTTTTGCTCTTGATACAATTAATTCTAACATTTAATCCCCAGCTTTTCAGCCACTGTGGCGGGGGAGGGGAGCCCCCCCCGGTTTTAGTGCGGAAACAACTCGAGATATTATCTTTTTACAAGTTATGCGTGGTCGCGTATGTAGATTATGCGCGTTTTCCCTTAATTGCGTGTGCAAACAACTTCTCGGTGGGAAAATTGCAAATGTGAAGTAAAATCGTCAAATTAAACCATGCTTTCTTAAGAATTTTTTTTTAAACAAACCTCCTGCCACCCCCATTAAATGCAGAATATCTTGGAAATAGTGCAGGACTAATTTGCATGGGAGGGGGGGATTATATTTGCCTGATTGGAGTTGCTTCCGTGTGGTTTTGGCAAAATTGCCCGAGTTTTTGGTCATTGCTTGTACGTGTGCGTGCTTTTTTTTCGTTTTGCATTTGCAAAAGAGGCTGATTGTGTCTAATTTTGGAAGTTTTTCCCTTGCAAAGAAATCCGAGGGAAAGAGACAGATCGCTTTTCTGGCTAAAGCAGAGGAGGAAAGATTAAAAAAAAAAAGAGCTCAGGTCAACGCTGAAATTGAAAGGGAAAAAAAAAGAGAAAGAGGAAATATTTGCAGCCTCCACTTTAAAATGGGAACAAAATATCAAGATGGCCGACTCTACAGCTGCAGCAGGGAATTTGAAAAAGGGCATTTCTGTGTTACAGAACAGATTTCTGTAGCTTTCTCTAATCCAAGAACCTCCTTCAGGCAAGTATGCTAAAAAAAAAAATTCAGAAGTTTTTTTTAAATCCACAATTTTTTTCTAAATTGAAAATAATAATAATAATCAGAATTTGGAAAGGGAAAAAAATTCCTGGGAAAAATGTTGATGGTTTGTTAATTTTGCTTAATTGCATTCTCTGATTTCGAATTGAATATTTAATTGAAAATTCTTGATTTCGGTGGGAAGGTGGGGGGAGGGGAATGCAATTAAAGATTCTATCTCCAACCAATCCTGTCTCCCTCCCTCCCCCCCCCCCTCCTCAGTATGGGAGGGGGAATGTTAGATTTTTTTTTTTTTAATGGAAGGTTCTGGAACAACAAGCAAACAAGCAATTTTCAGAAACACTCTGGTGGTGGTGGGGAACCTAAATTTTGCAGCATTTAGGCAAAACCCGTCTTGCTGACTTTCTGTAGAGGAAGGAGAGCTTTTGCAAATACGTATGTACAGAATATTTATTTATATAGATATATATATATATATTTCCAGGGGTGATTATGGATTTGCCTAGCCACAGCTAGGAATACCCAGCCTGTGCGTGGAATGGTGAGAAATAAGATTGGGAACCTGACTCATTTCTAATAAAAATGAATTTATTATTGTTATTATTTTGCAACAGGCTTTTGTCACGAGCCAGGCCCCAGCCCTGAGTTAATTTTGAAACTAGACGGAAGCAGCTTTCAGATTTCCAATTAAAAATAAATATAGCCATGTGACCTTCTCTGTTGCCTGCATTTCTCTTCTTGCTTTTAAAGGCAGCTGCTGGGGGTGGGGTGGGCAACAGGGCGGGCAGAGAAGCATTGGATCAGTCCTGGGGTGGTCCTTATATACCGGGAACATTTTTTTTCCTTTTGATCCGGAAGAGGCGAGTGCTTTCACGCCCAGATGACAGAGTAGCTGACATGATCAGAAAGTTGTGCATATTTTACACGGGGGGAGGGGGTCGTGCAGGGGGGATCCAAATAGAATCCATTGATTTTCCACCCGCAAGAGCTCTTAATTGAAACGGTGGCGCTTTCCCTAAGGACTAAGGAAATTGTTCTAGAGGCACAGTGGTGCCACCACCTTCCCCTCTGTAATTTCCAATCCAGAGGGAGGCAGCAGACTCATGAGGACTAGCGACTTGGGTCCCCGCATTTATCGCCCTCCACTCACACAGTGGTAAGATTGTAGAGGCCGTATTCTTTCGTACACTGGGCTTTGTGTAATTTCTGGCGGCCAAGGGGATCAAGGAAGGTTGCAAGTCACCTCTGGATAACTGTTGCTTGATTCTCATTGATTCCGGTCTTTGGAGTTGATGCTTTAGGGCAGGAGTCGTGAACATTTTCCTGTCTGACTCTCAATTGCTTCTGGCATTTTACCTTCTGAGGCAAGCAGCTTTATTTATTTATTTGTTTATTTTAGAGTATTTTTTACCCCATCTTTCTCCTTGGAAAAGGACCCAAGGTGGCTTACAGTAATGAGGGACAATAGCCAGTCCAGTGCAATTAAGACATGGTTCAAGTGTATGAGAACAAGGAATTGAGGGATGTCTTATAGCAGGCATGTGCAAACTCCGGCCCTCCAGATGTTTTGGACCACAACTCCCCACAGTCCTTTGTCATTGGCAATCTAGGCTTGGCATTCTGGGAGTTGTGGTCCAAAAACATCTGGAGGGCCGAAGTTTGGACATGCCTGTCTTACAGCATGAACAGACAAACATTACATTAAAGCAACCCGGTTATAAGTCGTCATAAACACAAAGTCTATGTGAACCCATAGACTCATATAAATATACACATGGTAGTCCATCATTCAGGGAAAGCTTGCCTGAAGAGAAATTTGCATGCATGAGGCAAATTCCAGGCGAGGCGAGGGTGTAGCAGCAGCCTACCTTGCAGGGGGGTCGTAGCAAGCAAGAGACGCACGCTTCTTTGAGCATTCTCCAGGCCCGCCTTATAGCCGCAACCTGACCCGTTCCGTCACAGTGGTTCTAAATAAGGCTGCAGCCCCAGGTCGTACAGGTAGTAAGCCAGCAGAGTAGAATGTAACATTCAATACTTGTGACAATACTTATTACAATACAGTACTTGTTACGATGTAATACCTGTTGCAATAAATTGTAACATTTATTTCTTTGTGACTAATAATGGGACGTGGCTACCAAAAAATGGCAAATGCTACTTTAGGCTCCATTAACAGAAGTGTCGTCTCTAAATCCTGCAAGGTGATAGTTTCCCCTTTGTTTGGCACCGGCGAGACCCTATCTATGACCAGAATCCTGTGACCAGTTTTAGGCGCCACACTTGGAGAAGGATGCTGGAAGGAAGTTCGGAGCAGGGCGATAAGGTTGATGAAGGGGCTGGAAACCAAGCCCTAGGGCAGTGGTGGCAAACCTTGGGCACACCAAAATGTTTTGGACCGCAACTCCCACAGTCCTTTGCCATTGGCCGTCTGGGCTCAGAATTCTGGGAGTTGTGGTCCAAAACATCTGGAGTGCCAAGGTTCGCCACCGCTGCCCTAGGAGGAAAGATGAGAACTGGGCGTATTTAGTCTTAGGAAAAGAAGTTTGGCACTTTTCAAATACTTGGAAGGATGTCCTACCGAGGAGGGGCGTGATCTGTTCTTGATCAGCTTAGAGGAGAGGCCTTTCTCTCCATCCCATCACTCTCACAGGTACGTCTCGTGGGAACAAAAAGAAAATATTTTCATGGGAACAAAAGAAAATTTTTTTCACCCAGCGCGTTGTTAGTCTGTGGAACTCCCTGCCACAGGAGGTGGTGATGGCCTCTGGCCTGGATGCCTTCAAAAGGGGATTGGACAGATTCCTAGAGGAAAAGTCCATCACAGGTTACAAACCATGAGGGAGATGCGTCATCTCCAGGCTTAAAACCGGGGTACTTAAAGGGCCAGATGCAGGGGAGTGGTAGCAGGAGACAGAGATCTAGTCTCGCGTGCTCCCAGACGCATCTGGGGGCCACTTTGAGATACAGGAAGGTGGACTAGATGGGCCTTTGGCCTGATCCAGCAGGGCTCTTCTTATGTTCTTATGTTCTTATAACCCATGAAAGGGCCTTCTCGGCTGATGCGCCCAGACTCTGGAACTCCCTCCCACAGGAGGCCAGGACTGCCTCATCTCTGTTGTCCTTCTGGAAACAGGCAAAGACCTTTCTCTTCAGGCAAGCTTTCCCTGAATGACGGACTACCTATTACGTGTCTTTCGTCTGAATCTATAGGATTACATAGACTTTGTGTTTATAACTACTTATAACCTTGTGTGATTACATTGACACTATGTTTTTGATGTTACTTTCCCTCACTTTTAACTTTACATGGAATTTTACTCTCCTTTTAACTGCTCGCGTTCTCTTGTAGCTTTGATGTAATGTTGTCTTTTAATGCTGGAAGATGTCCCTCCATTCCCTGTTCTCAATACTTGAACATGTCTTAATTGTACTGGACTGCATATTGTCCCTCATTACTGTAAGCCGCCATGAGTCCTTTTCCAGTACTCCAACATACATAAATAAATAAATAAATAAATAAATAAATAAATAAATAAATAAATAAATAAATAAATAAGTTTCAGGAAGCCACATTTTGGCTGAATATCGGGGAAAACTTTCCGACTGTTAGAATAGTACAACAACGGAACTGATGACTCTGGGGGGGGGCACGCGAGTGCTTCCAGTGTTGGGGGCATTCAAGAGAAATTCAGACAACCGCCGGGCAGGTATCCTTTGATTTGTGTTGCTGCCGGGGGTTTGGACTCATTGGCTTTGCCGGCCCCCTTCTGGCTTCGCTCTTCTACGAATTCTTTGAATGATGCTGTTGGTGTTGTTTGAAGATGATCCCACGGGTCACTTTCTGGGCAGACAGTTGTAGCTTCCGCCGTCTTCTAAAACGAGCCAAATGGCAGCACTTTGTGTGTGTTTTTTTGCCCCCTTTGCCTGCCGAACCCATCTCGACCCACCCAGCCTGCTTCTGGTTGCCCATTTTGTCCCGTTGAGGGGGTCCGGAGAGGTTTTAGCACCCATAAAGGCTGAATCGCTGGGGATAAAGCAAAAAAAAAAAAAACCCAAAGTGTTCTGCTTTATGTACCGCCCCATACCACTTCAAGTAGTCTCTGGGCAGTTTACAGTTTTTAGTTACAGTAACGCAGGCTACACATTGCTCTCCCCCTGCCCCCCAAGCAAGCTGGGTACTCATTTTACCGACCTTGGAAGGATGGAAGGCTGAGTGAACCTGAAGACAGCTACCTGGGATAAACAACACATGAATTTTAAACACATTTTCTACTCCCTTATCAAACGCCACAAGGAGACGGTCAAGGGACGAGACATCGTCCCAAATCGACCTCATTGGCGGAGGGATGGCGGATCCGATCCCGGAAGGAGGCCCTCCAGGGAAGTTCAACAAATCCAACCTGCGGAGAATCCCCTTTGAATGGAAAAGTTCTGCTTATATACCGCCCCATACCACTTCAAGTAGTATCTGGGCGGTTTACAATTTTAATTACAGTGTGCAGGCTACACATTGCCCCCCCCAGCAAGCTGGGTACTCATTTGACCGACCTCGGAAGGATGGAAGGCTGAGTGAACCTTGAGCTGGCTACCTAGGATTGAACCCCCAGGTCATGAGCACAGTTTTACCAGCAGGACAGGCATTTAACCACTGCGCCACGGGAAGCCCCCTCCCCCTCTGTCCTGTAGCCCTCCCTCCCCACCACTGGGCTGGCTCGTTCTAGCCAAGGCGTTCCAGTGGCCAGTGGAGGCCGTCGCCCTGGGTGGACAGCTGGGTGGCTCGTGGATGTGATGCTGTGGGCCTCGGTGGCTTGTGTGGTGGCCCTCCAAGACGGGCAGTTCTTTGGCAGGAAGTGAGGTTGGTTTTTTTGCATTTTCTCTTATTCACTGTTTTCGTTATCCACAGGAAGGCCTGGGACCAATCCCCAGCAGATACTGGGGTCCTACTGTAGTCTAGCCCTGTCGTGAGAGTCCCTCGTCCAAATATTTTACCAATGAGTGCCAGGCTTTCGCTAGAGAAAGGGTTTATCCACGGAGTCCAGGGCCACCCCAAAAACACTTTGGCACATCCCTGCTGCGGGTCCTTGTGCCGGTCTTGGCATTTCAAGTAAGCCACGGCCATCCCTCTCCTGCAAGGGAGCCTCGTGGCGCAGTGGTTAAATGCCTGCCCTGCAGGTAAAACTGTGCTCACGACCTGGGTTATCCCTGGTAGCAGGCTCAAGGTTCACTCAGCCTTCCATCCTTCTAAGGTTGGTAAAATGAGTATGTCTTTGGCGCAGTGGTTAAATGCCTGTCCTGCAGGTAAAACTGTGCTCACGACCTGGGTTATCCCTGGTAGCAGGCTCAAGGTTCACTCAGCCTTCCATCCTTCTAAGGTTGGTAAAATGAGTATGTCTCGTGGCGCAGTGGTTAAATGCCTGTCCTGCAGGTAAAACTGTGCTCACGACCTGGGTTATCCCTGGTAGCAGGCTCAAGGTTCACTCAGCCTTCCATCCTTCTAGGGTTGGTAAAATGAGTATGTCTCGTGGCGCAGTGGTTAAATGCCTGTCCTGCAGGTAAAACTGTGCTCACGACCTGGGTTATCCCTGGTAGCAGGCTCAAGGTTCACTCAGCCTTCCATCCTTCTAAGGTTGGTAAAATGAGTATGTCTCGTGGCGCAGTGGTTAAATGCCTGTCCTGCAGGTAAAACTGTGCTCACGGCCTGGGTTATCCCTGGTAGCAGGCTCAAGGTTCACTCAGCCTTCCATCCTTCCAAGGTTGGTAAAATGAGTATGCCTCCTGGTGCTGTGGTTAAACGCCTGTCCTGCAGCTAAAACTGAGCTCACGACCTGGGGGTTCAATCCCAGGTAGCAGGCTCAAGGTTCACTCAGCCTTCCATCCTTCTAAGGTTGGTAAAATGAATATGTCTCGTGGCGCAGTGGTTAAATGCCTGTCCTGCAGGTAAAACTGTGCTCACGACCTGGGTTATCCCTGGTAGCAGGCTCAAGGTTCACTCAGCCTTCCATCCTTCTAGGGTTGGTAAAATGAGTATGTCTCGTGGCACAGTGGTTAAATGCCTGTCCTGCAGGTAAAACTGTGCTCACGACCTGGGTTATCCCTGGTAGCAGGCTCAAGGTTCACTCAGCCTTCCATTCTTCTGAGGTCGGTAAAATGAGTACCCAGCTTGCTGGGGCGGGGACAATGTGTAGCCTGCACACTGTAATTAAAATTGTAAACTGCCCAGAGACTACTTGTAGTGGTATGGGGCGGTATATAAGCAGAACACTTTGCTTTTGCTTTACTTTCATACCTTGTGGGACTGCGCCACAAGGAGCCCCTGCCTTGCTGCCTGCATCTGGGGTGATGGGGGTGAACTTTCAGAGGAGGGAAGTTCGGGGAGCCAGGCTTGCTGGGAGGGGCGCTATGCCTGGCTGTGCGCCCGTCCAGGTTCAAAGTCTCCCAGAAATGGGTTGGCCGCTCTTTGGGGGACTTTGGCCCAAGCCGAAGGCGGGCCGGTCTCTCCAACGCCTTGTGGGCAGAGCCCTGGCTGCCAAAGGGTCCCAGGCTGGAAGACTGCCCTGTCTCATCTTGACTGGGGCATCTTTGGGGGGGGGAGATGGACCAAAGGCAGGCCCTCATCTGGATGTCCTAGTGCAGTGATGGCAAACCTTTGAGAGACTGAGTGCCCAAACTGCAATTCAAAACCCAATTTAACCTGAAATACAGGTGGCTGTGAAGGGGCGATGTCGGGTGCCCACAGAAAGGGCTCCGAGTGCCACCTTTGGCACCCGTGCCATAGGTTTGCCAACACTGTCCTAGTGGTTGCAGGCAAGGTACCCGAACCAGCTGTGTGCAATGTCATGCATCTCTTTCCCTTCTTCTGTGCAGGGTGGCCGGGCTTTGTGCGGCTCAAACTGGTCTCCTCCCTCCGGCTAGACACAGTGGTTCTCAACCTGTGGGTCCCCAGATGTTCCTGGACTGCAACTCCCAGAAGCCTCCACCCCTCGCTGTGCTGGAAGGGGTTTCTGGGAGTTGCAGTCCAGGAACATCTGGGGACCCACAGGTTGGAAGGGGTTTCTGGGAGTTGCAGTCCAGGAACATCTGGAGACCCACAGGTTGGAAGGGGTTTCTGGGAGTTGCAGTCCAGGAACATCTGGGGACCCACAGGTTGAGAACCACTGGGCTAGAGAGACCCGAGAGGGGGCAGCCATGTGGGAGCACCGCCCCTCACCCCCAAGCCTGGCCTTCTGCCTTGTGCACCTGCCCCCCCCCGAATGGTGACTCCCCCTTCTTCCCTTCCTGAGCTCTCTTACTGGGAAATGGAGGATGCGGTTTTTCCTAGTGGTCTTCTGAAGCAGGTGGAGAGGGTGAACCAAAATGCACATGTGTTGCACTTTTGGTGGCTTTGCACAAGGAGCCCTGGGGCTCTGGGGGCTTGGCAGACCCCACCCCACCTGTGCTGATGTCCTCTCTGCTGCAGGAAAGACGGGGACCAGAGTATTTCCCTAGTTGGGTGAATTCAGATGGTGGCTTTCTGCATCCCTGGAAGCTTCAGGATCCTGGTTCTTCAGGCAGCCTCCAGGGTTGTCTTAGGGACCCTTCTGGGACTTCCATATTGTCCCCCTCAGTTGGGAGTCCACAGAGGTGGCCCTCGGTCTGGCCGTTCTCCTGCTGTTCGGCACCACCACCACAAGTGGCCAGAAGGTATGCTGCTTAGCCTGGTAGAACCAGGGGAGATGAGCTTCATTCTGTTCTCACAGGAGGGGCTGATCCTGCACTTGGTGAGCACCCGGCTTCAGGACATCTTCCCCCTCTGCCTCACCACCCTTAACATGATCCTTGTGGAAGGAAGGAAGGAAGCAATACAACCCAGCCAATTTCTCCCTAGGTGTCCACTGGTTTCACTGTGGAAGATCTTGTAAAGAAAACATCGCCTTGGGGGTCCATCAGATGCTGGGTAGATGATGAGTGAAAGGGCAAAATTTCTAAGGATGGATCAGATGGTTGGAGGGAGGAAAGGAGGGAGAGATTGGATAGATGGATTGGATTGGATTGGATGGATGGATGGATGGATGGATCTGATGGAGGGAGGGAGGATGGATGGATGGATGGATGGGTGGGTGGGTGGGTGGGTGGATGGATGGATGGATGGATGGATCTGCTAATGGATGGATGGGTGGATCTGATGATGGATGGGTAAATGGTCTAAGGAAGGAAGGAAGGAAGGAAGGAAGGAAGGAAGGAAGGAAGGATGGATGGATGGATGGATGGATGGATCTGAGGGAGGGAGGGAGGAAGGAAGGAAAGAAGAAGGAAGGATGGATGGATGGATCTGATGATGGATGGGTGGATGATCTGATGAAGGAAGGAAGGAAGGAGGGATGGATGGATGGATGGATGGAAACTCCAGTTGTGGCTTCAGCTGTCCCACTTGCCATAGGGAGCGAAGGGCACTGGCCTGCCGGCCCTGAGAGCTTACCTTGGTCTTGGTGCCAAAAACATGTTTGGTTTTAGTTGGTCTGAAATCCCGATCTTGCGAATTCTCTCTCCTAATTGTGGCCCGTCTTTAGATCTTCAAATTCCGCAGACCAATGGACAATGCCCACCCACACCCCCTCTTGATGCAATAAGAGTCCTGCCTCTTTTGGAAAACTGGGTGTTTATTTTTATCCCCGCATGGGAAATTAATCATGGGGGTATTTATAGTCTTTATGGTAAGCTTGGCGGGAGCTATTTTGCTTGAAGAATTTCGACAGACTCCATTTATGGCCTGCTCCCCACCCACCCAACCTACGTGCTTTCAGAACTCTGTCTTAAGTCTCTCTTCTTCCCTATAATTTCTGTTTTGTCTAGAGATGGAAAACAGTCTACTTTTTGGACTGTGAATTTCAGTTGGCTTAGGTTTTTCTGCCCCTTTCATGTTTTTGGGGAAAAAACCTACCAACAATGAATAAACCATAGAATCATAGAACAATTCTTCATCACATAATTTGGGTCATGTAGTTCGCAGATTTCAAACCTGGACTTCTTAGCCACCTTAGCTGGACTCCAGCTGACTTCATATAAGGCCTACGTAGGGTTGGCCTGTACAGTACTTAAGATGTTCCAGTGATGCTTCAGTATACATTCCAGCTTGTGGTCCTTTGAGTGTCCTAGTCAAACACTCAGCTTGTGTCCAAGAATATTAATACCATATCAAGAACAAAAGGTGAACTTGATTCGACTGGAGCATATGCCTGTCTCATTCATTCATTCATTCATTCATTCATTTTATTTCATTTCATTTTATTTTATTTATTGGACTTCTATAACTTCCCAACTAGCAGCAAGACTACAATAAGATTGCCACAAAAGAGAAATCATTCAAATATAATATAGAAGGGCATACTCCACATAATATAAAAGGGCATACTAATCAAAATGGAAAAAGCAGATAAACTGTATTAAACATCACAAACAGACCTAAATTGAACAGAAACACGACACTGTTGCTTCCCAGCTGTGAGAGACCAGGTAAAAATGGGTGCTGCTTATACACTGCCTCTTAGCACTTAAAACACTATTGGAGTGGTTTATAATTGTATAGGTTACACATTGCCGCCCCTCCCCCCAAGCTGGATGTTCTTGTTTGACCAAACTCAGAAGGATGGAAGGCTGAGTGAACCTCAAGTGGGCTGCCAGAATTGAACCATTTCGTCACAAGGAATTCAAATAGTCCCTCTTATTTGCCTTGAAATTTCACCCGGATCTGCTTCCTGCTGCCCACTGAACTGTGGGATGAAACCCATAAACATTTTGTTGTAAAACTCATACCCAGAGTAGCTTGGTTTGAACTTTGGCCTGGTGGTGTATCTGCAGATCTCATGGGGGAAGAACCACCCCTAACCTGTCATGGCAGACGCTGGATTTTATAGCCGAACAAAGAAACGTGTTGTGATGGTGTACACACCCTTTGTCAGTGGTCTGTTGTGGACTTTCTGAACGATTCCTGTGGGACACCCCTTTCCCCTTGCATGTCTTAGCTGTTTGCAATTCAGTTTTTGAAATTTGGTTTTCCCTCAAGGCTTCCTCAAACTAGCTTTTACAAGCAGTATCATTGACCAAGCTTTCCCTGAATGATGGACTACCATGTGTATTGCATACGAATCTACAGGTTCACGTAGACTTTGTGTTTACAACTACTTATAGCCATGTAGCTTTAATGTAATGTTGTCTATTAATGCTGTAAGATGTCCCTCAATTCCTTGCTCTCAAATACTTGAATATGCCTTAATTGTACTGGACTGTATATGATCCCTCATTACTGTCAGCTGCCTTGGGTCCTTTTCCAAGGAGAAAGGTGGGGTAAAAAATACTCTGAAATAAATAAATAAATAGTGTACTGCATTTGACCAACTGAGCAGAAAGGTGCGGTGTTGGAGGGTTGCTCCTTGACGTCATATCTAAGAATTTAGATTATTCGGCTTTTATGAAATGGCAGTGGAAGGATGGAAGCCTCTTGTCCAACCCAATGCCATCCTGGTTGCCCAGAGGCCTGGTTGTATGTAAAATATGCTGTTTGCCCAGAAGGCTTATTAGCGGTTGGTTGGTCGCTGCAAAAGATGTATCTTTCCCCAAAGTGGCTTTTGGTTTCGAATGTTTGTTGCTGAAATGGTTTTGCGGGATTTGTCAAGTTGGTTGTCTCGTCCAGAACGTTTTGTGCTGTAGCTCTTGGGTGCTTTCTTACCTTGCTTCGAGACCGGCAGAGTAATACAGACAGGTTTCACCCAGATTAAAATTTGCTTTCCCACGGCACAACTTCTGGCCTTGGTTTGGTGGGCCGAAGGCGAGGGATGGGTGGTTTTTATTGGCACTTCTGAGAGCCCAGTCATTCTTGCCCGGCCGTTTTAATGGGGGAAGGTTGGCTGTGACCAGTGGGGGGTATGGCCTGGGCCACTGTTGCTAAGGATGTGTTCTTGGGTTGATCCACCGATGCTGTTGTTGGTTGTGCACACCCAGTGGTTGGGCCCACAGAAGACAAGAGGGAGTTGTCCTCCTCCATGGTGTCGACAACACAACGGGACAATGCGTTCTGGCAGTTCTGGTGTCTTGTTGCCGCTGCAGAGGTGACTTCATTCCACTTGTCGTCAGTGGAAAGAAGCCGTCCTTGATTCAAACCTATGAAAACGCCAAAGAATTGACGGGTTGTTTTGAGTTTTAAAAAGTTTGTGGGGATAAGGAAACACCTGTGAGCTACAGGGCTGGAACGATGTTGCGTTTTTAAAATAAAGAATGTCTTGGTTTTCCATTGGGGTTCAGTCCCAGGTCGCCGGCTCAAGGTTCACTCATCCTTCCATCCTTCCAAGGGAAGCACCCAACTTGTTGGCCAAGACCTTCCTCTTCAGGCAAGCTTTCCCTGAATGAGGGACTACCTACTACAGTGTCTTGATATGAATCTACCACACATGGCTACTTTGTGTTTAAAACCGCTTTTAACTTTTTTTGTTTATATCTCTCCTTGTGTGATTGCATTGACACTATGTTATCGATTGTTAGTTTCAATGTTGCCTTCGGATGCTGTAAGAAACCCCTCAATTCCCTGTTTCTCAAACTGATTTGTGTCTTAATTGTAATGGACTGTGTATTACAGTCCATCACAGTAAGTCGCGTTAGGTCCTTTTCCAAAGAGAAAATAAAAATACTCAAAAATAAATAAATATAGGGGAATCCACACAGAACCCGACCATTCTTTTCTCAAAACTCCACTCCTTACCAGCTTAGGAGATTCAGGGCAATAAAAGAAAAACCCTCCTGCAAAATACATCGGCGGGTGAACCATTGGCAGGCAGTACTCCCTAGTGGCTTGCACACCTTTCCTGTGGTGTCCCCAGGACACAGTCCAGGGTTTTCGAGAGCCCCTGGCATCTTCTCCCCTTCTGTACATCAGTGCCTCTGACCAGCGGTGGCCATTTCCGTTGGTCTCGGAGGACTTAACAAGTTAACGCTTGGGTCGGGCTTCGTTCTTATGCAGCTCTTTGTTTTTGTACGGCATTTTCTTTAAAACCCCCAAAAAAACAGGGCCCCCCTCATTATTTCTTTTAAGAACCCCTAAAGCCCCGTCCTTCTCTTTAATTGTGCAAGGCGAGCTTTGACCCTATGATGGGTTGGTGTGAATTATGGGCGCCGTAGAGAGTGGACTTCCTACTCCCCTCTTCGTGGTTCTGCCAAGAGGCCGAGGGGGGTTGTTTGGGGTAGCCGCCACACACCCAGGTCCATCCCATTTTGGACCCATTTTGCCCCAGCCAAAGAGAGGAAGGGAGCAGCCCTTTAGACTTGGGGGCTCAAAAATATGTTGTAATTACGAATTTGGTGCTTAGCGTTTTATTGGTGGCAAGTAAACACGGTTGCCCTGAAAAAAACAACAGGAACAAGTAACTTGTAAGTCAC
>JAPFRF010000018.1:5920962-5995962 GCA_029282475.1 Phrynocephalus forsythii
TTGCATTTCCCCCCCCGGCTGATGGTTGAGCTCGAGAACTAGGGAAGCTCTCTCTTTTCTGTTTCTATATGCATCATATGGCACGTGGGGTTTCTCGGTGGTGTATCTTCTTGTGGAAATCAGGTCAATTGTGTCTCCTTTCTTAATTGTGTCCCCCCAAAGTGTGGGCCACATTCGCGAGGATGTTTTGGTGTGTTTCGTTTGGGGCCCAGTCAAAGCCTCCCACCTCTTGAGGATTCTGACCCTTCTTTATCTGTCTTTTCCCTCCCTCAGATTGAAGGCAACGGCGGCAGCAGCATCGGGACGAGAGCATCTGTGGGCAGGTAAGTGGCTGGAAGCCCTCCACAGGTGGCAAAGATCATCTGGTCGTGGCTTAGGCCTGGCGGCCCGCTAGAACCTTTTCTTAACAAAGCCATGGGACAGGTTCATTTCTCGACTCCTGTCTGCCAGCGTTCATCAATCTGGCAATCGTTTGATTGCTGGTAGAGATGGGCAGGAAACAAAAAAAACCCCGAAATGCTGTTTCATCGTTTCGTTATGAAACGAAACGAAACGAGGAAGCAGCATTTTGTTATAGACGAAATGAAACAGTCAGTTTTCCCATTGAAACAAATTGTTTCATTCCATTGTTTTTCTGGCTCCTGCCGAGCTGTCAATGGCTGGAGCCCTTTAAACCTGGCCCAGTCGGCCCCAGGGGATCCCCCTGGTGCCAACTGGGCCAATTTTAAAAGGGTTCCATCCGATAACAGCTCAGCAGGAGCCCTTTAAAAATGGCTCCCAGAGTCCTGGGCAACAAATCTGGTGCGTCTGGGACCCAGGGGAGCCATTTTGTTTTGTTTCATTTTGTTTGGTATGAATTTAGTTTTTAAAAAATTCGAAATAAGACGGGGTTGAGTGCGAAATGAAACAAAACATTATTTTTCCATTTTGTGCCCATCCCTAATTGCTGGCATTTCCGTCTGACCTTCCTGTTCCTTCCAGAATCTGTGTTTGCATGCTGGTGGGTTTCTCTTACCCTCTTCCCCCATCCGTTTTGTCTGGACAATGAGCCTGGGAAGTAGGTTCAGCTGAGAAGCAGGCCCTGGCACACCATCACCTGGGTGTGTGCGTGCGTTTCAGAACCTCCGTGTGGGGTTGAAGATCCGCTCTGCACCCCCCTCCGCTTGACCCACTGCCCACCACTGAGGCCACAGCGACCATGGGCGGGGGTGACCTGCAAGCTGCCGTGTGAGATCCCAGCCTGACCTTCTCCGGTCTGAGGAAAGACAGAAGCTTGGGAATGGGTTTCTAGTGACCAAGAAAAACTTAGAGCCTTTTCACACGACCCCTAAACTCCGCAGCAAATGGCTCCCAGATCCAGAGCTTAAAATTGTTTCCCCACCAGCTCCGGAGTTTACAAAAAATTAAGTGCGACCACGCCCACCTAAGCGTGTCCCAGCGCACTTTTCAAGTACCTGCTCTCCGGGGGTGAAAAATTCCTGATGTGGATGTAACGTAGTGAGTGCCGGGCTCTCCTCGCTTCTGTTTGTTGTTCTTTTGCCCCCCACCGCCCCTTTAAGAGATCTGAATGCAGTGTCGGGAGGGCAGAACGGAGGTGAGCGGCATTCTTTTCTTCCTGTTTTTTCTCCCTCCCCTCCCGCAGCCAGCAGCCAGGAGTGCGGAGGGGGTGGGAACACATGAAGAGCGACAAACCCCTAAAATCTCTGGTCCGAATTTAAGTGGCCAGCGGATCTTAGGGGTCATGTGAAATGGCTCAAAAAGAGGGTGAAAGAGTGCTCTAGGGGCTTTGGGTAGGGAAGGCGGGGGCCATATGCCAGCTGATGCGATCCAATTTGTCCCTTCTACCCTCATGACGAAACGGGAACACGGGCGGGCAGGCGCGTCACCTCCGTGCCCTTCTGTCATTGGTTAGGCTCCCCCCCCCAAAAAAAAGAGAACGAAGCGGGTTTGTTGCCATGTCGTGTCTTACAGGCCACCCGAGCGGCAGAATAAAATTTGTGTTGAAGTTGGGGGGGGGGTGCTGCGGAGGATTCCTGCCCCCCCCCCTCAGCTCTGCTTTTCTGTTTAAATAAAACCATCATACAAACATCAAGGAGGGCGGTATGTGTGTGCTGTGTGTTGTGTGTGCTGTGTGTGTGTGTGTGTGTGTGTGTGTGTGATGTGTGTGATGTGTGTTGTGTGTGTGTTGTGTGTGTGTGTGATGTGTTTTGCTCCCCTGCCCCTTCCCTCAGCCCCAGTGGTTTTCTGTTTAAATAAAACCATGCTACAACCTGGGGGTTCAATCCCTGGTAGCAGGCTCAAGGTTGTCAGTCCATCCTTGTGTGTGTGTGTACCCAGCTTGTGGAGTGTGTGCAATGTGTGTGTGTGTGTGTAATTGTGTTGTAAACCGCCCAGAGACTACTGATGTGGTTTTATATCAGAACACTTTATATAAGCAGAACACTTTTATCTTCCAAGGATTGCATGACAAATTATTGCTAGCTGGAAGAAGCTTTCTCTTCTAATTGGGTCCTCGTTCTACCCGCCACCGCCCCCCCCCATCCCACCCTGCCCCAGCTGCCCCAACTGCTGCTGCTGCTGCTCTATCATCAAGGAGAAGGGCGTTTTTTTCTTTTCAAAAACAGCTTTTAGTCCCTTGTTTCATTATTCATGGAATGTAGCTCTGCGCCTGAAATATGCCAACTTCAGATGCTGGCATGCGATCCAGCTTGGCTTTCCAGGGGGAAAAGCAAAAAAGGAAAGTGGTCTGCTTATAGACCGCCCCATACCACTTCAAGTAGTCTCTGGGAGGTTGACAGTTTAATTACAGTATGCAGGCTACACATTGCACTCCACCCCAGTAAAGCTGGGTACTCATTTGACCCACCTCGGAAGGATGGAAGGCTGAGTGAACCCCAGGTGGTGAGCACAGTTTTACCTGCAGTGCAGGCATTTAACCGCCGAGCCATGAGACTCTGGGAAGGCGTGCCGAGGGCCAAGGACCCCCCTTGTGCCTTCGGTATGGAGAGGCAGGGTGGGGTTCGCGACCTAGGAGGTGAGGGTGCCACGTGGAGGAAGGAGGTGCAGGGGAAAAGGAGCTCCCTTCCACTGCAAAAGTGGTACAGTTGGCCTTTGGAGTAGACGCAGCTGGCCAGGACTCTTGTGTCAAACTTCAGATCCCCACGGACTGGCAGGGCGGCGGGGGGGGGCTCCCTGTCTCTCCAGGTAGAGTTTTTGGCAGCCACAGTCCTGTGCACCTGTGGCATGGTTGGTCCACACAGGATCTGTGGTGGCAGCCCAAGGGAGGGGCAGCTGCCTTGGTGTGGGCAGGAGGGGTCAGCTGAGGCCAAAGTGTTCTGACAGGGACAGGCCCAGGGGGCAAGGTCTACCGGCAGGAAAGTTCCTCCAAAGCTCAGAACTTAGCCCCACGGTGTCCAAACTTTGGCCCCGCCAGATGTTTTGGACCACAATTCCCAGAATTCCAAGCCTAGATTGCCAATGACAAAGGACCCTGGGGAGTTGTGGTCTGAAACATCTGGAGGGCTGAAGTTTGGTCATGCCTGCCCTACACCATGGGTGTCCAAACTTCACCCCTCCTGATGTTTTGGACCACAACTCCCAGAATTCCAAGCCTAGATTGCCCATGACAAAGGACCCTGGGAGCTGTGGTCCGAAACATCTGGAGGGCCGAAGTATGGACACCACTGGCTTAGCCTATAGGTCTGACTTGGCAAGCAGGGCTGGTGATCTGCCAGGGAGCATTTAGGATCCCTGTTTCAAAACCTTTCTGGTGGCCTCACCCGGCAAGGACCCCCCAATGTCATCCTAAGAGCTAAGACAGTGGGGTAAACATCTCCCTATGCTCCAGGCTCCGGAGGAGAATGGGGGGGGGGTTAGGGGACAGCATGAAAAACTGCCCTGCATTCCTGCACCCCCCTCCTCACCCCACTTTGAATGGGATTGTGGCTGTTTATGAAGGGGGCGGAGAGAGAGAAAGGCCCCATCACTGCCAGGAGGTCTTCAAAACCCTCTGGTAAACTCCTGCAAGGAAGTCCCCCTCTAAGAAGGCTTAGTCACGGGTGTGAAACACATGTGTCGGCATAACTCTGGGGTGGCGCACCTTTGGCCCTCCAGATGTTTTGGACCACCACTCCCAGAATTCCAAGCTTGTCCTGCCAACGACAAAGGACTGTGGGAGTTGTGGTCCGAAACATTCGGAGGGTCAAAATTTTGCCACCACGGGCATCGCTGGACGTGCCTGTCAGGTGCCTCCCCGTTCCGTGGATGGCGGTCGATCGCCGACACCCCTGGCCTTGGTGGCCACGACGGCTGTGATGGTGTAACGTGGATCTCCTTTCCTCTTCTTCCTCCTCCCCTCAAAAAAAAAACAACCCACATCCCAGGGAGCGCCTGAAGAGAGTTCAGAAAAGCATGAAGGCCGAAGGCTCCGACTCCGTCGCCTCCCAGTCTCCGCCCAGCGAGGAGACGGCGACGACCATGACGGAGGTGAAGGTGAAGACGGAGATCCCCGACGACTACGTCCAGGAGGTGATTTGGCAAGATGGCGCCAAAGAGGCCAAGAAGAACCCGAAGGAAGGCGGGGCCGGAGAGGTGCCGGCCGAGATCTGCGTGGTGATCGGCGGCGTTCGCAACCAGCAGACTCTCGGTAAGCTAGGTCCGTGGCCGATGGGCGTAACCTTTTTCTCTGATGATGATGATGATGATGATGATGATGATGATGATGATGGAGGGAACGGGGCACTGGCATCTCTAAGGAGGCTCCCTGCCCCGGCGAGGTGGACGGGGCCATCTCCCTCTAGGATTAAAGGCGAGGACAGTTCGGGGTCCCCTCTTTTGGGGAGGGCGGACAATGGAGAGGCCGTGGTTGGGAAGCCAAGGATACCACTTTCCTGCCATGCTGGACAAAACACACTTGCCTTGATTGATGGAGCAGAGCCTGGGGGTGGGATGGGGGGGACGGCCTTCTACCTGTGAACCTCCCCCCCACCCCGCACCACCAACACCAGGAAGAATTGTAAAAGCTTAAAGCACTCTCTGGGCAGTTTGCAAGCAAATAGGCAGGCTACCCATTCCCCCCGCCCCCAGCAAGCTGGGGACTTATTTTACCAACCTTGGAAGGATAGAAGGCTGAGTGAACCTGTTGCGCGCGCGCGCACACACACACACACACACACACACACACACACACACACACACACACACACACACACACACATGCCCAGCAAGGTGATTGAACCTGTTGCGCGCGCACGCACGCACGCACACACACACACACACACACACACACACACACACACACACACACACACACACACACACACACACACACACACACACACACACACACACACACACACACACACACAGCAAGCTGGGGAGTCATTTTACCAACCTTGGAAGGATGGAAGGCTGAATGAACCTCGAGCCGGCGACCTGGGATTGAACCCCCCAGGTCGTGAGCAGAAGCTTTTGGCTGTAGTACAGCCATTGAACGATTGTTAACTATCAAAGTGTAGGTGGTGGGCAACTGGAAGAAGACTCAAGAGGGGGCCTCGGCTTGGCTGGGCGATTCTTTTGGCAATCTCTGTACCAGTTTATGGAACCTGAGCAGAGATGTTGCTCACAATGCCACAGTCTCTCTCTCTCCCCCCCCCCATCAGGGTCACCTGCAGTCAAGGTTGGCAGGAACAAGGGTTGGGGACCCCAAACGGAGGAAGAGGGAGATGTTTGCCTTGTTTTGATTGTGTTTTGGAACAGCCTGGTCAGAACAGGAAACAGGAAGTGGAGTTTTGATGGTTTATAATAAGAAAAAATGCATAAGTAGGCAGGCAGGTGGGTGGATGGACAGCTGATGGAGGGAGACAGAGGGGAATGGATGGGTGGGTGGATAGATAGATAGATAGATAGATAGATAGATAGATAGATAGATAGATAGATAGATAGGAAAGAAGGGATGGATAGGATGGATGGATGGATAGGTAGATAGGATGGATGAATGGATAGATAGATAGATAGATAGATAGATAGATAGATAGGGAAGGAAGGAAGGAAGGAAGGATAGATAGATAGATAGATAGATAGATAGATAGATAGATAGATAGATAGATAGATAGATAGATAGATAGATAGATAGATAGATAGATAGATAGATAGATAGGGAAGGAAGGAAGGAAGGAAGGAATAGATAGATAGATAGATAGATAGATAGATAGATAGATAGATAGATAGATAGATAGATAGATAGATAGATAGATAGATAGATAGATAGATAGGGAAAGAAGGAAGGAATAGATAGATAGATAGATAGATAGATAGATAGATAGATAGATAGATAGATAGATAGATAGATAGATAGATAGATAGATAGATAGATAGATAGAGTTTGAGATTGCTTGCTTGAATGTGTCTCAGGATGATTTGCCCGAGAAGGAGGTGCCCCAGCCTGCCCGCCCCACAGGAGCGTCGCTTGCATGTAATCTCACCTCTCTCTCTCTCTCTCTCTCTCTCTCTCTCTCTGTGTGTGTGTGTGTGTGTGTGTGTGTCCCTCTTTCAGGATCTTACGAGTGCGGGATCTGCGGTAAGAAATACAAGTACTACAACTGCTTCCAGACCCACGTCCGAGCACACCGAGGTAATCACGGTCTCGCGTTGTCCGGCTGCACAGGGTTGGGACACACACACCCTTGCCCCCCCCTCCCATCTGTGAGGTGACGCGTTCCCCCCAAGGGACCCTAGACGTGCCTTTGGGGAGCAGACCTCGCCCCTAGACAGGGCCTCGGGGGTTCATTGTCGGGAGCCCCACACACACACACACACACACACACACACACACACACACACACACACACACACACACACACACACACACACACACACACACACACACTGCTGCCCTACAGTGGTTGCCGTACCTGTACATCCACCGCGGCCCTCTAAATGGGATCGTTTTTATCCCTTCTGTTAACCGCCCGGAGTTCTTTCAGGAAGACGGGGCGGTATAAAAATAAACCAATGAAACAAAATAAATAAATAAACCTGTTCCAAAAGCGGTGAGCAAGCTTTTGAGTGTGACAAGGAGGCTTCTCCTCCTCCCTCCGGAAACCGCAATCCACACAAAATTCACACAAAAGGGGGGGAAGAGAGAGAGACAAAGTCGGGCTTTTTAAAAAAAATAGGAACACCCCGTCGCCTGTATTTTGTGGCTGTGGCAAGGTGGCCTGCCGAAGGATTGTGGTGGGATTCGGCCCGTTTCCCCCTTTCTTCTTTAGAATAAAAACAACCCCCTGAACGGAACTTTCTAGCTAGAGTGGAGAGAAATGGGGGTAACCCTTCTCCCGGCCGAGCGGGCCAAGAAGTCTCGGGGTCCTCTCTTGGCTAGTGCCGCAGCTCCGCTCCCCGAGAAGGCTGCAGGCCATGTGCCACGGACAGCTTCCCTAGTGGCTCGGGGCATGGCCACGTCGCAGTGAATGGGACCTGGGTGGGGGAGTCTTTGCTGGCCCCCTTCCCTGGCCGGTAAAGAGGGCCTGGCAACGTTGCCGGGCATTTCAGGTGGCCTTTGGCCACGTGAAGAGCGAGCGGCGTGGCCGAAAAAGAACGAGAAAGCCGGCAGTTCTGGAGGGGCTCATGAGAGCCCCTTTCTGCCGGTTTTCCTGCCGTTGGCTGGGATGGCAGCATAGAGACAGCTCTGCTTAAGGATCTTTGTTTGAGTCCGGTGTGTGTGTGTGTGTGTGTGTGTTGGTTATCCTTGGAAAAGGGGGGTGTTAGGGTCTCCCACTTGTGGGATTTCCCTGTGCCCAGGCGACTCGCGTGCCACTGGCCAGCCACGTTCTCTTGAGGAACGGCAGAGGGTGTGGAAGGAAGTGTGTTAAAGCATGCCTTCTGGCTTTTAGCCTTGCCTCTGGGGAGGGATGGGGGGGGGTCCCGGCCAGAGCTAACCCCCCACCACCACCATGGGAGGGGAAACAAGCCAAGGCCTGCTCTTGTCATCAATTACTGCCTAGACTTGCTGTTCTAAAGTGAGGCTTTCTCTCTGCGTAGACACGGAAGCTGCGTCGGGGGAAGGCATCTCTCCGGGCAGTAAGTATCCAGCACCCTTCCTGTATCTTCAGCCAGGGAAGAAGGACCAGGCTGTGTGGGTTAGGGTAGACCTCCCCTCCGCCCCCCAGGTTGAGTCCTCAGCAAAGGGAAGGACCCCAGAGAGCTCCTGCCGCCGGTCAGGATAGGGGACCCTAGCCCTGGCGGTCTGCCTTGGGGGGGTCCGTCCCTAGAGCTTGCTACAGGAAGATGCTGCTTCTGGTTCAGCCGTGAGCCTCCGGACAAGAGCCTGGCTTTTGGTGGACGCTCATGGGCTGCTTGGAGGGAGGGTGGCTGGCTAGTGCCGGTCGGGGCAAAGGGAAGGGTGCTCCCTACGGGTCCGGGACCGGCTGCCTCGAACAGCTGACCCCATCGGTTGCCGAGAGAGTGGCTCGTGAGTGGCGGAGAGCACAATTGCGTCTCCCTCCTTGATGCCCTCTTTCCGGGCAGGGTTGCCTAGTGGTTTCTGCTCTCTCCTGGGCACGGCTTTTGTCATCCAGGGTCTTCTAGGGGTGTAGGGCCACCTTGCGGTGAGCTTGGCTCCCCCCCCATGACCATTCTTCCCTCCCCTTTTGTATTTTAATCACCCATTTCTTTCCCTGATTTAGTTATCCCAGAATGTTACAAGGAAAGTGGGTGATCCCTGCCCTCTCTGCGTCCTTGGGTTGCCCCCCCTCCCTGATGCCCCCTTTCTCTCTCTCTTGCTCTCCTTGCGCACGGCCGGTTGGTTCGAAAATAGATGCCCCCTTCCGCCTTTCCCACGGTGGGAGCGTCCGTAAATCAATTAATAGAGCCGGCACCAATTGGAAGCAGAACAGATGTTTTACGGCGCCAGGAGTTGCCGCTTGGTTCATGTCACCAGTTGGGCCTTTGGCTGACTTTGGGCCAGTCTGGCCTTCCCCCTGGCCTACCTGTCAGGAGGGTCGCTCCAGGCAGGAAGGGAGACTTTTGTGCTCCCCGGAGGATACATAGACAGAATAAATGCGAGCCATTGGTGGCCGTTTTTGTATTGCTTTGCTTTTCCACTTTGCTTCCTGGTAGATCAGTGGTGGCCAAACTTTGGCCCTCCAGATGTTTGGGGCCACCACTCCCAGAGTTCCAAGCCTGTCCTGCCAATGACAAAGGACGGTGGGAGTGGTGGTCCAAAACATCTGGAGGGCCAAAGTTTGGCCACCACGGTGGTAGAGAGTTTACAAAACCATAACTTACCATATCGGAGACCGGGATGCTCAGAGCTGGTCAGGAAAAAGACCCCACTAGCCATGAGTGGCTAGCTATGGGAAGGGTGACTGGCCTGGATTCCCCTTTCCTCTTGTCCGCAGGCGAGTCCGCCAGCCAGTGCCAGGGGACCACTTGACACACAAACCCCTGGCCCTTTCCATTCACCGCCTCTTCTTTTCATTTACCCGCTCAGAGTTTCCGTCATGGCGGCAACCGTTGGGTTCCGACCACTTAATCTTTTGGGGCTAAACCGTTCCCGGTCTCAAGACCTCCCATCTCCTGCGAGTGTCGTTCTTCTATCTGGGTTCAGTGAAATCCCCAAAAGATGGAGGGTCACCTGGCACCCAGGACCGTTCCCAGGCTGCCCCTGACTTATTGACTGGCTTGGCTGCCTCTGTGGGGCATCCGTTCTCCCCCTGGCCCAGATGAGTCCAGCAGCAGCTAGGGAAGGGAGCTTGGATGCAGCCATTGGGGGAGGAGAGACAGCCACTAAGAATATTTTGCATGTAAAAAGCACTAGCAAAAGGACACTTGTGATGTAGACCACGCAAAGCACCCTGAACGTACGTAGATCCCTCAACGATGTCCAACCCGGTCGCCCGCACTCCTCCCGTCAAGCAGGCCGCACTGGTTGGCACTGGTTGGAGCTCAAATGTGAGGTTCGGGGAAACCTCTGGGTCCACAGAGGTGGGGAAGAGGGGGTTATGCCTCCTCTCTCGCTGGCTCTCTTTTCCAGAGTGAGGTTGTCCCTTTTGTGACGGAGGGGAGACCTGTAATGATACGTTGAGCGGTGACCAAGAAAGAGGGTGACCAGGATAGGTTGCAGACGGGGTGTGTGTGTGGGGGGATGACCTTGGTTCTCAAATCTCACCCTCTATTATTTCTTCTTCTTCTTCTTCTTCTTCTTCTTCTTCCTCCTCCTCCTCCTTCTTCCTTCCTTCCTTCTTCCTTCTCCTCCTCCTCCTCCTTCCTCCTCATTCTTCTTCTTCTTCCTCCTCCTCCTCCTCCTCCTCCTCCTCCTCCTCCTTCTTCCTCCTCCTCCTCCTCCTCCTCCTCCTCCTCCTCCTCCTCCTCCTCCTCCTCCTCCTCCTCCTCCTCCTCCTCCTTCTTCTTCTTCTTCTTCTTCTTCTTCTTCTTCTTCTTCTTCTTCTTCTTCTTCTCTTGACAGACAATTTCAGGTACACCTGTGACATTTGTGGGAAGAAATACAAATACTACAGCTGCTTTCAAGAACACAGAGACCTGCATGCTGTGGACGGTGAGTATTGACTTTGGATCGGGGAGGAGCTCCAGAAGTCCGGGAGAGAATCAGGGCCCTTCCTCCTCCTCCTCCTCCATCCTCTAGGTGAGGAAATGGGCTTGTTTTGAAGTCTGCCATCTGGTACCCAAGCGACGCCCCAAGCCACCCTTTCGGTCCTGCCTAGTTTTAACAAAACCAACGTTCCGACCGCTTTATATTCAGAGACACTGCCTCTTTGGGAAAAGTGAGTTTAAAAGCTCCTAGGTCCAGCCCAGTTTTGGGATGTGATGGGGAGCCAAAGGTAGCTTGAAGCAAGCGGTGGAAAGGTGGGAAGGACCCGCGCCTCCAGTTAAACCCCACTTCTTCCTAAAGCAATGGTGTCCAAACTTCGGCCCTCCAGATGTTTTGGACCACAACTCCCAGAATTCTAAGCTTAGAATGCCAGTGGCAAAGAACTGTGGGAGTTGCTGTCGAAGAAAACATCTGGAGGGCCAAAGTTTGGATACACCTGCCCGAGATGCTTCCAGGAGGTGATGGTTGTGAGTTGGGAATTGGGGGGATTGATCTCGCGGGGTTGGCGGCCGGCGCCTTCATTCTCTTCCCTCCCTTCCCTCCCAGACCCTTACGACCAAGCCATGATCGGAAAGGAAGAAGTGAAGGAAGAGGAACCTGAGCCCTTTCAGAAGATTGGTCCAAGTATGACTTACCGAGTTTGCAACTTAAGTAATTAACCCGCTTTCGACGTATACCCGCGTGGTGGGGTTTTTTTCCGCCCGGGCTGCTCTGCCCAACTTTCCTGCTCAGGAGTCCAGGCTGGATCCGCCCTTGGGAAATCTAGAAGCAGTAGCCTAGCAGGTTGAATTCCTGGGAGCAGGAAGGGTCTGGTGGGCAGAAGAGCGCTCGGTGAAGGGGGACCTCAAAAAACGACGATGTCCCTTCGGCCAGACACCTTGGCCTTGCAACCTCTCTCTCTCTCTCTCTCTGTTGGCCAGTCTGGGAAAGCTGTCCCTGCAATTATTTCCCATGCTTTCGCGTCCATCTTTGGAGAAACATAGCTGGGCCATGACCTTCCCCTGCCCGTGAAGGGATCGCAGCCACTGATAACAGCACAGCCAAGCGGCTGAGCCAAACTCATAAAAACATAAGAACATAAGAAGAGCTCTGCTGGATCAGGCCAAAGGCCCATCTAGTCCAGCTTCTTGTATCTCACAGTGGCCCCACCAGATGTGTCCGGGAGCGCACGAGACTAGATCTCTGTCTCCAGACCCCACTCCCCTGCATCTGGCCCTTGAAGGACCCTGGTTTTAAGTCTGGAAATGATACATCTCCATCATGGTTTGTCACCTGGGATGGACTTCTCCTCCAGGAATCTGTCCAATCCTCTTTTGAAGGCATCCAGGCCAGATGCCATCACCACTCATTCGTGGCTTTTGTCGGCCGGGTCCAAGACAAGCATCTCTGTAGAGGTGATGGGGCTGAAAAGCCTTCCCTGGTGAGGGAGTACGTTTTGGGGTGGGGCACAGGTTTGGGGGGTGAGGAGGCCTCCTGGTGGCTTCTGTCCAGATATGGTGTCCTCCCTGGAATCCTGCATTTAATGACCTGAGCTGGTTATGAAATGTGCTGCATTGCTTTTATGTCCCGGTAAAAAAAAAAATCTGTCTTAGAAAAAAGTTTTGCAGTTGGCCGAAATAATTCAACGGGAGCCAGATCTGTTCCGTGCAGTTTAATGGTTAATGGCAATCAAATTTAAGCCTTTATTTCAAAGGAGAAAGTGTGTGTGTGTGTGGGGGGGTACGGTACAGGGTCTTGCCCCTGCCGCTCACCGAGCATCTTGTGTTTCCATCCCCTTTGCAGAAACAGGCAACTACACGTGCGAGTTCTGCGGCAAACAGTACAAATACTACACCCCCTACCAGGAGCACGTGGCCCTCCACGCTCCCATCAGTGAGTATGGAACCCCCACCGGCAGGGGCGTAGGGGCGGGGGTGGGAGGGGGGTTGCGTCCCTCCGAGACAGTCTCTTTGTAAGGTGGGGTGGGGTGGGGAAGCTGGCCACAGGGGGGCTGGGGGGGGCAGGTGGACTGAACCGGGGGCGATGCAGGTGGACTGAACCAGGGCAATGTATAACCTTCATTGGTTACCAGTTGCTGCCCGAGCCCAATTCAAAGTGCTTGTTCTGACATATAAAGCCCTAAACGGCTTGGGACCTAGATACCTGAAGGACCGTCTCCTTCCATATGAACCTACCCGGCAATTAAGATCTAGCCAGGGGCCCTCCTGAAAGAGCCATCCCTCAAGGAGGTGAAAGGGATGGCTTGTAGGAACAGGGCCTTTTCGGCAGCTGCCCCCAGATTGTGGAATGCCCTCCCAAGCGAGACCCGCCTGGCGCCAACATTGATGACATTCCGGCGCCAGGTAAAAACATTCCTGTTCCAGAAGTCTTTTTAACTGATCATTGTGAGTCCTGGTGGCGATTTTAGTGCAGTGTTTTAATATATTGTATTTATTGTATTTAAATGTTTTATTGTTTTAATATTATTGCAACTTGATGTTTTAATTGTTTAAATTTATTTTGATTGTGAGCCGCCCAGAGACCTTTGGGTAGTGGGCGGCATACAAACTAAATAAATAAATAAATAAATAAATAAATAAATAAATAAATAAATAAATAAATAAATAAATAAATTCAAGGCCAGGCTTGGTGGCGACTTTTTTTTTTTTGCCAAGTTGGCCTAGGCTGGGGGTATCCAAACTTTTTGCAAGGAGGGCCAGATTTGGTGTGGTGAAAATGTGTGGGGAGCTGCATTTGGGCCCGAGTGCGGGTCACGAAGACGCCAGGAATGTGGCGGTTCGTGTCGTTCAAGACAAAACCTTTTGGCCCCTGAGAATTGGCAACGAGAGAGTTTCCCCAGCAGTTTTAGAGGATGCGACCTAGATAGGATGGAATATTAAAGTTTTCTTTACCTGGGCTCTTTCCCCCACACCTGTCTTGGCAATAAACACAGGTCAAAGCGAGCCTAGATATTTGTAAACGAAGATGTTTTCGCTGATTTCGGGAGGGGGATGGTGGCGGCGGCAGCTTGTGTGGTTAACTGTTGTTTTGAAGCAACCACCTGAACAACAACCACTAAAATGCTTGCCTTCCCTTTCCTGATATGGAATGTGGCTGGTGCAGAATCCTTTCCCCTCATGTGTGTGTGTGGTGTGTGTGTGTGTGTGTGTGTGTGTGTGTGTGTGTGTGTGTGTGTGTGTGTGTGTGTGTGTGTGTGGAGGGGAGGGGAGGGGAGAAGCCTTCTCTTAAGGCCTCGTTGCGGTTGGAAATCGTTAACCCAGAATGTTCAAAGCACCAGCATTTCGCTTGGCTGGGGAAAAAAATGATTTAAACATCCAAGTTCTTTCTGGGACCAGGTTTCTTCTCTCTCTCCCCCATTTTGGTGTGAGAGACAGTTGCCCGGGACGGATCCGTGAAACCTGAACTCCCCAAAGGGGGAGCCTAAGACACACATCCTTAGCTCAGGCCCTCCGCCCTAAAGGCGGCGCTGCCCTCTCCGGCCACCACGAGAGATGCTGCCTCTGCTCCTCCGCCTCCGTCGCTGTCGAGCAGGCGGGGAGTTGCACGGTTGGTGTGCAGGGATGCCCGGGGTTCGAGGGACCAGCTTGCAAAGTGGGGAAGGGACCAGGGGTGAGGTTGTGTGGGTTGGGGTGGGGGTGGGGGCGGCGGCGGGAGAGGCCCCAGGAGGGCCCCGATTCAGGGGGCACAGGCTTGTCTGTTCCCGGCATTAGTTCTGAATGTTCATATCTCCAGAGTACTCCCGCTCCCCCCTCTTCGTGGCTGTGAAGACCCAGGGGAGCCAGTCGGGGAAGAAAACTCCCGCGGCCTCTATCATCCGGTGCTCCACCCTCCTCCACCGCACACCCTCCTCCGGGGTCCCGCCGGCATCTCAGCCGCAGACGTTCCGCGCTCCGAATTCAGGCTCCCCCGGAAGCAAGGCCACCACAGGTACCGACTGTGCTTTCTGCTCTCTGTTGTCGTTCTTGCGTCGCCTGGCAGCCTGGGAGCCCTGCCGTGCCCAAGCGGGCAGGCGGGCGAGCAGGTGGGCGCTTGCCCCACAACCTAGGGCAGGCATGTCCAAACTTCGGCCCTCCTGATGTTTTGGACCACAGCTCCCAGAATTTTAAGCTTAGGTTGCCAATGGCAAAGGACCGTGGGAGTTGCGGTCCAAAACATCTGGAGGGCCGAAGTTTGGACATGCCTGGCCTAGGAGATTTGAATGCCATCTGTGGCTAGGCAGGGCCACGAGGGAGTGGGGAGGCTGCACCCTTCCCTGGAGAAGATGGTGGGCCATGTGTACAGTCCACGAACCCATCCATACCCTCCACCCCCTGGACCAGTGGTGGTGAACCTTCGGCCCTCCAGATGTTTTGGACAGCCACTCCCACTGTCCTTTGCCTTTGGCAATCTAGGCTCGGAATACTGAGAGTCGTGGTCCAAAACATCTGGAGGGCCAAAGGTTCGCCACCACTGTCCTAGACCCACAGGCTTGGAAGCCTATTTTTTTGGGGGGGGAGGAAATAAACAAACACAAAAAACAACAACACCCAAACATCATAGAAAAAGGCTCCGTCCTTTCCAGAGAACCTCAGGCCGTTGAAACGACGCAGACGGTTCCTGGCAGGCCAAGGAAACAAGGACTGATGTTATGTCACCAATCTGTTTACTTTTGAGACAACCTCTTTGGAACTTTCTAAAAGGGAGGGAGGGAGGGAGGGAGGAAGGAAGGAAGGAAGGAAGGAAGGAAGGAAGGGAGGGAGGGAGGGAGGAAGGAAGGAAGGAAGGAAGGAAGGAAGGAAGGAAGGAAGGAAGGAAGGAACTGATGGATGGATGGATGGATCTGGTGATGGAAGGAAGGAAGGAAGGATTGATGGATCTGGTCATGGATGGAGGAAGGAAGGAAGGAAGGAAGGAAGGATGGATGGATGGATGGATGGACCTGGTGAAGGAAGGATGGATGGATCTGGTGATGGAAGGAAGGAAGGGTGGATGTATGGATGGATCTGGTGAAGGAAGGATGGATGGATCTGGGGAAGGAAGGAAGGAAGGAAGGAAGGAAGCAAGGAAGGAAGCAAGGAAGCAAGGAAGCAAGGAAGCAACCATCCTCTGTACTCAAGGATTCAGGTGGCAAAGCCCAAGCATGGAAAGATGGGCTGGGAATGGCAGTGTGTTCATGGATCCGTGATGATGATTATGATGATAGCAGCCAGTCTTTCCTAGGTGAGAAGTCAGCCGAAAGAAGGGATGGGCTGTGGTGATGTCTTTGCTACTTGGCTACTTTTCAGCTTCTGCTGAGTTTTCTGGCCAGCCAAAGGGGAGCTCCTGGGCCATTTTTGTCCTTGAAAATGTTCTGGTGTCTCCCCTTGGTTTCCCATCCAGCTGTTCCCAGACCCTCTGGCCCAATCGGGCCAACCCTTGGCCTCTGAAAGCCCCAGCCACCCCTCTGGGGCCAGGGAGGAGGCAGGCAAGATGGGCTTAAGAGACGGGGGTTCTCGCCCCACCCCGCCCGGGAAGGGACATAGATCAACACGTTCACCAGCTCCTCGGTGTCTTTCCTCCCTCTTCCAGAGAGCGCGTTCAGTCGGCGGGTGGAGAGCAAAGTGCAAAACAATTTTGAAGAAACCAACAGCAGCTCGCAAAACTCCAGTGGTGAGTACCTGCCTGCCTGTCCCTGGCATAGCCTTAGCAGCTGGGATGGTTGCTTCCCTCCTGATTGTGTGTCTCGCAAGGTCAAAACCAAACAAAAACTCCCGGTCAGTAAAATGAGGACCCAGCTTGCTGTGGGGGGGGGGAGCAATGTGTAGCCTGCACACTGTCATTAAAATTGTAAACCGCCCAGAGATGACTTGAAGGGGTACGGGGCGGTATATAAGCAGAACTCTTTGCTTTGCTTTGCCTTTGCTTTACTCTGGATGAGTGGATCTCAACTTGTGGGTCCCCAGATGTTCCTGGACTGCAACGCCCAGAAGTCTTCATCACGAGCTGAGCTGGCCGGGATTTCTGGGAGTTGCAGTCCAGGAACATCTTGGAACCCACTGGTTGAGAAACACTGGCATGGATGGATAGATGGATAGATAGATAGATAGATAGATAGATAGATAGATAGATAGATAGATAGATAGATAGATAGATAGATAGATAGATAGACAGACAGACAGACAGAGTCGTACCTTGCATAAAGGAATTAATTCATTCCAAATGAAATTATGTTAAGCAAATTTTCCTTTATACGAATTTCCCATGGGAATGCATTGAAAACAGAGTAATCCCATTTTTATGTTGTACAGATTTGCCCCATAGGTAATTCTGTTAAGCAAATTTCCCCTATCTCCAGATTTTTTTATGTTGTACAAATTTTATGTTATACAAACAATTTGTTATACAAGGGTTCACTGTAGATAGATAGATAGATAGATAGATAGATAGATGGATGGATAGATAGATAGATAGATAGATAGATAGATAGATAGATAGATAGATAGATAGATAGATAGAGATAGAGATAGATACAAAGTATTTTCCTCCGCGTCTGAGGAAGGGTGTGGGGCCCAGTCATGGTCAGACCATCACCTGCTGTCTTTCTCTGTATCGATAGATAGATAGCCCATAGATGAGAATCGGGATCCTGGCGGACTGGCTGATAGACTCCATGGTGGATCAATGGTTTGATGAAACAGCCCGGGCTGTCGACCAGATAGCCTCATAGAGCTCGTCCCTCGCCGTGGTTACGGAAGATAGATAGATAGATAGAGGCTGGAGCGCAGCTGGAGGAAGAAGACGGCTATTAAGAAGGCTGCAGTCATCGCACAGTCCAGGCGCTATGTTCATGCGATCATAGAAGATCTTATTGCATGAGATAGTGATCGAACCACCAAGCGGATAGAATCCTGGACTGATAGGCCTCCTCCTACTGATTTCAGTAGTGAGAATGCAGAAAATAGCCATGAATCCTGTTGATAGATAGCATCCCCGGCGGCTGTGCCCCTCGGTCTCCTCGCATGGTTGATCACCTCCCTTGAGGCCTCCATAGATAGATAGATGGATGGAAGGAGATGGTGGTAAAGCCCATCCTGAAGAAACCGAGCTTAGCGCCGGGCAATTATCCAACTTTCGCCCGATCCCAGCCTCAGGAGAGGGTGGCGATGGCTTCAATCCTATCTGAGGCCGAGCATGCCCTGGATCCGTTCCAGTCTGGGTTCAGGCCTGGTCGGGGGACCGAGACAGTCGTCGCTCTGCAAGATGACCTCATCCAGGGGTGCTCCCTGTTGGTCCTCCTGGATTTGTCAGCGGCCTTTGCGTCGACCACGGTAGCTCTCCGAGGCTGGGATCGGAGGCACTGTTCACAGTTGGTTCCGGTCCTTCCTCGGGACCGCCCCAGCAGGTTCAGCATGGCCCTTGATTTTGTGGGGTTCCACAGGGGTCGTCTCTCTCTCCCATGCTGTTCAACATTTACATCAGGCCGCTGGCTGAGGTCATTAGGAGGCATGGAGTCTGCTGCCATCAGTACGCTGATGACACGCAGCTCTATGTCTCCTTTTCTACCGCTGCAGATGAGGCTGTCCGGACCCTCGATCAGTGTCTGGGCGCAGTCATGGAATGGACCAGGGCTAACAGGCTCAAGCTCAACCCCGATAAGACCGAGGTCATGTTCTTTGGGGCTTCCTCAACGGTGGCCCGTATCCCACCTTGGAGGGTGTTTCCTCAGGCCATCGGACATGCAGTCCTCGCCACCCTGGAAGCCCAGGGTCTGCCGTGTCCAGGGCTGGCGTATTGCCCAGCTGTACCTGGATGAGGACTCCCTCAGAACTGTGGTCCAGGCGCTGTGATCTCTAGACTGACTATTGCTCTACATGGGGTTGCCCTTGACTCTCATTCGGCGTGCAGCGGGTCCAAAATGCAGCAGCCAGACTGGTGGCTGGTGTGTGTGCACATCACCCCAGTCTTGGTGTGCACTGTGTGAATTAGATTCAAGGTCCTGGTTTTGTTTACAAAACCCCCTCCATGGCCTAGGACCTGGCTACCTGACGGAGCGGATTGACCAGCGGTCATCTTGCCCGTCCGACTAGGTCGCCGCGGGCGCACATGCTGCGTGTGGCCACGCCCAGGAGGCTCGGAGAACTTCCACCCGCACCCGAGCCTTCTCTGTGGCTGGCCCAAAGAACCACCTACCAGCAGAAAGAGTCCCCCTGCCTTGCTGAAAACCCTTCTCTTCGGGAGGCGTTTGGGTGACCAATTTTTTTTTTTTTTTTTAGTCCCGCCATCTGTTGTAGCCGTTTTGTTTTATTGTTTATTTCAGTTGTTGTTTTAATTTGCTGTCTGTACATTTGTTGTAAACCGCCCGGAGTTCCTCTCAGGAAGACGGGCGGTATATAAGCTGTATAAATAAATAAATAAATAATAAATAGATAGATGATAGATAGATGGATGGATGGATGGATGGATGGATGGATGGATGGATGGATGGATGGATGCCCGGCTTCCAGGCATTACCCCCTTCATCTCAGCCTCAGGCAGGCTGACGCCTGAACCCTCGGGGAGCCTTCTGGTGCCAAACGTATGGGCACAGAGGCACTCGGGGGCACTGCCAGGAAGAGTTGCTGGTTGGGGCAGCTGATGGCCCTGATTTTTTTCGTCTCGGCCTGCCTGTTTTTTTCCAGAGCCATACACCTGCGGGGCTTGCGGGATTCAATTCCAGTTCTATAACAACCTCCTGGAGCACATGCAGTCCCATGCAGGTAAGGAGCTGGTTGAGATGTGTGTGTGTGTGTGTGTGTGTGTGTGTTTGTGTGTGTGTGTGTGTGTGTGTGTGTGTGTGTGTGTCAACCTTTGTGGCGAAGGACCGCTGTCGCAGCAGCAAGGAGCATAAGAACATAGGAAGAGCCCTGCTGGATCAGGCCAAAGGGCCATCTAGTCCATCTTCCTGCATCTCACAGTGGCCCCACCAGATGCCTCTGGGAGCGCACGAGACTAGATGTCTGTCTCCTGATCCCACTCCCCTGCATCAGGCCCTGGAAGTACCCCAGTTTTAAGCCTGGAGGTGACCCATCTCCATCATGGTTTGTCACCTGGGATGGACTTTTCCCCCCAGGAATCTGTCCAATCCCCTTTTGAAGGCATCCAGGCCAGGTGCCATCCCCACCTCCTGTGGCAGGGAGTTCCACAGACTAACAACACGCTGGGTAAAAAGAATATTTTCTTTTGTCCGTTCTTACTCTCCCAGCCCTCAATTTGAGTGGATGTCCTCTAGTTCTAGTATTTTGTGAGAGGGAGAAGAGCGTCCCTCTCTCCACTTGACTCATGCCCTGCATTATTTTGTACGTCTCAATCCTATCCTCCACTCAGGCACCTTTTTTCCAAACTAAGGAGCCCCAAATGTTTTAGCCTTTCCTCATAAGGGAGGTGCCCCAGCCCAGGAATCATTTTAGTCACTCTCTTCTGCAACTCTCCCAGAGAAGCAGATCACTGGGCCAGGATTTGGCCTGGGCTGATGGCGGCGGTGTTGTTTGTGTGTGTGTGTGGGGGAGTGTTCTCACCTGGGGTTCTGTCGGGGCAAGGGCAGTGCTTTTCCAGTCTGGGAAGGAGGCAGGCAGAGCTCCTCAAGGCCAGGTCTCCCGTCCCCTGGGAGAAGAGAGACGATCCTTGGATCCAGGTTGGGAATGGGTCTTGTCCCAGAGATTTTTGCCTGCCATGCCACACAAGCCACGGGCGTGACTGGAGGTTTCCGGTGAGGGTGGCATGAGAAGTAGGGGGGGACACGTGTGGCCTGGTTCCCGCTCAAGGCCGCAAAGAACGCCGCCTAAAAGGGGACGGAGCAACGAGGGGCGGCCGGGAACCCTTCCTTCTCAAGCCTCCTGATTTCTGCCCCTTCAGCCGATAACGAGAACAGCATTGCCTCGAACCAACCCAGGTCGCCGCCGGCCGTGGTGGAAGAGAAGTGGAAGCCGCAGCCCCAAAGGAACAGCACCACCAACAACAGTACGTCCCCGTGGGCGTGGCGTGTGGCACCCCACGGCGGGGCTTTCCGCCTGTTCCCAAATGATCAACCCCCCCCAAGCCCCCTTTCTGGGTCTTCGCACGAGAGTAGCGGTGAGAGGGATAAGGGATAGATTGCCACAGATAGGCCCTCGTCCTGTGGCCCTTGGCCACTCAGATGGGTCGGGCCGTACAAAGCAGAGGGGGTGGGGTGGGGGCTCCCTGGGGAATCACACCTTTCTGGATCAGGGGAGGCGTAGCGACAAAAATTTAGTGTCTGCTGCTTTTATACCGCCCTAAAGCACTGGGCCGTTTACAGTTCAGTTAGATGGGTCCTTAATTGACTGACCTCGGAAGGATGGAAGGCCGAGTGAACCTTGAGCCATCTACCTGGGATTGAACCCCCAGGCCATGAGCAGTGTTGCAGGCGCAGGAGAGCCGTTTTAACCCCTGCGCCACGAGGCTCAGTCCAACCCGGATGGTTGATCGGCAGCCGATCTTGAGCAGGCACGACCCCGAGGGTTAACGGGCGCTTTCCAACCACTGTTGTCTCCTCAGCGCCATCCTCGGCCGGCACCTCCCTCGCCAACAGCACCATCCCGGAGAAGGAGCGGCAGAACATCGCGGAGCGGCTGTTGCGGGTGATGTGCGCGGATTTGGGCACCCTGAGCGTGGTGAGCGGCAAGGAGTTTGTCAAGCTGGCGCAGACGCTGGTGGACAGTGGCGCCCGCTACGGAGCCTTCTCGGTCACCGAAGTCCTCGGGAATTTCAACACCTTGGCCCTGAAGCACCTGCCGCGGATGTACAACCAGGTGAAGGTGAAGGTGACCTGCGCCCTGGGCAGCAACGCCTGCCTGGGGATCGGGGTCACCTGCCACTCCCAAAGCGTGGGCCCCGACTCCTGCTACATCCTGACCGCCTACCACGCCGACGGCAGCAGCATCAAGAGTTACATGTTGGGGATCAAAGGGGTGGACTTGCGGGACAGCGGCGACCTGGTCCACCACTGGGTGCAGAACGTGCTCTCCGAGTTTGTGATGTCCGAGATCCGGACGGTCTACGTGATGGACGGCAAGGTCAACGCCTCGGCTTTCGCCAAGGCGGGGATGTGTTTGCGCTGCTCGGCCTGTGCCTTGAACTCGGTGGTCCAGAGCGTGCTCAACAAGCGGACGCTCCAGGCGCGCAACATGCACGAGGTGATCGAGCTGCTCAACGTCTGCGAGGACCTGGCGGGCTCGGCGGGCATCTCCAAAGAGACCTTTGGCTCCTTGGAGGAGACGTCGCCGCCGCCCTGCTGGAACTCGGTGACGGACTCGCTGCTGCTGGTGCACGAGCGCTACGAGCAGATCTGCGAGTTCTACAGCCGGGCCAAGAAGATGAACCTCATCCAGAACCTCAACAAGCACCTCCTCAGCAACCTGGCGGCCATCTTGGCCCCCGTCAAGCAAGCAGTGGTGGAGCTGAGCAGCGAGAGCCGCCCCACCCTCCAGCTGGTGCTGCCCACCTACGTCAAGCTGGAGAAGCTCTTCACCGCCAAGGCCAACGACGCCGGCGTGGTCAGCAAGCTGTGCCACCTCTTCCTGGAGGCCCTGAAGGAGAACTTCAAGGTCCACTCGGCCCACAAGGTGGCCATGATCCTGGACCCCCAGCAGAAGCTGCGCCCCGTCCCTCCTTACCAGCACGAGGAGATCATCGGCAAAGTGTGCGAGCTGATCAACGAGGTGAAGGACTCGTGGGCCGAGGAGGCCGACTTCGAGCCGGCCCCCAAAAAGCCACGGACCTCGGGCGAGAGCTCGCCTCCTCGGGACGAGGACCGGTCGGGCAAAAACGAAGTGTACGACTACCTGCAGGAACCTCTCTTCCAGGCGCCGCCCGACCTCTTCCAGTACTGGTCCTGCGTGACGCAGAAGCACACCAAACTCGCCAAGTTGGCTTTCTGGCTGCTGGCGGTGCCGGCCGTCGGGGCCCGGGGCCACTGCGTGGCCATGTGCGAGCAAGCCGTCCTGATCAAGCGAAGGCGGCTCTTGAGTCCGGAGGACATGAACCGACTCATGTTCTTGAAGTCCAACATGCTTTAAAACTGTGGGGTGGGGTGGGTCGGGTGGGGGGGTAGGGAGGCGGGGCGGACGGGGCAGGGAAATCGCGGATGATCCCACCCCCTCCTTCCCGTTTCCTCCCGCCTGAGTCCCTGCCGGGGTGCAAAACACTGTTCCAAAACCAAGAATCCAGTTTTAAATTCTAAACACTGTGGACCTCATTCAGAAAGCCCCGGGAGATGAACGGAAAGCTTTTTATAGATATATAGAGAAATATTGATATGTTTATAAAAAGCTCCATTGGGTGGATGGGTGGGTGGGGGGTGGAAGAGCTGGGTGTGTTTCCCAGGAGGGGGGTTTGGCCTCTGCAAGGAACACACTCCTGGGCTTAGATTTGTGGGCGAACTTGACATAAAAACAAAACCAACCAACAACAAACTCCTTTTTGTTTTCTCAAAGAGGGCAGGCCAAGCAGATGCTTTGACCGCTTTTGAGGCCTTCAGGCAGCTGAGTTTCTCTAAGCCAGGCATGTCCAAACTTTGGCCCTCCTCATGTTTTGGACCACCACTCCCAGAATTCCGAGCCTGTATTGCCAATGGCAAAGGACTGTGGGAGTGGTGGTCCAAAACATCTGGAGGGCCGAAGTTTGGACATGCCTGCTTCTAAACTGACTTGAATGGATTGCTTCCCCCCCCCTCCTTACCCTAAGGAGCAATCTCCTTTCTCCTCATTTCACTCTCTCTCTCTCTCTCAATCTCTGCAATTTTAAACCTCCAACCCAACCTTGCCCCCCTTTTTCTCTGCTGGGCCTTCCAGCTGGTTTGTGTGTGTGTGTGTGTCAGGGGGTGACGAGGGACCCCCCCCCACACTTTTTCTAGGCCTCAGTCCACACTGGACATTGCTCTTAGGAGTAACCTCTATACGTCAGGGTGTGTTCTCCTCTTTGCCCTTCAGAACACGTCTCTCCTCCTCGCAAGGCAGCTGAATTTTCCCAAACACCAAGGTCTCTTAGAAAACCAGGATTGGAGAGGTTTGAAGGCGTTTTGGTGTGTGTGCTTTTTATTTTATGTTTATTTTAATTTAATTTTTAATTATTAATTTTTAAAGTAATCGGTTATTTTCGGTTTTGTTCCAGTTTTTTTCTCCTTCAAAGGAGATTCCCCACCCTGGTTTCTCTCTCTCTCTCTCTCTCTCTCTCTCTCTCTCTGGGTTTGATCACACGTGGTGTTAACCTTTCTTTAAAGGACGATGACATGGATTTTAGACCTGAAAATAATTTATTGCACCCAAGAATGTTTGCAAGTAATCTGAGCTTTGTGGTCGATTTGCTTCTCCACTGTCTCTCCTCCTCCTCCTCCTCCTCCTCCTCCTCCCCTCAAGGGGTGTCTGCTCTCTGTTCGGTGGGTGTATTGCAAACATGTCACTTGATCTGAAGCCCTGGAAAGACATCCCCCTACACCCCCCCCAAAAAAAAAGAAGATAAGTGGTGACCGGTTGGGATCCTGCCTGGCTTGTTTACTGCAAAAATATGTTCTGCTAATGAACATCTATGGGGTTGCGGTGGGGTGGGGGTGTCTCAACGGAGCCACCCGAACCACCCAGACAGACCCTTTTCAGTGTTTGTTGTTTTAAATTTGCTATTCCTGTACAATACCTGCATTCAAAGCAATAGTTGACCCTCGGAGATGGGCACCTTACGAAAAAAACGACACACTGTTTCGTCGTTTCGTCAGCGTTTGAAATGTTACGAAACGAAACAAAAATGGGAAACGGTGTTTCGTTACGAAACAAAACACTTCTCCCCCCCCCGTTGGAAACAAAACGTTTCATTGCTCTGTAAAAGGGCTCCCTTGTAGCAAATATACCCACCAAATTTGGTCCCTCTAGGACCCAGGGAGGCCGTTTGACAGAGCAACGAATTGTTTCGTTATTTTGTTTCGTTATGAATTTTTATTTTACAAAAAAAATCATTTAAAACGAACCGAACCGAACCGCTAGTAGAAACGAAATTAAACTTTATTTTTTCCATTTTGTGCCCATCCCTAGTTGACTTGGAGGCCTGTTGTCCTTCAAGCAAGCAAACAAGGGCGGGCCTGGCTTTGTTTTTTTGGGGAGGCGGGAAAAGGTAAGAGGGAGACAGAGGTTTGCTTGTTTTAAGATGGAGGGGCAAGGCAGGGAGCAGGTCTATCTTGGCAGGCAGGCTTGTTCCTTTGTAGGTTTGCTTTGGGGGCAGGAGAGACCGGCCCCCACACGGCAAGGGTTGAGCTCGGCCAGTGTTGGCGAACCCATGGCACGGGTGCCAAAGGTGGCCCTCGAAGGAGCCCTTTTCTGGGGGGCCCTGACATCGCCCCTTCCCAGCTACCCGGATGCGGGTTAAATGGCCGTATTGGCACTTGGCGAAAAATGGGTGGGTTTCGAATCGCAGGTTGGGCACTCGGTGGCTAAAAAGTTCGCCATCATGGAGCCAGGCTGTCCCAAACCGGTGTGCCCTTGGTTTGTGGTCATTGCAGGCCGCCGCATCCCCACGGGTGGCCCGGGTCAGATTGCCTGAAGTGCCACCAGCTGCTTGCCAATTTGTCTGCTTCCCCATGACACACACACACACACACACACACACACACACACACACACACACACACACACACACACACACACACACACAATATGTCAGGGAGCCCCCTTCCCTCCTGCCTGGCTTTCACTGTCACCCCTCCCCCTCCCCCAGGCTGGAAGCGGCCACCAAAAGGGCAAGCAGTGGGGGGGGAGGCTCTCCGGCCCCTGTCCACCCTTGCCCACAAAGCCCTCAGATCTCCTGCCCACCGTGGTCGAGTCCATGTGCGTGTGTTTCCATGTGTGGGTTCCATTTGTACTTTCCAGCCGTGCGGAGCAAAGAGAGACCCCAGTTCTTCCCGGTAACAAACCACATCCCACTTGGCTGTTGGGGCCGCCAGATGCCACCGGACGGCTGCTTTGCCCCCCGAAAGCCACCCCACCCACCCACCCCCGCGACTCATCTTTTCCCCAAGGTAGCCGGGAGACACCGCAGGGTCCTCTGCGGAAGCCGTTTATGAGATATAGAAGCCATGTGTGTTTTTGGAGGTGGGGGAAGTGGCGAGACACCCTCTGGCGTCTCGTCATAGGTATGGGCACAGACCTGCCCTCTCCCCAGCCCCCCCCCCCCGACCCAATAGAATGAGGCGTGCTTGGGAAGAGTTTGGTGCCATTTGTGCGAAAGCAACTCCCGGTCTTAAAAAAAAAAACCCCAGCAATCTTTTGAGTTGTTTTTGCAAGCCGGGACTAGGAACCGGGTGGGCAGCTGAGGTCCTGAGTGGTTGCTGAGGGTGGGCCAATTTTCTCCTCCCCCCCCCCAAAAAAAAAACAGGAGCAAGTGGCGTGATGAGTAAGCACGACCCACAGGCCTGGTTGTGGCAACCCCTACTGCAGGCATGTCCAATCTTCGGCTCTCCAGATGTTTTGGACCGCAACTCCCACAGTCCTTTGCCATTGGCAATCTAAGCTTAGAATTCTGGGAGTTGTGGTCCAAAACATCAGGAGGGCCGAAGTGTGGACATGCCTGCCCTACTTCAGCCTCTTCCCAGCTGCAGGCAGGGAAGAGGGAGGACCCAAGAGACGCCACAGCTAAGTCCTTCTCTGGGGGAGGGACGGAGATGTCCGTCCGTGCAGGCCCGGAAAGTTCTGCCAGCCCCCCACAATGGCTGACCTGGCTGAAGCTCTCCAGGGTGGGCGTCCCAATGCAGGCGGGGAGGGCGGCAACATGGCCAAGATGTGCTTATATGCACCTTATAGCACAAATGCAGCAGACCCATGGGGGCCCCTCCACCGTCACGATCAGCTGACCGGGAGAAGGGCAAATCCCACCCCCACCCCCCAGGAAATCCTTGCTCTTTGTGAGCCTTGTGGCGCAGGATGTAAACAACTGTACTGCAGCTGTAACTGTGCTCACCACCTGGGGGTTCAATCCCAGGGAGCCAGTTTGAGGTTCACCCAGCCTTCCATCCTTTCAAGGTCAGTAAAATGAGTACACCTCGTGACGCAGTGGTTAAATGCCTGTCCTGCAGCTAAAACTCTGCTCACGACCTGGGGGGTTCAATCCCAGGTAGCCGGCTCAAGGTTCACTCGGCCTTCCATCCTTCCGAGGTCGGTCAAATTAGTACCCAGCTTGCTAGTGGGGGGGGGGGGTTTGCAATGTGTAGCCTGCCTACTGTAATTAAAACTGTAAACTGCCCAGAGACTACTTGAAGTGGTATGGGGTGGTCTATAAGCGGAACACTTTGCTTTAAAGCATCCTCGAGGTGGTTTGCAATTTAATGACACAGGCTACACCTTGCCCCCCCCCAAAGAAAACCCACCCACCCAGTGAGCTGGGTGCTTGGAAGACCAACCTTGGATGGCGGAGGCAACCTCGAGCCGGCTTCCTGGGGCCGAACTTGAGTAGAGTTGTAGCCGCAGTTCTGCAGCTGAGTTGCCGCACGCCCCTAGGCCACGGCGACACATTGTGGAGGCAGGGGTTGGGAACGTTTTCCAGTTTTGGAACTGGACGCCTTGGATTCCACACCAGGCCTGGCCTTTCCTAGTTTTTACCCTTGGACCCTTCACCTCCGGACAGCTCTGGGGGTTGGCGGGGGCGAACCGCCCCATTCCCCCACCTCCTCCTCCTCCGAGTGTGTGTGTGTGTGTTTTTTTTTTCATGTCTCAGCTTTGCAGCAGGAAGGGGAGCATGGGTGAGAAGAGACCAGAAAATACTCAGTGCTTGTCCCGGGGAGGTTGGGTGTCCAGAGAGCCTTGTACGTTAGGCCTTAAGGCCTGTCCTTTATTTACCTCGGCCGAAACTCAGTGTTCCAGGCAATATCGGGGCGGGGGGGGGGGACAGGATGGGACGGAATGCTGTGTAGTTTGCATCTCTCCACCGGAGGGCGTTACAGAAATCGAAATGTCATCGTTTAAAAAAAAATTAAATAATAATAATAATAATAATAAAAGATTACAGAAAAAAAAGGTTTAAAAAAAACTATATACAAAAATATTTTTTAGGCCAGAGTTTTTTCTACAGGTATTAATGAATATTTTTCTTAATCCTTATAAGTTTTACTGTGTTTAATATTTCTTAATACCGGTAGCATTAATTTATACTTTTTTAGCGACACACTATTTTTATAAAAATGTGCCACCACTGGCTTGTCTTCATGGTGGGGGTGGGTGGGGTGGGTGGGGGGGTGGGGTAAGGGTTGAGGTGGGGGCGGGGTATGTGGGGGGGGCAAAAGCTGGACGAGGGCATGGTGCCCTCCTGCTGAACCATGTACTGTATTTAAAAAAAAGAGAGAGGAAAATTATCTACTGTCACGCTTGCTGTGTGTTAATAAACGAGAAAACCCTCCTTTTCTGAGTCGTCCGCGTGGGTGGGTGTCGGCAGGCAGGGAAGGCGGCAAACGGTGGTTGCGAACCGTCTCCCGCTTTTTGTCGTGGGAGCCAAGAGGAAGCCAGGGAACCGTGGCCTCTCCAGGCGCCGGAAATGTCCACGAGCAAACTTTGTCCTGTGAAGCCCGCCACAGTAGCCCGGCGGCCTCCTGAGGTTCATGTCCGTCGTGACTGGTGGCCGTGCAAAAAGCACCAGTCTTGGAATCTTGGACAGAAAAGGATCCTGTTTTTTTTGAGCTGAGTCTTCGAGGCCGGGCCCTTGGCTTTGGCGCCGGATTCGCAGGTATAATGCACGCCAAGCACGGCACTCCGGTGGAAGATGGCCGAAGGCACCTGGTCCCAGGTTGCCAGAACGGTTAGCGGGGTTTGGAGAGCAGGTTTGCGCCCTTAATGCCATGAAAGGTTTGTGGAATTGCACTTTTGGCTACTTCCTCTCTGCAACTTGCACACGCACCTATGCACGTGTTTCCCCATCCCCAGAGCAGAGGGGACTGGCTCCCCCCCCCACCTGACACAAGACAGAGTGACGCCTCTGGTCTCCCGGTGATTCCGGTGGGCATCGCGGCACAGGTAAGCTTTTACGAGGTTCCGCAGGCCTGCCCCACTTCTGTGCGGGCTGGCAACCCAGTGGCACCGAGATCCGGCACACTCGTCCCAGCGACAAACGAAGGCGACCCTCTTTTCTCGCTCTGAGCTTGCCCGGGAGAGTGGGGTGGTGGGTGGTGGGCCGGGCCAGACAGACAGAATCATCGGTCACCAGTCCAAGCCAGCGCTTTGTTTTGTGAGCCTGGTGCTGTTCTCGCTGTAGAACTGGGCGTACCAGCGTCGGTGCCTCTGGATGGCCGCGTCCTCTTTCACCAGCAGCGGCCGAGAGGTGTATTTCTTGTTGTTCCAGATCATGATGTCTCGCTCAAACTGAAAGGAAGCAGAACACATGAACATAAGAAGAGCCCTGCTGGATCAGGCCAAAGGCCCATCTAGTCCAGCTTCCTGGATCTCACAGTGGCCCCACCAGATGCATCTGGGAGCGCACCAGACTAGATCTCTGTCTCCTGATACCACTCCCTCCTGCATCTGGCCCTTGAAGTACCCCGGTTTTAAGCCTGGAAATGACACATCTCTATCATGGTTTGTAACCCGTGATGGACTTTTCCTCCAGGAATCTGTCCAATCCCCTTTGAAGGCATCCAGGCCAGGTGCCATCACCACCTTCCGTGGCAGGGAGTTCCACAGACTAACAACGCGCTGGGTGACAAAAATATTTTCTTTTGTCTATTCTCACTCTCCCAGCCCTCTGTTTGAGTGGATGTCCTCTGGTTCTGGTATTTTGTGAGAGGGAGAAGAGCATCCCTCTACCCACTTTACTCCAGGTGGGGTCTGACCAGAGCAGGATAGAGTAGTACTATCACTTCTGTTGATCTAGACCAGTGGTTCTCAACCGGTGAGTCCCCAGATGTTCCTGGACTGCAACTCCCAGAAGTCTTCCTCACTAGCTGAGCTGGCCAGGATTTCTGAGAGTTGCAGTTCGGGAACATCTGGGGACCCAACGGTCGAGAACCACTGATCTAGACACCATGCTTCTGTCGGTGCAGTATAGAACAGGGCTGTTCAACTTTGAACAGGTGGAGATCTACTTTTTCCGGCCCAAAGTGCCTGAGGGCTACTACACTAAAACCTCTACTTATGAATTTTATCCTTTCCGAACACATGCTCATAAGTAAAAACTTTTGTAAGTAGAGCAGCTGTTTTCCATAGGAATGCATTGAAAACCAATTAATCCGTTCCAGAGGGAACCGATTTCAATGCGCCATGGCCCTTGAACTGCCCCCGCTCGGCTGAGACAGTGGGCTGGCAGACCCAGAACTTTGCTGGGGCAGTGGTGGTCCTTGGGATGGGGGAGGGAGGGGTGGAGAACCTATCCCCTCACTTTTTTTTTAATTGATGGCCGACGGGCTACTTTTGAACCCTTTACGGGCTACTGGTAGCCCGCGATCTACCTGTTGGGCAGGCCTGGTATAGAAAAATGAACCAACCGGCGTGCACACATCCTCCCCTCCTCCCCTCCCTTACCTGCATGCATTCTGCCCACAGCATGAACTTGGGGATGAACGCCGGGATGCTGTGTTGGTAGTAGAGACGGTGGACCACGTGCTGCAGCAGGGGCTCCAGGGGGGTCACGGTTTGGATGATGAGCCCTCTGCCCAGGAAATGGTGCTGGAATGTCATGAAGACCAAGCCGGGGCCCACCTGCACGCGGGAGGGGAGGAGAAGGAGTCACCCACCGGGCTGTGTGTGCAGAGGGCACTTGGTTGTCAAGGGAGCCTCCATGTTCAAGAGTAGGTGTTCTGGCTCCTAAGTCCCTAGGGAGGCCAGAGCAAGAACCCCCAAATCTTGAGCCAATGCCAATGCACGCACCCCGCCCTGGCGCTCTGGATCAGGACTGGCCTCCACCCCTTCTGCCAGCCTCCCAAGAGCCCAGGCCAAAAGCCCAGTGGGCCTCTTTGGTCCTCAAACGGCTAGGAGGAGGGTCCTGCACAGCTGACGATGAGGGCGGCCACAGAACGCTCGTCTGCCGCCCTGCTGGCTCGCCACGGTCCTTGGGGGGGCTTCAGAAAAACCTTGCCCTCCCTCGGAAAATATCGGCTGGCTGGTGAGGATGCAGGTGAACATAAGAACATCAGGAGAGCCATGCTGGATCAGGCCAAAGGCCCATCTAGTCCAGCTTCTTATATCTCACAGTGGCCCCACCAGATGCATCTGGGAGCGCATGAGACGAGATCTCTGTCTCCTGATACCACTCCCCTGCATCTGGCCCTTGAAGGACCCCGGTTTTTTAAGCCTGGAGATGACACATCTCCATCATGGTTTGTCACCTGGGATAGACTTCTCCTCCAGGAATATAAGAACATAAGAAGAGCCCTGCTGGATCAGGCCAAAGGCCCATCCAGTCCAGCTTCCTGGATCTCACAGTGGCCCCACCAGATGCATCCGGGAGCGCACGAGACGAGATCTCTGTCTCCTGAAACCACTCCCCTGCATCTGGTCCTTGAAGTAAGTTTTAAGCCTGGAGATGACACATCTCCATCATGGTTTGTCCCCTGGGATGGACTTTTCCTCCAGGAATCGGTCCAATCCCCTTTTGAAGGCATCCAGGCCAGATGCCATCGCCACCTCCTGTGGCAGGGAGTTCCACAGGCTAACAACACGCCGGGGCTCCAGCCACCTTTCAGCCTGCATCGTTCAGCTTCCAACTCCCGGGCCGAAGGCTGTGCCGCTTTCCCCCACCCGGGCCCGCCAGCCCGAGGGTCGTACCTGCCTGGCCGTGACCGCCAAGTCCAGCAAACAGAAGCGGCAGCCAAAGAGTGTCAGGCGGTGGCTCAGGGACAGACGGGAACAGTGAGTGCTGGGCTCAGGTTCGGGCTGCCATTCTGCCTAGGGGAAGAAGAAACATCCACAGGAGGTCCTGTGCCCGCTCACCCGATGCGCACGCACACACACACACACACACACACACACACACACACACACACGGAACACAATCCTTCAGGGGAGGACAATTTGCACTGCGACACACAGATGCCTTTCCTGGCTTCCGAGAGCACCACTTCTGAAGATGGGCTCAGCATGCCTGGTTGGGCACGTACTCTCTCTCTCTCTCTCTCTTGGCCAGACGCCACACCCTGTGGGGTCGCACAGTTCTCTTGGCCTGCCCTTGAGCGGCAGAGATCCAACAGTGTTCCGATGCCAGCCCCGAGAGCCACAACCAGGGTGGCCAGCCAACCCAGCCGGGGGTGAGGAAGGGCAGCATCCAGGTAGCACTCAGCCCCCTGCTCGCTCGCCGGCGTCACCTAGTGGCAATGCCTGGAGCCATGCCAGGGAAGACCAAAAGGGCTTCGTTACCTGCCAGTGGTGCCGGCAGAACGCCCAATGGCGTGAGTTCGTGTGCCGGAGGTCTGTGCCATCCAGGATGGAAGGGCCGTGAAGGACCGTGAGATGGGCTGTATCTGCCGCGTTTTCGGGGATTTCCTACCAAGGAGTGAACGAAGGGAACGCATAAGTCCCGGGTGGAATACAAGATGCTTCCATGTCCCTGTGCAGGGACACCCCGCGTTTTGGCCACTCGCCACCCTGCAAGCGTGGCCCACCAATGCTGACTCTCAGGAGTCAAGCAGGCAATGTCTTGGAGGGGGTGGCGTTCCTCGTGGCTAGCTTTCTCCTCTCCACCCCCACGGTCTGCACGGAAGACCCCCACCCCCCACCCCCAGTCGCTGCTTTGGGGGAGAAGACAGAGGGGCTGTCCCCAGCCCCCAATACCTCAATGTGAGCATTGATGAAGTGTTCCGTGGAGCCCCGGAAGACCCACTCCTTGGACAGCAGCTCCTCCTGCACCGGGACGTCCCACGTCGGGCTGAGGCCCTCGCAGTGGTACCAGACGAGGATCATGCCGCTCACCTCCTGAGAGGGCCAGACTCGGACTTTGGCAAAGGCAGGCACTGGAAAAGAAGAAAGGGGTATGTGTGTGTGTAAGGGGGGCAAGAGTAGAAGAAAAAGAAAGCTCACCCTTGGCCCCAAGGCCACGGTGATGCCCCAGCCACGGGCCTTAACAGATCTGCTTTAAGACTTGGTTATTGAGAAGCTTTAAAAAAAAGGTATTTTCTCAACCAAAGCTGTGGACCCAGTCAGGAGAGCCAGGGGTCTCTGAAATCTGTATGACAGGGCAGTGCCCACTGTGATGGGCGTGGGACATACCGCCAAGAACCCTTGAAAGGCTGCCCTAAAGAGGTGGGGGGGGGCAGGATCTCTCCTTGATCAGCCCTGAGTGCAGGACACACAACAACAACAACAACAACAACAACAACAACAACAACAACAACAACAACAACAACAACAACAACAACAACAACAACAGGCTCAAGTGACAGGAAGCCAGATTTCGGTGGAATTTCGGGGAGGGTTAAAAAAAAATCTCAACTGTTAGAGCAGTATGACAATGGAACTGATGAGCTCCAGAGGTGGCGAGTGCTCCAGCGCTGGGGACGGTCAAGAGAAATCTCCAGACAAATATCCCATGGTTTGTATTTCTCCTTTGAGCAGGGGTTGGAAGCCATTCTTGGGAGCGCTCACCGCCTCTGGAGTTCACCAGTTCCGTTGTTGTACTGTTCGAACAGTCGGGAAGGTTTTTTTCTTCTTCTTCTGAAATTGAACCCAAATCCAGCTTCCTGTCACTTGATCCCATGGTTGTGTGCGTCCTTCACTGGGAGAATGAATGCCCCTCCCAACTTCTATTCTATGACTAGAAACCACCCCCTCATGTGCGATGGCCCAAGTGGCCCCTTGTGGGGATGTGCCCATGATCCTGGCTGGGGAGTCCATCGCTGACAGCCTAGCCCAGTGACGGTGAACCTTTTGGGGCGCTTTTACACGACCTCTAAAATCCGCTGGCAACTTAAATTCGGACCAGAGATCATGGGGGTTTGTCCTGCTTCCTGTGTCCCCACCCTTCCCCACTCCATTGCTCCTGTCTGAAGTGAGGGGAGGGAGAAAAAAAGGAGAAAAGAATGCAGGCTCACCTCCGCTCACCTCCCTCTGCCGTTGGAGCAGCCTGTAGGGATTTCAGGCTGTTAAAGGAGCGGCGGGGACAAAAAAAAACCAAACAGAAGGCGAGGAGAGCCCGGCATCCACAGCTTTATAGTCCGCATCAGAACATTTTTTACCTCCGGAGACCAGATACTTGTAAAATGCGCTGGGGTGTGCTTAGGTGGGCGTGGTCGTACTTAATTTTTTAAACGTCCGCAGCTGGTGGGAAAACAATTTTAAGCTCCGCATCTGGGAGCCCTTTGCCTCAGATTTTAGGGGCCGTGTAAAAGCAGCTTTGGAAACTGCAATTCAAAACCCACTCATTGTTCTCCAAGTGCCAATACGACAACTGAACCTGGATCTAGGTGGCTGTGAAAGGGCGATGTCGGGTGCCCACAGACAGGGCTCCGGGGGTCACCTTTGGCACCCGTGCCATCCGTTCGCCAACACTGGCCTAGCAGCATCCCTTTGAAGCCACGACAGGCATGGCCAGGGCCGTAGAGGCCAGAGAACAGTCAGAAGGCCAAGGGCATGGCGGTCACCTTTTTCCGCGTAAGGCACCCGGGTGCACCTCCCGTCCTCGCCATGGAACCGCCAGCCGTGGAAGGGACACTCGATGCAGCTGCCCACCACGCGGCCGCCGACGGCCAAGTTGGCCCCCAGGTGAGGGCAGTAGGCGTCCGTCACGTGCGCGCGTCCGTCGGAGTCCCGGAAGACCGCGAAGTGCTCCCCTGCAGAGCCAACGAGAAGGAGGAAGTTTCAATGGCACCGCTCCCCTGGGATCCTCACGGGGGTCGGGTCGTCCCACCAACGAGGGCATCGCCCAGCAAGGCTGGTCCAAACGGGCCCGAGACACGAGCAGATGGGTATCTGGGACAGGGAATCAGCGTGAGGGGGTCCCTGGATGTGAAAACGGAGCCTACGGGATCACAGCGGCAGAGGAGGAGGAGGAGGGACGCCCAGCCAAGAGAGTTGGGGCCAAATCTCTACCAGGGCGAGAGGCTTTCCCATTACTTTTCTCACCCAGGTGCCACCTTTGGGAAGCTCTCGAGCTAGGCAAGAAGCCAATGTCAGATGGCAAAGCCCCGGACGCAAAGTGTTCTGCTTGTATACCGCCCCATACAACTTCAAGTAGTCCCTGGGCGGTTTACAGTTTTTAATTACAATATGCAGGCTACACATTGCGTCCCCAGCAAGGTGGGTACTCATTTTACTGACCTCGGAAGGATGGAAGGCTGAGGGCCTTTTCACACGACCCCTAAGATCTGCTGGCCACTTAAATTCGGACCAGAGATCTTAGGGGTTTGTCGCTGTTCCTGCATTCCCACCCCCTCCGCACTCCTGGCTGCTGGCTGCGTGAGGGGAGGGAGAAAAAACAGGAATAAAAGAATGCCGCTCACCTCCGTTCTGCCGTCCCGGCACTGCATTCAGATCTCTTAAAGGGGCGGGGGGCAAAAAAAAAACAGAAGCAAGGAGAGCCCGGCAGTCACTACTGTTATATCCGCATCAGGAATTTTCACCCTCCGAGAGCAGGTACATGAAAAGTGCGCTGGGACGCGCTTAGGTGGGCGTGGTCGCACTTAATTATCTGTAAACTCCGGAGCTGGTGGGGAAACAATTTTAAGCTCCGGAGCTGGGAGCCATTTGCCCCGGAGTTTAGGGGTCGTGTACAAATACCCTGAGTGAACCTTAAGCCGGCTACCTGGGATTGAACCCCAGGTTGTGAGCACAGTTTTAGCTGCAATACAGGTATTTAACCACTGCGCCACGAGGCCCTGGGAGGGAGTGACTTTTTCCCAGGGCCTGATCCTGGACCTACCGCCGCCACCCCGGGCTTCTTCTTCTTCTTTTTTTGTGTAGGAAAGCTGGGACGGGTGGCGGACCTGGCAAGCCATCCCTGATTCGAACCTATGAAAATACCAAAGTATGTAAGGGTTGTTTTGAGTTTTAAAAAGTTCTGGGGGAGGAATCACCTTTCAACTACAGGGCTGGAATGATGTTGCATTTTTTAAAATAAAGTATATCTTGGTTTTCCTTTGGGGTTCAGTCCCAGGTCTCTGGCTCAAGGTTCACTCAGCCTTCCATCCTTCTGAGGGTGGTGGTGATATGAGCACCCAACTTGTTGGCCAAGACCTTCCTCTTCAGCCAAGCTTTCCCTAAATAAGGGACTACCTACTACTGTGTCTTGATATGAATCTACCATACATGGCTACTTTGTGTTTACAACTGCTTTTACGTTTTTATTTATATCTCTCCTTGTGTGACTGCATTGACACTATGTTATCGATTGCTAGTTTCAACGTTGCCTTCTAATGCTGAAAGGTACCCCTCCATTCCCTGTTTCTCAAACGGATTTGTGTCTTAATTGCAATGCACTGTATATTAGAGTCCATTACTGTAAGCCGCCTTGGGTCCTTTTCCAATTTATTTATTTATTTATTTATTTATTTATTTATTTATTTATTTATTTATTTGACTTTTATACCACCCATCTAGACCTAGGGCTACTCTGGGCGGTTTACAACATGTGATAACATAACAATTAAACGAAGAAATACATTTTAAAAACCAAAATACAAAGTACCTAATAAATAAAACGTATATAAATCAGCAACAAAAAAATCTAAAATGAAATTAAAATGAAGCTAAAAATGGCAAGAGGTTGATAAAATGGGGGGGGGGAGAGATGAGAAGAAAAGTGGTTTAAAGGAGAAAGGCGGGGTAAAAATACTCAACAATAAATAACAATAAATAAATAATAAATAAATAAATCGGAAGGGGCTCCTCCCTCGAACAGCAACGCCCGCACTCTCTTCTCTAGCGCCAAGGATGAAAGGTCACACCTCTGGGCGGTGGGCAGAGACGGAAAAACCCCTAGCCAACACGAGAGGGCGCTTGAGTGCCAGGCAGGCTCCGCTGTTAGGAGGGAAGGGTGCAGGAGGTTTTGGGGGGGGGGTCCTGGAGAAGGGGCTGCCTCTGGGTTTTCCAAAGGGTCCAAAGAGCTCCGATGGAGGCCCAGAGCAAAAACAAAGAGGCCAGCCAATACGGCAGAAGCTCCCGAGGCCCCGAGGCCCAGGTTCGGCACAGAGGCCAGGGTCTCTCTCCAGCGAGTGCCGCATTTCACCAGCACATCTCAAAGAGCTCCCCCAGTCTATTTTCAAGAGCCAAGACTCCATCCAGCCACGCCGGGCTTAATGTCGCGGTAAAATTAACTTACCTTTAACTATAAGAACATAAGAAGAGCCATGCTGGATCAGGCCAAAGGCTCATCTAGTCCAGCTTCCTGCATCTCACAGTGGCCCCACCAGATGCCTCTGGGAGCGCACGAGACTAGATCTCTGTCTCCTGATCCCACTCCCCTGCATCTGGCCCTCGAAGTACCCCAGTTTTAAGCCTGGAGAAGACACATCTCCATCATGGTTTGTCACCTTGGATGGACTTTTCTGTCCAAGAATCTGCCCAATCCCCTTTTGAAGGCATCCAGGCCAGATGCCATCCCCACCTCCTGTGGCAGGGAGTTCCACAGACTAACAACGCGCTGGGTGAAAAAAAAAATCTTTTGTCTGTTCTCACTCTCCCAGCCCTCAATTTGAGTGGATGTCCCCGAGTTCTGGCATTTTGTGAGAGGGAGAAGAGCGTCCCTCTCTCCACTTGACTCATGCCCTGCATTATTTTGTACGTCACAATCATATCCCCCTATGTTGTTAGAGATCATACGGCCAGCCATGTTAGATACACAGAAAGACAAGGACAAGCAAACTGGAAGGTGGGTGACAATGGAACGTTCTTTCCATATCTGGTTTGGGCAGGGAGTTGCCCCTTTGCATTCTGGTGGCGCACAATCCTGCGACCTCGGCTGTGATGATCTCCCATGCATTATTATGTGGAATTTTTAACTCTCTCTTTTAACTGCTCCCGTTCTCCTGCAGCTTTCACGTTGTTTTCTCATGCTGTAAAAGATGTCCCTCAGTTCCTTGTTCTCAGACTGTACAATAGGACCCCGGTATCCGCTGGGGATTGGTTCCAGGCCTTCCCGTGGATAATGAACACCGTGGATAAGAGAGGATGCCTGCCCACCGGCCCACCCACCCCAAACTGCTGTTTCCTGGCAGTAGCTTGTTTTTATGACTGCTGTTTTGAGACAGTAGCTTGCTTTAGGGCTGCTGTTTGTGACAATAGCTTGCTTTACAGCTGCTGTTTGTGACAATAGCTAGCTTTGTGTCTGCTGAGTTTTTTAATTTTTTTCCACTGCCAACCGTGGATAACTGAATCAGTGGATAATGAATCAGTGGATACGGGAGTCCTAGTGTATATTGTCTCTCATTACTGTCAGCCGCCTTGGGTCCTTTTCCAGGGAGAAGGACGGGGTTAAAATACTCTTAATAAATAAATAAATAAATAAATAAATAAATAAATAAATAAATAAATAAATAAATAAATAAATATTCACTGAGGAGCCAGGAGAAAGGAAATCTCAGATTTGCTGGCTCTTCCTCAGCCATGTCTTAAATGGAGAAAGAAGCAGACCAGAGGCTGGGGAGGGGGGAGAGCATCACCTTATCCCAGTAGCATCTACAGCAGTGGTTCTCAACCTGTGGGTCTCCAGATGTTCCTGAACTGCAACTCCCAGACGTCTTCCTCACGAGCTGAGCTGACCAGGATTTCTAGGAATTTCAGTCCAGGAACATCTGAAGACCCACAGGTTGAGAACCACTGATCTACAGGCTCCTTTGGTTTCGTCAAAGCCACGCCAGGCCTAAAACCAGAGTTCACGGCAGAACCTGATCAAAGCTCCCTCTCCGCCTGTCTCTGAAGCTCTCCTTGGGTCCTTGGACACAGAACAGAACCAGTCTTCCTCTGCTTTCTGGGACAGCCCGGCGGTGACCGGAGGAAGCTATGGATCCAGAACCCTCCCTCCCAGTCCCGGTAAATCTCTCTTCACTGGCTGTTTTCCCCTCAACCCCGTTGATGAACCTCATCCCAGCCGTCCCTCCCGCCTTTGTCCGATTCGTGGCGCTTAGCCGCTTGTACGGAGCCCGCAGGACAGAAGGCAGTGCTGGCCAGATCGGTGCTTATCGGAGCCAAATCAGGACATCCCATGACTGAGGCACTCATGGATCCTAAAACCACATGGGGCCCTTCTGGCAGCCACACCACACCGGTCCTATTCACCGCGCTCACCACGCTTGCCGTCCTTTTCCCAAAGGGGCTTTTGGCAAGGCTGACACACCCTGTCCTAGATCTGCACCTTTAAAATATATATAAGTATTTTCCCTCGAGCAAATCAGAGCATCAGCCTAAACACCCGCCACCGGCGAGGGTCCTCGGAGGCGCAAGGGATCTCCTTTCATCCTGACCAGCCCAAACTTCAGAAGACGGGTGGGATATATACAACGAATAAATAAATAAATAAATAAACTCCACCTCTAAGCCTTGGCTGCTGACTGCAGGAGGGCTGAGTGACCACCTGAGGAGGAGGGGGGCTATTGGACTCTCACTGCCACAGCCTCTGGACTCGCTCCCTGCTCTGCCCGGTTGCCAAACCCCCTCCTTGCCTCCCCGAAGAGCTGGTCTAGATCCGTGGTTCTCCACCGGTGGGTCCCCAGATGTTCCTGGACTGCAACTCCCAGAAACCCTGGCCAGCTCAGCTCATGAGGAAGACTTCTGGGAGTTGCAGTCCAGGAACATCTGGGGACCCACAGGCTGAGAACCACTGGGCTAGATGATATTTGGGGGTGTTCTTAAGTCTGTAACTCCATGGTTTAGACCAGTGGTTCTTAACCGGTGGGTCCCCAGATGTTCCTGGACAGCAACTCCCAGAAACCCTGGCCTGCACAGCTCGTGAGGAAGACTTCTGGGAATTGCAGTCCAGGAACATCTGGGGACCCACTGGTGGAGCACAACTGGTCTCGATGCTAGTCTAGCACAGAACACAGCTTTGGTGTTTGGAGGGAAGTGCCTTCCTTTTGTGCCCCCCCCCCGAAAGGGCCAACGAAGTGGCCTCTCCCCCCTCGGCACGCCTCGTGTTCAGACACGGCTGGATTTATCAGCAGACAAGGAACACATGGCAGGGCCTGCTAAACCGGCTTCCTTTCTTGACTCAAGCAATTTTTTCCCACTGAACGCCCACCCGCCCGCCTGCCCAGTGCAGGTTTGGCTAGAGAAAGCAATGCGGCTTATCAAGAAATCCTGGAGACCCCCTCCCCTTCTTCCTTTTCTCTGGCCTCGCTCTGCAGCAAAAGCAGTGCAATGGGCAGTTCCTCCCCAAGCAGGGGTGTGCCAGGGCGTGTGCCTTGCCCCCTCCGCCCCGCTCCGGCCCAGCTGCCTTTGGAGGGGGGAGGGGGAAGCACGTTTGCCAGCAGGCCAGTGGCCCACGTCTTCATGGCACTCTTTTCCAGCTGACAGGGGGAAGCCCCTGTCCAGTGCAATACGGGCCTACCCTGCAGGGATGTCGCCGCTGAGGAGGATGCGTGCAAAAGAACCGAGACAGACAACCGACCATTCCCAAGGGGTGGGGGTGGGGACTTTTGAAACCTGCCCAGCAGGAGATGGACAGGAGACGTCTTCTCCTCCTCCCTCCCCTCCCACCGAGGCCTCCCTGCCTCCCCCTCCCATTGTTCCCAACTATTTATGGCAGTTTGCGGGTCCCTTGGTGGCAAACGTCAGGGGGTCACCTCCGGAGCAAAACACCCTCGTTGTACAAGAGAGAAGGAAGGAGAAGCGAGGAGGGGACGATCCCTCGGAGAAGGCAAGGTCCAGCGTCACCGGTGATGAGGACGGAACCGGTGTTTGCCCCTGCCATGGTCTCCCCCCCTGGCAGGACCTCTGAGGCCGACCCCTCCGACCTGAAAGAGACCATCTGGCCGGATACCACCGCTGCCACTGGATAAGGCTCCGGGGTTTTCTTTCTGGGATGGGTACCCGGGGTTACTGCCCTACTCCTGCGCTGACCCCAAAGCTCTGTTGAAAATGTTGGGAGAGGGACACACACGCACACACACACACACACACTCACACACACAGAGGGATCCCGCTGGCCTCCCCATGGGGCCAATCCCTTCTTTGGCAAACAAGAGCGGGCGGGCGGCCCGCCTGCCTCCGTGCCTTCTGCCCCTAACCAGCTTTTCTGGCTCTGCCACACACAAGGCAAGGCACTGGAGGAAGGGTCACTGGCAACGGTCTCCCTCGGCTGGGGTGAGCAACCGCCCTGGCCAGGAACGGCCCACCCCTCCTCTGCTCCACCTCCAGCAATAAGGAAGAAAAGGCAGCGGTATTGCCGGGCCGCCACGGACAAGCAGAGGAGGGTCCTTCCAGGCTGTGCCAGCTCCTGCCCGGAGGCGTCAGGCCAACGCACCCTCCCCAGTGCTGCTGCCTGAAGGCACTCACAAGACAGAATTCCCCTTTTAAAAAAAAATAATGGAAGGGCAGAATTCCCTTCTCTGGCCTGCAATTGAGAAGTCTTTCATCCGTTCTGCACTCCTGTGGGATTTGCGCCTCTGCTTTTCTAAGGAACTCTCACGCTTCTGCAGCTTTGGTGCCAGAGCACCTAACTTGGAATTGGTATAATAATGCCATCCCAGGTCAGCTTTGGTCAAAAGGAACGCCCTGAATATACAGAGCGCTCCCACGAGGAATTGATCTCTCTCTCTCTCTCTCTCTCTCTCTCTCTCTCTCTCTCTCTCAACAGGGTCACCTTGCACCTTTTTCTGCACACTCCGTGGAAAGGGAAAGAGGAAGACGTTGGGGGAATCTTTGGCGCCGACGGATTGCTGGCATCGATGCATCAAAGGGGAGGGAGAGGACAAGCCAGCCCTGTCCTTAAGGTCAGGGCAGAGCCACCGGCCACCATTTCTGGAGGGTAGAGAGAGAGAGAGAGAGACCAGATTCTGAAATGCAGATCCCAATGTGCACAGTCTAAAAGAAAAAACCTTCCAGAGCCCGTGTAGGTTTACCGGACAGCCTGCTGACGATGGACGGAAGGTCTTCCCCATGCATCAAGTCGGGACACTTGATACTCAGCAGAAGTCCTTCCAAAGGAAAGGACCTCTGCAGCATGGCCTTCCCGGGTGCAGGAGGAAGCTGCCAATAAAGGAGAGGACCAGTGATCCAAAACACGCCACTGTCCACCCTGGGAGGACCCCCAACAACGACAAAGCAGTGGATCACACGTTTGGCTCCTCCACAGCCGTGCCGTGGGGCCATGAACACACACACACACACACACACACACACACACACACACACACACACACACACACACCGGGAACCCTTGGCTCCAAGATCATACAGACCTTACTATGGGGGGGGGGGCTGTCGGCCTGAAGCCGGCAGCTCCCAGGGAATAAACCACTTCCATTTCAATGGGAAATGACCCTTTCCTGCTGCATCAGCACAGGTCTCCCCGAGATGCTGCCATTCCTCTTAAGGCCCATTCTGGCCGATACGGCCACCCACGTCTTTGTGATCTCACCCAAGGGATCCTGATCAGGCACTGGATGGGCCCACTGCCACTAAAGGGCCTCCTGGTTCACAATGAGCCCTCACCACCGTAAAGGAAGTCAGCATAAGGACAGAGAGAGAGAGAGAGAGAGAGAGAGAGAGAGAGAGAGAGAGAGAGAGAGCATCATGGCATTAAAGGGGTGGGTTGCATCATTTGCGCATGTTTAAACATCAAATGAGCTGCCTAGATGCCCTAAGCATATCCGATCTGGCCTGATTTCGGAAGCTAAGCAGGGTCGGCCCTGGTTAGTCCTTGGATGGGAGACCACCAGGGAGGACCAGGTGCTGGAGGCGCCTGGAGTAGGATCTGGCAAGCCACTCCAGGATTCCTGCCAAGAAAACTCCATGGACATGGGGTCACAGAGAGTCGGTCACGACTGTAATGACACAACACACACACACACACACACACACACACACACACACACACACACACACACACACACAGCCTAAAGCTGCCTAGATGCCCTAAGCACATCCGATCTCGCCCGATTTCGGAAGCTAAGCAGGGCTGGCCCTGGTTAGTCCTTGGATGGGAGACCACCAGGGGATACCAGGTGCTGTAGGCGCCTGGAGTAGGAACTGGCAAAACCACTCCAGGATTCCTGCCAAGAAAACTCCATGGACATGGGGGCAGGAAGAGCTGGTCACGACTGTAACTGCACAATACACAAACATCAAATGCACCTGGCAAGAGAGGGGGCTTCTCGGTTTGTTTCGCCAGCAAGGGAGCGCAGCGCGTTTCCGTGGCCGAGCGGCAGGTTCGAATCCACACACACACGAGAGAGAGAGAGAGAGAGAGAGAGAGAGAGAGAGAGAGAGAGAGAGAGAGAGAGAGAGAGAGTCCTAAGCCAACGAGCCACCGGGCCAGAGCCTCCGCCAAAGCCCTCGTCCTCCATGGGGCAGGCTTTGCAGAGACAACATTTAGGGTTTCCCCACCCAGAACTTTTCCACCACGGCAGCGGCCCCTCCAAGGGCTCCTCCTGCCTTTGGCCTTGGCAAAGGGGTCCCAGAAGTTTGGGCTGTGCCGCTAGTAGCAAAAGACACACACACCCTCCGCCGCCGCCGCCGCCTGGGGAGGCAAAGACCGCCGGCATAAAGCTTGCTTTTCCTGGCCGATCCCGGGATTGGCTCCAAGGAGGGGGCCTAACTCTTCCCCTTCCTCCTTCCCACCCGGCGAGGACCCCAGCCTACAGAGAAAGGGGGGTTTTAAGCCCCCCCCCCACTTCTGCTGAGCAGCACCCCCTTCCCAGCGCCTCACTTGGCAAGAAGTTATCAGGAAGGGGCATTCTGCTGGATCCCACAGATCTACTCCCAGGGTGTGTACCAAGCTGGTTTGGGGGCCTGCGCTCCGAGGGGCGCCTCTGCCAACTCCCCGGTCGCTTCTTTGGGCGCCGCGGTGGGCGACGTTCACGCCGACCGCCTAGTAGCGCGCTCTGCACGCGCGCAGAGGCCCGCTTCCTCCCGTCCTTGGAGGGCCCTGCCCTCCGCCTGCCCGCTCTCCCTGGCCGTCACGCCTCCCCGGCGGGCGGCTGCTGCGCGCCGAGTTCTGTGCGCAGGGCGCGCTCTTCACGCGCCCCGGAGCGCCCTCGCTCGGGACGGTCCCAAGCAGGCCGGGAGGGAAGGGAAGGGGGTGATTCTTATATTTTCTTTTATAGAGAGAGCATATTTTACCAAAGCAAATTCTGGGTGTGTCCAACCACACTTGGCCAATAAAAGTATTCTGATTCCGATTGGGATTCGGATTCCACTCACCCAGGGCGGCCACATGGCGCACCTCTCCGCCGGCCAGCTCCTCCGAAGCCAGGAGGCGGAACCAGCCGTTGGGGAAGACCGGAGGCACCTCTCCAAGGCAGCGGCCCCGGCGCACCCGGCGGGCCACCTGGGCGCGGCTCCAGCCGGCTTCGGGCACGTAGCCCACCGCATCGACGGGGCGCAAGATGCGCAGCGGACGCTGGGCCAGCCACGCGGTGCCGCAACCGAGGAAAAGCAGCAGCAGCAGCAGCAGGGCCAGGAGGGAGCCGGCGGAGGGCGGTGGCGGCGGCGGAGGCAGGACGCGCAGCAGTAGCCCCACGGCCGCGGCGCCCACCAGCGCCGCCTGCGCCAAGCGCGCAGCCAGCCCCATCGCGGCCGGGCCTCTCGCCTCCTCGCGCGCAGCAGCAGCCCCGCCGGGCGCCCGCTCTTATAGCGCTCCGGCGAGGCGGGATCCGGGTCGGGCGAGGCCAAGGCCGGACCGCCTTCCTTCCCTCCCTCCTGGGGCAAGCCTCCTCCTTGCAGCTGCCTCCAGGGCTCCTGGCAGGTCCTGGGACAAGGCAGGGACCTCCTAGCTCTCCTTGCCCCCTGCCCAGCCCAGCCCTGGCCTCCCTGGTGTTGTTACTGGGGATGTTAGGCGTTTATACAGGACCCCTAAGCTGCGCTGCAAATGGCTCCCAGTTCAGGAGCTTAGAAATGTTTCCCCACCAGCTCGGAGGTTAGAGAAAATTAAGTGCGACCCCGCCCACCTTTCATGTACTTGCTCTCAGCAGATAAAAATTCCTTGATGCGGATCAGAGTGCCAGGCTCTCCTGGCTTGTCTGTTGTTTTTTTGCCTCCCGCCTCTTTAAGAGCCCCTTGAGCAGGAACCAGGAAGTAACGGGGCTCGTGGCAACTTCCACCTGCACTGGCAGGTTAGTAAAGGCTTCTTTTGTCCTTTTTTCCCTCCCTCCCCTCACACCGACAGGAGCAGGAAGTGCTGAGGGGTGGGGACGCAGGAACAGAAACGAACCCCCAAGATCTCTGGTCCGAATTTAAGGGACCAGCGGATCTTAGGGGTCGTGTGAAAAGGCCCTTAGTTTCTCCCTCGCCAACCCACCATCGACTCTGGCCTGGCCCACATCTGACCAGCTTGGCCATAAGGGCACCATGAGGGCTGTTCTCCAAGGCTTGGCAAAAGGCGATGTTGGTTGCCTCGCCCTTGCCGGGGGAACCAAGATGAAAAGCCCTTTTGTTTGGACAAAGCCACCCTTGCAAGCCTTGCGCCTCCCCGCCTCCCCCCTAACGTCTCTCCGCAATCCCTGGCTACCTCTTGATGCGCCTCCTTTGGGGGACTGATGTCTCCTCCCCATCTGGCACCCCCTTCCTAGTCCCTCTTAACTTGATCCACAGGCTCCACCTCATGCAAAACGAAAAAGCCAACCGTGCTGAGCATAAGAAGAGCCCTGCTGGATCAGGCCAAAGGCTCCACCAAGGGCGTCGGGGAGCGCCAGAGACTAGATCTCCGTCTCCTGATCCCACTCTCCTGCATCTGGCTCTTGAAGGGCCCTGGATTTAAGCTTGGAGATGACACACATCTCCCTCATGGTTTGTCACCTGGGATGGACTTTTCCTCCAGGAATCTGTCCAATCCCCTTTTGAAGGCATCCAGGCCAGATGCCATCACCACATCCTGTGGCAGGGAGTTCCACAGACGCTGGGTGAAAAAAATATTTTCTTTTGTCTGTTCTCACTCTCCCAGCCCTCAATTTGAGTGGATGTCCCCTAGTTCTGGTATTTTGTGAGAGGGAGAAGAGCTTCCCTCTATCCGCTTGACTCATGCCCTGCATTATTTTGTACGTTTCAATCCTATCCCCCCTCAGGTGCCTTTTTTCCAGACTAAAGAGCCCCAAATGTTTTAGCATTTCCTCATAAGGGAGGTTCCCCAGCCCAGTAATCATTTTAGTTGCTCTGTTCTGCACCTATTCCAGTTCCACTATGTCTTTTTTTTTTTTTTTTTTTGAGATGCGGTGACCCGAATTGGACACGACGCTTCTCCCCACCGTTCCGGGGGTTGCTTCACCTCACAGGCACAGAGTGGGATGATGAAACCACTGCTTCACCCCGCCCTGGCCATCTTAGCAGGCCTGAGGAATTGGGCTGGACGGGGATCAGAGAAGCCTCTCCGCTCTGCCTCAGAGCGACAGCACCCGTTGGCACACGGCTCTTTTAATGTGCATTTTGTTGTTGTTGGTTCTTGTAGCCCATTTGGAGAATGTGGGGCACCGTTGCTGTTGCCATGGCAACCTGCACTTTTTAAAAAGACGTCAGCCGAAGGCATTCGCCTCCGTGGATTTTAAGGCTGGGCGGTAGCAGTGGTAGTGAGGGAACCGAGTGGAAGGGAAAATAATCTCCCATTCTTTTGTTCCAAGTGAAGGTTTTGTTAAAATTCCGAAGGTGGCAACACGAAGGGATATTTATAGAAGCCCACCCACCTGCCGCTTGGTAGCAGTGGGCCTCTGAGGAGACCTGCGTCTCCCTAGGCTCTTCTGCGCAAGCGTTCGATTACCTCGCGATCCAGGAAAGCACTAGAATGTCAGACTTTAGAGCGACCGCTTTTAATTAGTCACAGTTCTGGAAGAGATTGCTGTGTTCATCTGTGCAAGAATTCCAGGCGGAATTCAAATTTATGAGTATTAGGATTAAATGTTAAACTATTATTATTATTATTATTATTATTATTATTATTATTATTATTATTATTATTATTATTATTATTATTATATTACAGCATTAAAACACAACATTAAATATTAATTATATTAATTGTATATATTTATTTTTATATATTATAATTATAGCTGCATCTGATCTCGCTTGATTTTGGAAGCTAAGCAGGGTCAGCCCTGGTTAGTACTTGGATGGGAGACCACCAGGGAATACCAGGTGCTGTCGGTGTCTGGAGTAGGAACTGGCCAGCCACTCCAGTACTCCTGCCAAGAAAACTCCATGGACATGGAGTCACGAAGAGTCGGTCATGACTGTAATGACACAACACACACACACACACATTATAATTATATTATAATTATAATTACAATTATAATTATATATAATATATAATTACAATATATAATATTATATATTAAAATAGAATAGTTCTTACATAAGAACATAAGAACATAAGAAGAGCCCTGCTGGATCAGGCCAAAGGCCCATCTAGTCCAGCTTCCTGTATCTCACAGTGGCCCCACCAGATGTGTCTGGGAGCGCATGAGACTAGATCTCTGTCTCCTGATACCACTCCCCTGCATCTGGCCCTTGAAGGACCCCCATTTTAAGCCTGGAGATGACACATCTCCATCATGGTTTGTCACCTGGGATGGACTTTTCCTCCAGGAATCTGTCCCATCCTCTTTTGAAGGCATCCAGGCCAGATGCCATCACCACATCCTGTGGCAGGGAGTTCTTAAGGTGCCACATGCTTTTGTCTTTTGTTTTCCTTTGAATTTGTCCTGGCCCGCTTTGAAAGAGAGAAGGAAAATCATCCTGTCTCCCCTCCAAAAAGCCTTCCACTCATTCCGATACTGAATTTTACCCCAGCACTAACCAAACGGAGAAGACCCAACCTTCAACACCTGGGTTGGTGGACAACCTGGTTGAAGGGGCCTCCCTTGCAGCGTACGCACTTTCTCTCTTAGTGGGTGCGATGCATTCTTAGGCCTGTGACTTCAGGGCACACAAAAGCACGCCCTCGTCCACCTTGAAGGGGGAAAGGCCTCCCCCAAAGAGACAGAGGGCAGTTGGCAGACCGGAAGCTTAGCTGCTCATCGTATTGTGAAGGCAGGGTGGGAAGCCAGGCCCTTTCTCCCTTGACCTTGGGACACTTGCCCGCCTGCCTGCCCTGGGAGAGGACTCAGAGGCAGCTGTGCCACCAAGCTCGTGCCCCCCCCCCACCATCCGATCCTTCCTCTGCCCGCTTCTTCCGGGGGAGGGGGGCTCCAGGTGGAGGCCTGATGGAGTTGGGGCAAAGGGAGACCTGGCTTCAGTTTTGCCCAAGGGGATGCTGTCTAACCACAGCTTTGGGCCACGGAGGGAAGGAAAGATGGCCCGGGCAACCTGAAGGATGCTCCAGAGTTTGCATGCACCAGCCTGACTGACAGATCCCAGCTGCAGGCATGTCCATGGGTTCTGGAAACCTCTCTGGCCTTTTGAGGGGGGGGCATTTCTCCAGAAAGCAAGCCTTCTGGACGGCTCCTTCTTGGACCTCCGTTTCTCCCCCCCACTAGCCCTCCCCTCCTGGCTTTTCTGGATCATCCCCTGCTGGTCCTCCACCTGCATCCCTGCGCTCCTCCTTCCTCCTTCCCTTCTCCGTGGTGCCCCCCCTCCCCACTTCTCCTCGCTTCCCCACCTGTCACCTGGCCGGGTCCCTGCGCGGGGGGGGGGTTGGGGGGACGTCGGGGGAGTGGGAGACATAGATCTTCGAAGGAGATTCTTTTTTTGGGGGAGCGTGTTCTGGAAGGCAGCGGGGAGGGGGAAGATCTGCCGCCCGCCCCTTCCCTCCTTCCTTCCTTCCCTCCCTCCCTTGCCCACCCCCTACTCCAGGAGCCCCCCAATCTCTCCCGCCCCCACCCCAAGAGGAAGCGCCACTGCCGCCGCACTGGCTGGCTGGTTGGCTGGCAAGCAGGCAGGCAGGCAGGCGGGCGAGTTGGCCGATGGCGGGCGCGCGTGCAGCTCGCCCATCTTCTGGGCTGGCTCTGGCAGGGGGGCTGCAGCTGGTCGGCGGGCGGGAGGGCGGGCAGGCAGGCAGGCAGGCAAGGCGGTATCATTTCAGCACCACGGACAGCAGCGGCGGCGGCGGCGATGCGGGCCGGCTGAGCGCGCCGGAGCGACTCTGCGCCATGCGGCGTCTCCTCCTGCTCGCCGTGCTAGTCTCCTTCTCGTTCGCCCGCGCCGGCTGCGAGCCGAAGATCGTGAACATCGGAGCGGTGCTGAGCACCAAGAAGCACGAGCAGGTCTTCCGCGAGGCCATCAACCAGGCCAACAAGCGCCACGGGACGTGGAAGATCCAGCTCAATGCCACCTCGGTCACCCACAAGCCCAACGCCATCCAGATGGCCCTCTCCGTCTGCGAGGACCTCATCTCCAGCCAGGTAGGCGCGCTGGCCCTCAACTCCGCCGCCTGGGGTGGGGTGGGGGTCTCCGGCACCCCCTTTCTTTCCCCCCCCCCGCAGTCGCCTCCTCCCTCTGCGAACCCTCGCCCCCTCTCTCCACCCCCCCCTCCTTGGATGCCCCTTCTTTTATTTGGCACGCCAATCCCAACGGAGCGCGAGGCGCGGCGGGCGCTCCTCCGGCGCCAGACGCGTGTCGGTTCGGCTACCGCACGTGTGGATGGACGGCTTCCCTTTGAAGGGATTCTGGGGGTGTTGGATGGGAGGGAGGTGGCGGCGCGCCCGTCCCCCACTGAGCTGGCGGGCGCGGCGCCTCGGGCACGGCTCTGGGAGGAGGGGGTGGGTTTTGGGGAGGGGACGTCTTGGCCGTTCCCCCTCCCGAGAGCCCGCGGTTCCCCCCCCGGTCGGAGAGAGTCAGGCATCGCGGGGGGAAGCAGGGACCTCTCTTCGGGTGTCCCGCTTACCACCTCCATCCAGGCGCGCGCACCGCTGGCTGGTCAGGAGCGCCAGAGACGCAGGAGCGCATCTCAAAGCCACGGGTGGGGGGGGGGTTACGGGTGGGCGGGGTGGGCGGGGTGGGGGGAGAGGAATGGGGAATTACTGACCCACGGTCTGTTTTGCGGGGAGAAAGGGGCACTCTGGGGGGGGCGACTCTAGAGCCAGGCTCTCCCAGTGGCGCCCCGACTATTCTCATCCCTGCAGGTCAGCCTGGATGTCCCCATAAGCGGCTGCCCAGGCGGCCTGGGGCTCCTTAATCCAGCAACTGAACATCTCCCCCCCCCCAAGCTTTGGGAGCCCTAAGCTCCCTCCCCTTCCTCACCCCTGCGTCACCCCCCCCCTCCTCGCCTTGAACCGCATTGCAGACACCCCCTCCTCCTCCTCTCCAGAACGAGCAGCGGTTGGCTCTGGGCAAGGATTTGGGGGTGGGTGGGGGGAGACACATGCTTGAGGACCCTGGCTCCAAATATCCTCCAGCCTGGAGCCGCTATTGATGAGGACTTGGTGTTTGCCTGTTTCCTCTGTGACCCTGACCCAGTCCAAATACCCTGGGCAGTGATCCCAGGAGCGTTGGTCGCCAGGCTTGCCTCTGGGCTAACAGATGGGTGCCCGAGAGAAGCCTGCACCGAGGGATGGGGAGGGCAAAGCAGATAGACCCCCCCACACACACACACTATGCCCAATATTCATCCCTGGTGGTAGACCCCTACCACCGCCACCAGACTCTCCCTGCGGTGTCCGCTCTGACTAGCCATGCCAGGAACGGAAGAGTGGGTGTAGAGGGCAGAACATCCCCCTTTCTGGTGCTCCCCCCCCAACCCATGCTACTGGGCTGCTGTGAGGATGATGAGGCAGCAGGCAGAGCAGATCGTACCAACTGCCTTCCGCTGCTCTTTGGAAAAGCCAGCAGAACCAGAGAAGGGTGGTGTGGGTGTCTGATCCTATGACATCCTTACGCTCTCCTTAACTGGGGCTGGGGCTGGGGGCTTCTGGAATGGGCAACATTTCCAGCAGGGATCAAGGGTTGCCAGCATCACTTCCCACTGCTTGCCCCCTGGACCGGACGCTCCGGACAGAAGCAGCGGGGTGGTGGTGGGAGAGAGATTAACACAGGCACAGTCTCGAACGAACCGGCGCTGACGAAAATCTAGGGCAGTGCGCAAGCAGCAGGGAAGGATGACGGGCTGAAAAAAGCAGGAACACAAAATGGCTGCTGGCTGATCCAGAGGAGAGCCGTGGCTGGGCCGTTCCTCCTTTCCGTGGCATAGTTAGCAGGGATCCAGTGCCAGGGGGGCATGGGGTGGACGCCAGCCTGGTCCACAGACAGGGCTACCCAGGAGGTACAAGCGATGGAGCAGCCTGTTCTAGAAACAATGGAACTAGGAACATCCTTTTGGCTGCAGGGAGAAATCAAGGAAAAGAAAATAACATAAGAACATAAGAGCATAAGAAGAGCCCCGCTGGATCAGGCCAAAGGTTCATCAAGTCCAGCTTCCTGTATCTCACATTGGCCCTGCCAGATGCCTCTGGGATCGCACAATACTAGAAATCTGTCTTCTGGTACCACCCCCCTGCATTTGGCCCCTGAAGTACCCTGGTTTTAAGCCTGGAAATTACAGCTGGGCACAAAACAAATCGTTATTCGTTTTGTTAGAACATAAGAACCTAAGAAGAGCCCTGCTGGATCAGGCCAAAGGCCCATCGAGTCCAGCTTCCTGTATCTCACAGTGGCCCCACCAGATGCATCTGGGAGCACATGAAACTAGGTATCGGTCTCCTGATACCACTCCCCTGCATCTGGCCCTTGAAGTACCCTGGTTTTAAGTCTGGAGATGACACACATCTCCATCATGGCTTGTCACCTGGGATGGACTTTTCCTCCAGGAATCAGTCCAATCCCCTTTGGAAGGCATCCAGGCCAGAGGCCATCCCCACCTCCTGTGGCAGGGAGTAACAAAAACTAACAACACGCTGGGTAAAAATATATATATTTTTTCTTTTGTCTGTTCTCACTCTCCCAGCCCTCAATTTGACTGGATGTCCCCCTAGTTCTGGTATAAAGATGTGCCTGAAGGAAAACCTTTCAAGAACCTCCTGGCCACTCCTGGAAGCTGAGAGGTGGCAAAAGGCCCACTGACATTGCCTTGTGATACCATACCTCCCCAAACCCCTGCCCCTTGGCCCAGAGCGGAAGCCTCTCTGGGTCCAACCCATCTTCCAGACTCCAGAACACAAGGAGGGCAACCATTTCTGAGAGCTACGTATTCAGAGGCCAATGGGGCCTCAATCGCCTTCACCCAGTTTGTTTCCAAACCTAACTCATGCCTGCCTGTCTCTGGGTGCACCGTCTAATCTCCCTCCTCTGCACCACACGGACTGGATGGGGGCCGGTTTAGATCATGCCGATCAAGGCGTTTGCTTCTTGAATTTTGATTTTTGTTTTAAAAAGCAGCTAGTGCAAAGACCTCAAGCAAAGCAGGTCATATGGATTTATAAGATCAATGAGATGGATGGCACACAATAGCTACCCCCCCCTCGCCTTAACACCCTCCCTCCCTCCCTCCCTCCGTCCCTCCCTTCCCTTCCCCAGGATCTGGCCAACAGCTTCATCTGAAAGAGTCCTTGGAGGGAAATTACGCTTATGTATTAAATGTGCGGTTAAATAAATCACATTAGCCAGCCGGCCTGCTCAACAGAGCTTCCTGCGGAGCCTGCAAATGCACTGGAGAGATTTACTCTGCCCAGCCGAGGCAATGCATGGTCCGGGAAGACCCAGGGTGGACCCGATCCTGTGCCAAGCAGGCGGCACAAAAGAGAACGCTCCACTCTCTGGCGAGCCTCCTTCTGCCCCTGGGGGGTCCAACTTAATTTCTCCCGCTTGTGTACAAATTAAGCCACTGGCAACATCTCTCTTCTCTTCTCCCTGTTAGTTCTGGTTCCGTTTGTCAACAGCGATGTGGACCAGGACTGGGTGTTCCCCACCACCACCACACCCTAAATCTCCTGGACAGGAGGCGCCTTCCAAATCTCCCCTCCAGTAGCTTCTGTAGTACAAACACATCCACAACCATCCTGCCCTGGTAGGGCCTTAAATCGTGGGATTCCCGTGAATTCCCTGGGCCACCTGAGCTGGGGTCACTTTCGGTGGATCCTTCGGTGGACAGGGAAGCCTTCTTATAGCGTGCAAACGGAGACAGCTTCCGGTTCCATCCCTTGTTCCGGAAACTGCAAGGCCACGTAATGCCCACGGCGGCATCCGTTTAAGCATCCCGCTGTCTTTGCTCAAAAAAGGGCCTCACGTTTGGCCCCACTGTCTCCCAACACCGCCGTCCATTTTATCATGCCGGTTCGAAGTGCCCAGCCGGGCCCAGATGCGAACGAACCCCCTGATGTTTTTTTCCGTCAGGTCTACGCCATCTTAGTGAGCCACCCACCAGCTCCCAACGACCACCTCACGCCAACTCCTGTCTCCTACACGGCCGGATTCTACAGGATCCCTGTAATCGGGCTGACGACGCGCTTGTCCATCTATTCCGATAAGGTAGGTGATCAGATCAGATCAGATCTTTGCGTCGCAGCGCCTGGGACTGCTTGCGTTCTTCACAAGGCGAGGTAAGCACCGTTTCCTGCCCGTGGGAGTCCGACATCCACAAGAGCAGAGATCGCCTTGAACTAAGCAATGAATTAGTGGAACCCCTTTGGGTTGAGCAAAAAGGGTCCAGATGTAGCCAAAGATTTTAATTGAATTGAATTAAAAATAATAATAAAAGCACCTTAATAGAGACACAATGTTCTCTCTCACCCCGAAAGGGAGAGCATCTCTCATTGGATGTGGTCCTGGACCCGGCGCTGACCATGGAGGCTGTACTTCCATCTTCGCCAGATCGCCCAGATCCGCCCGTACCTGGATGTTGACTCTCTGAGAACATTTTAATTGTTATGACCATATCACCCCAATTGATTCAAAGTTTATAAAATCCATGGCTTGGGACGGAATAAAAATTCTGGGTTGCCACCCCTCGAGAGGCCCCAGAGGCGGTTACCCGGAACCGGGCTTTCTCTGTGGCAGCCCCATATAATAAAAGAAAATCCTTAAAGACCTTCCTTTAATAGAGACACAATGGGAGGCACCGTATTTTAGGATTTTAGGATTTTAGGATTTAATAGGGCAAGAGCATCTATTGTGATATCTCATTGGATCCACACGGGATACCTAATAAACCTTATAGAAAATAAAATAACATAAAGAAAATGAGTAGATTCTGGATTTGGGATCGTCCCAGATAATATGGACAATTGGAAGAGCTGAGTTAAAGGGAGGCAGGGAAGGAGGTGTCGGGAATTTCATTTGTGTGGGTGCTAAAGAGTCGGGGAACCCCCCCTGGATGAATGAGAATATAAGAACATAAGAACATAAGAAGAGCCATGCTGGATCCGGCCAAAGGCCCATCTAGTCCAGCTTCCTGGATCTCACAGTGGCCCCACCAGATGCCTCTGGGAGCGCACAAGATTAGATCTCTGTCTCCTGATCCCACTCCCCTGCATCTGGCCCTTGAAGGACCCCGGTTTTAAGCCTGGAGATGACACCTCTCCACCATGGCTTGTAACCTATGATGGACTTTTCCTCCAGGAATCTGTCCCTTTTGAAGGCATCCAGGCCAGATGCCATCACCACCTCACTTTGAGGTTGTCTACCCTCTCCAACCTCGTTCCATGAGGACGAGGTGCTCCGAACCGGATGCCACTCAGCTCCTGTCGGCTTTCCCCCAGAGATTAGGAGCTTCTCTGTGGTTCCACGCACAATGCTCAGAACCTGCCTCCCAGCCGTAGATTAATTTCTGGCGGTTGCTACAGATGACCTACATGCAGCTTGAGGTGGGGGACTTCCCCTGCCAGGCTGCTCCCTGGCCCAACTATATGAGAATCTGCCCAGCCCCTCCTCCTGTCCTTCAATGTGGGTGCAACGCCTGGCCCCGGGCACCCAGAGACACTCCCGGTTCAAAGGACGAGGAGTAAGGTTCTGCTCTGAGGCAGACTTTTTCTCGTTTGCAAAAGCAGAAGGAACATAAGAACATAAGAAGAGCCATGCTGGATCAGGCCAAAGGCCCATCTAGTCCAGCTTCCTGTATCTAACAGCGGCCCCACCAGATGCGTTTGGGAGCACATGAGACTAGATATCTGTCTCCTGATACCACTCCCCTGCATCTGGCCCTTGAACTACCCTGGTTTAAAGCCTAGAGATTACATATCTCCATCATGGTTTGTAACCCGTGATGGACTTTTCCTCTAGGAATCTGTCCAATCCCCTTTTGAAGGCATCCAGGCCAGATGCCATCACCACATCCTGTGGCAGGGAGTTCCATAGACTTACAACGCGCTGGGTGAAAAAATATTTTCTTTTGTCAGTTCTTACTCTCCCAGCACTCAATTTGAGTGTATGTCCCCTAGTTCTGGTATTTTGAGAGAGGGAGAAGAGCTTCCCTCTATCCACTTTACTCATACCCTGCATTATTTTGTATGTCTCAATCATATCCCCCCTCAAGTGCCTTTTTTCCAGACTAAAGAGGCCCAATTGTTTTAGCCTTTCTTCATAAGGGAGGTGCCCCAGCCCAGTAATCATTTTAGTCGCTCTCTTCTGCACCTTTTCCAGTTCCACTATGTCTTTCTTGAGATGCGGTGACCAGAATTGTACACAATACTCCAGGTGGGGCCTTACTGTAGTAGCAGCGTACTGCTTCTATCCCGCCCCATAGCACTTCAAGCCCTCTCTGCGTGGTTTGCAAGTAGTAATCATGCCGGCTGCACATCCCCCACCCACCCCCAGCAAGCTCAATTTACCGACCTCGGAAGGCTGGAAGGCTGAGTGAACCTCATTTTAACGACCTCGGAAGGATGGAAGGCTGAGTGAACCTTGAGCCGGCTACCTGGCATTGGACCCCCAGGTCGTGTTCACAGGTTTGGCTACGGGACAGCAGCTTAACCCTGTGCCACGTGGCTCGTACCCAAGGACATCGCACACAAACTTTTTTTAATTTTAGGCACCGAAGCCACTTGGACTGGTGGCTGGCTCTTATTTCGGCCTGACCAGAAAAAGGGGCAAGGTCTTCCCCCGCCGCCGCCACCACTTCATCCTTGAGGGGCGGAGACCAGCCTAGGAAGGGAGGGCAGGCCTTGGTTGGTTGGTGGGGGGTACACACAGGCCTGCAGTCCGACAGAAGGGGGTGGTGGCCAGGGGCCTGCTCCCAAACTGACCTTCTAAGGCAGGGGTGTCCAAACCTTTTGCAAGGAGGGCCAGATTGGATGAGGTGAAAATGTGCCGGGGCCAACCATTCAGGCACGTTGGGCCCCCCCAGACTGAACTTTGGACACTTTATCACATGCAAGGAGGCGGGGAGGATGCTGCAGCAAGGGAGCTGGGGGTGGGGCGGGAAGGTTAGCTGGGCGGGTGGCTGGGGGGATGGACAGAGGCAGGGAGGGGCAGGCAAACCGTACAACTGCAAGCTGACGTCTCCCTCCAGTATGGGGAAGGGCCAGCTGGCGGGGAGGTGTGACCAAGCTGAGCCGGTGGGGAGAAGAGGCCACGGCCCGCTCGAAATTTGAAAACGGGCCACATTGGGTCCCCGGGCCTGACTTTGGACATTTCTAAGGGGTTTCACTCTGGATAAGGGTAGGGACTGGAGATGACCCTGGAGAGAGCAGGGAGCAGGATGGTGTGGTTGCGTGCGCCTCTTCTTCCCCACAGCAGGGCATGAGCGTTGAAAGGGGGCCGTGAACTATAGTTCACCTCTGCACACATTTACCCAGGTAACGGGAAAGAGTGATGATGGGTTTTAAAGGTGCTATTAGCTATCAGGGGCTATTTCTTTTTTAGGGAGGGGATCGTAGGAAGCCTCCCCAGGAGTTGTCACTCCCTGACAGTCCAGCAACAATTAACCAAGCTACAATGTAGAGATGGGCACAAAATGAACTTTTAGTTTGTTTTGTCATTTGTCATTTGTTTCGTTACATAATGAAACAAATAATGAACCCCAGAGTTGATTTAGAACAAAACAAAACGAAACGGGGAAAAATTGGTTCGTTTTGGTTCATTTCATTAATGGGAGGGGGGCAGAGATGTCTCCTACCTGGTGCTGGTCCTGGAGGTCCAGTCTTTCTGTTTTCAGGGATGGCAACCAGAAAAAAAAGCTGACGGCCCCGCTACATCTATAGGAACCGGGCGTTTTTCACCGGGGGGTGGCAGCTCTGAAGGTAGCTCTGAAGGCGTTTTTCACCCGAGGGGGGTGGCAGTTTTCCAGTCCCTCCTGGCCTCCTTCTCCTCCTCCTCCTCCTCCTCCTCCTTGCCCTGGATTGGATCCAGCCACCTCCCTCTCTGCCCTTGACTGGTTTGGCCCTTTGCCTCTCTTTCTCTCTCCCCCAGAGTATCCACCTGTCCTTCCTGCGCACCGTCCCGCCTTACTCCCACCAGTCCAATGTCTGGTTCGAGATGATGCGTTTCTACAAGTGGAACCACATCATCCTCATCGTCAGCGACGACCACGAGGGCCGGGCGGCCCAGAAACGACTGGAGACCCTCTTGGAGGAGAAAGAGTCAAAGGTCAGTATCCAGCCCCGCGGCGTGTTGTCGATACGGCAGAATGTGTTTTTTTTTTTTGAAGTCTCAGATCTGTTGTTTGTACGTTTACGTGCGTAGGCCTTCTGTATGTAAAACACCTCCTCTTTCTTCCCATTGTTAACATGACTAACATTATGCTTTAAGCATCGACAGTGTCTCTTGAGTACTGTAGTACCTGAACAAAGTTTGTACTCTTTTATTCATTTCCACTTGCTTTGCCATGGTCAAAAAAAAATCTCCTGCCTTGAAAAAAAAAACACCAAAACAAACAAACAAACAAAAAATCCAGCCGCGACGGTTGTGAAATGAGCGGCAGCATAACTTGGAGCTTTGCAAACACCCACCCACCCCCGTCCCACAAGAAAAAGGAACACAGTCATCACCACGCGGTTGTCAACAAGCGCTCCCAAGAACCCGCCAAGGGGCCTCTTTTTGAGGATCTGGGCCACAGCCTAGGGCAGTGGTGGCAAACCTTCAGGACTCCAGATGTTTTGGACCACAACTCCCACAGTCCTTTGCCATTGGCAACAGAGGTTTGGCATTCTGGAAGTTGTGGTCCAAAACATCTGGAGTGCCAAAGGTTCATCACCATTGGCCTAGGGTATTCCCGATGTCTGGCAGTGGGTCCTTTAGGGCTAGAAAAAGGGGAAGGTCAAGAGGGAGAGAGAGAGAGAGAGATGGCAGAAATGCCCCCGTCTCCCAGTTCCGTCTCCTGGTTCCGTCTCCCGGTTCCGGGGCAGCGTTTGCCCACCCCAGAGTGCTTCTGCAGCTCTTGCTTGCTGGCCTCGCACCCGAGAAAGCTTGGGTCTTGGCCGAAGGAACAGAAAGACCAGAGTCTTCTCCTAAGCCAATGGGGGCGAACCTTCGGCACGCCAGAGGTTTTGCAAAACCACCACTCCCACCATCCTTGGTCATGGGCAATCTAGGCTTGGAATCCTGGGAGTTGTGGTCCAGGATTCGCCACCACGGTCTAAGCCAGTGGTTCTCGACCGGTGGGTCCCCAGATGTTCCTGGACTGCAACTCTTAGAAGTCTTCATCACGAGCTGAGCTGGCCAGGATTTCTGGGAGTTGCAGTCCAGAAACATCTGGGGACCCACAGGTGGAGAAACGGGTCTGAACCATGGAGTTACAGACTTAAGGACCCCCAAATATCATCTAGCCCAGTAGTTCTCGACCGGTGGGTCCCCAGATGTCCCTGGACTGCAACTCCCCGAAGTCTTCGTCACGAGCTGAGCTGGGCAGGATTTCTGGGAGTTGCAGTCCAGGAACACTCTGGGGACTCGCAGGTTGAGAACCACTGGTTTAAGCAATCCACTCTGCTCTTCGCTGCCAAGATCTTTCTTTTACCTCTCTGGGCCAACCTTTTGGCCCTGCCGTGGCCTTCAGCCAATTCCTGCTTTCCATGGCCTTTCAAGCACTGGTGCTGGTCCATCAGGACCTGTGTGTTCATCTCCCTGGGTTTCCAGTTGTCCACGTTCCCTTTGGCAGCCACCGCCTCCTCCTCCTCCTCCTCCTCCCAAGGTGATGCTTGGAGCAGTGGAAAAGAGCAGGGTGTAGAGGCCCACCCCCTTGCTGGCAGCATTGTTGCAGTAACGGACGCACAAAGGGGGCTCTTCCTTTTTCCAAGAGGAAACCATGACGTTACGTTGTAGGGTGGTCGCATGACGATGTCCCTCTGCTGGAAGCCTCCTCTTCTTCCCGTGTGAGACGCCGTCCCAGCCCTGCCGTACAAGCCATGACATAGACCAGTGGTTCTCAACCGGTGGGGTCCCCAGATGTTCCTGGACTGCAACTCCCAGAATCCTCCACCGCTCGCTGTGCTGGAAGGGATTTCTGGGAGTTGCAGTTCAGGAACATCTGGGGACCCCACCGGTTGAGAACCACTGACATATACTTTCCAGCAACAACGAGACTACCCAGCCACTCTTGGCCACCTCCTCAGGCCAGCTTTCCCAGAAGGGGGTTGACCTGGAAAGCGACAAGTGGGTCATCCTTCCGGAAACAGCAAGGAACAAGGCTCTGCAGAGGCCATACATCAGGCATGTCCTAACTTCAGCCCTCCAGATGTTTTGGACCACAACTCCCACAGTCCTTTGTCATTGGCAATCATCATTCATCATTGGCATCCTTCAGTCTCAAAAGACCATGGTATCATGCCTGGAGTAGAGATCCTAAAAACAACACCTAGTGTGACTAAATAGACCAATCCGGGAATGGCAGTTTCTACCGCACCGGGGGCAGATGTATTCTGTTTCTTGCCCGGTCTTCGAGTTTCGTTGTTTCCGTGCCTGCCTCTTTTCCTCTGCCTGTTGGACAAATGCCTCTTCGAATTTATGTAGACCAGGCTGTATCTTTTGCCTCCAGACAGTGCGATCGGAGGTCAGGGTTTCCCATCTGTTGAGGTCCATTCCCAAGGCCTTCAGGTCCCTCTTGCAGATATCCTTATACCGCAGCTCTGGTCTCTCTCTGGGGCGCTTTCCCTGCACTAGTTCTCTGTATAGAAGATCTTTTGGGATCTGGCCGTCATCCATTCTCACAACGTGTCCAAACCAGCGTAGGCGTCGCTGTTTCAATAAAGTGTACAAGCTAGGGATTCCAGCTTGATTCAGGACTATGCTATTTGGAACGTTGTCGTGCCAGGTAATGTTGAATATTAGCCTAATTGTAGAGGTCATGTAAAAGCGCCCTAAGGTGCCTCTTTTAATTCCCTGTTCTTAACTTGAATATGTCTTAAATGTCCCAGGCTGTATATTGCTCCTCATTATGGCAAGCCCCCCGCCCGGGGTCTTTTTCCTAGGAGAAAGGTGGGGTAAAATATTCAAAATAAAATTAAAAAAATAAATAATTCTGGCACCCTTGAGACCTCTGGAAAGGAATGAGCAACCATAGTCAAAGAGTTCCATATGCAGGAGATTGCACAGAGATGCAGTAGGTAACTTCCAGTTGTAACAGGCCATTTTCAACCGGGTGAAGTCTTCAGCCATGGGGTGCTCTTCCCTTTTGCATTTTATTTTCCAGGAAATCGGTTGAATAAGAAACCCTGGCTGTAACCTGACATATGCTGGGGAGGGAGGCGAAAATTTTTGGATGCTCTTAAAAGCGTAATAATCAGGAGGTTAGTTAAGTTCACAGGGATCAGATGCTTCGGACTAGAATAGCTCCATGCAGCCGCCAAGCGCGCTGGGGAAGGGTGTTGACATAATTCCCCGGGGGGTGTGGGGGGGCTTTTCGCTAGTCACTGTGGCAAACCGCCAACCTTCCTTTGAGCGGATTGAGGAAAGCGCTGGAGATGTTTAACTCCGTCTCTCTCCGGAGCCAGAGGGAGAAAAGAAGAGGTTGATCAGAAGGGAGGCCTCTTTTATTGTCCCTGGCACGGCAGCGCATCCGCCCCTCTCGATGACGGCTCGTTTCTGTTGGAATACAGAGGACCCCTTCCACGCGTGCTCGCTGGCCACGGACGGCTTGTAACGTGGGTTACTGGCCACGGCAAGCTTGGGAAGTGGGACGCCTGGTTCCTCTTGCCAAGGGGAACCAGGGGGGATCTTAGAGAGACACACACACCCGGCCTTACCTTCCTTGGTTGCCCATCCGCAGGGGGAAGCATGGGCACAGGTGCCCCTTGCTCCTTCCGTGGCTCACGGGGCAGGGGGACAACACGCCTGCCACAGACCATGGCCACAGGGGGGGAAAAGTCCCCTTCAGTCATCCAACAGCTTGGGACGAGATGGCAGGAGGACAGGAGGAAGAGGATCTGATGCCTAGTGGTGCATCCGAGGGAGACCTGTGGCCATGACATAGATCATTGGTTCTCAACCTGTGGGGTCCCCAGATGTTCCTGGACTGCAACTCCCAGAAGCCTCCACCACTCGCTGTGCTGGAAGGGATTTCTGGGAGTTGCAGTTCAGGAACATCTGGGGACCCCACCGGTTGAGGACCACTGACATATACTTTTCACCATCACCACTTCCCCTGCCTGGCCAGCTTCAGTTCTTGAACTCTTGGCAAAAGAGTTCCAGCCTGTTATAAGGGAAACACACTCACCCCAGCTGACCCCAGCTGACCCCAGCCGACCTCAGTTCTGGGATTTTGCAAGCTCCAGAGTTATTGGCTTCCCCCCTCCCAATCATTATTATTTTTTTGCAAACGGGAAAAACAAAACCAATCAAAACCAAAACAAAAATAAAAGGAGGAGCTCGGTATTGGATTGCTTTACTACACGTCATTTTTTTTCAACTGTTTATAATATTCTTCTGTGTCTACATATTTTTTCTGTGCACATTATTCATCAGAGTAAAAAAAGGAACTATGACAGCCTCGAACAACTATCCTATGAGAACAAGCGAGGACCCAAGGTATATTTGCATGGACAATGCACGCCGCCCACCAAACCTAACTAGTGAAATGATGAACGTTTTGGCCACAGGCACAAAATAATCCTAATAATAACAATAACAATTATCATTTTTAATCATGATGATAATCCTAATCGTAAACGATAATCATAATAATTTATTTTTATTAAAAAAATGAAAAAAGAAAAAAACAAAACGAAATGAAACGAAACGAAATGAAACGAAATTTAAAAAAACCAAAATGTATCAAGAAAGCGGGCAAACTCCATGTGTTTTGACAGCACGTTGTTTTTTTATGTTGGGATAAGTTTGGTTTTTGAACCTTGAGAATGGAAAAAAAAACTGGCAAGCCGGCCCTGGAAACCTTTCTTTTGAAGACCTGCATGTAAAAAGCAATAATCAATTTTGCGAGTCTTTTTTCTTTCTTTCTTGTACAATTGAAACCAATCCTTTGCTGCTGATCCTCTTCCCCCCCTCCCGTTTCTCCCTTTTCCCCACCTAGAAGAAAACAGCTCCTTGGTGTGAAAACTGCTCACTTTGATTCTTTCCCTGTTTCTCCCTCAAAGAGATGGACCTTGTGTCTTTGTTTTTTTCTTTTTTAAACGTTATTTTATTTTTTCAGTCCCCGTGGATTTTTTTTCTTTCTCCTTTTCCTTTCTTTCATTTGTTTTGGTTTCTGGTTTTAATTTTAATTTTAATTTTCTTTAATTTTTTAATTTTTTAATTTTTTTTAATTTTTGAAAAACAACACCGGTTTGAGTTTTCAATTGCGTTGCAGACTAAATCTCTCTTTACCTACCTACCTATATATATCTCTACATATATATATATATATATATACACACACCTATATATGCCTTTTTCCTATGCAAATGCACGCCTCTCTTTTGGGTCTTGAGTGACTTCTGTTTGCATGCCCAGTGCAAAACATTTTTCTTTTTTTTAAAAAAAAAGTAGAGAGAGAAAAAATGTTAAAAGAAAGGGGAAAAACTGTAAGAGGAAAAAAAAAGAAAAGAAAAAGGAGGAAAAAAAGAGAAAGAAAAGAAAAACGGACGTAGCTACCCTTTCTTTCCATCCCTAGCAAGTGCTTGGAAAGCGTTAAGGACCCTTTTTTCCTAGAAAGCATGGCTCTCGCCCATGATGGCCTGGCTTTTGGTCTGACCCGCTTTGCTCGTACGAATTTACAGGCTGAGAAGGTATTGCAATTCGAACCGGGGACAAAAAACGTGACTTCCTTGCTCCTGGAGGCTAAGGAATTGGAAGCCCGTGTGATCATCCTCTCCGCCAGGTAAGCCTACGCCAGAAACACCACCACTAAACATTCTCCAAGTGTAAAGTGCTGCTCTGGTTAGGGCCAACACCCAACATCCGCTTGACCCAGGCTTGCTCGGACACAGGGAAACATTTATCTTCTTCTTTCCTCCCCCCCATCCCTCTTTGGCGGTTACTTCACGTCCTTCTTTGTTCCGCGACTAGTTTTGTACTGTGACAGCGCTGGTCGTGATCACGTGGTTTTTGTCCTGGTTTCAGTGTTCCCGTGGTTGTGATAACTTGTCTCGTGACAAGTGTTACCTCACGGTCTTGTACCGTGACAAACACTGAATTTGTCTAGCTTCCTTTTCCCTTTTTTGGTGGGGCTTAAAAATTCTTTTTCGATATTTTGCTTCTGAAAAGTTAAAAACAAAACAAAACCCGGCCACAGTTTTCTCAGAGAAAAGAATGTTTTGTTGTGTGTCAGTTGGTACTACATGGTGTCTTATCTCAGAACAGAAATCAGGAACAAAGAGTGACAAGGAAAAACCCGACCCCAGCACCAGGTTCAGGATTGTCGCATTTAGCACCTCTTCCGGGGGCGTGGTTGAGACAAATTTCAGTAGTTGCGCAACGGATGTGAAGCAACTTTTTTTTGTACCGCTCCTAAGCGCAACACTAACAGAGACCCTTAGAGTTGGACACAACTAGCATGCATGTGATGGGGGACCTTTTACCTTTTTATTGCCTTAAAGCACGCAGCGGAAAGGTGATAGCTAAGAAAGAGTCCCACCCCCACACTCGTGGGGGGGAGATTTAAAATGCCTTCACCCCCACCACAGATGCCATGTCCTAATGCACTCATGTAGGACTCCCACAGCTGCTCAGAGCCTGTGACCTGCACAGGGTCCATGGGAGCAATAGACATCTGCAAGCATCACAACTTGGCCACATCCTTAGCGTAGCTGTGATGCCCCTGGCCCACCGTGGCATCCACCATGACCTCCGTAAGCCTTTCTTTCCCTTCTTAGCTTCACACACAAAACATCCGTGGGTGGCCTTTGCAGCTCCAGTGTCCGTACATCATACACACACAGCACTGGTCTCCCCTCCCCAACCATGTGCCTGCAAAAGCCACTTCATCCCTCCTCATAATCCTTCTCCCCCCCTCCTGAAAGAGCGCCACATCTGCAGCAGTTTGGGCACAATTGCTCCTCAGGTGGTTCCCCCCCCCCGCCTTCCACACTGAGCATGCGGGCATTGCTCAGCGACAAAAGGAGGCCCGGGGAGAAGGACAGACAGAGGCGTAGCTAGGGTTTTCAGTGCCCAAGGACAATGTCAGTTTTTGTGCCCCCCCCAAAGGGGCAGGGAAGGGCTAAGGTGCCACGTAGAAGGTGGCAGCGGTGGCCGGGGAGTCCTCCACTCTGGCCCTGGCAGGTCACCCACAACACACCTTCCCGTGGTTCATGGGCGGGGAGCTGTTTGGCACTCAATTTGGTGCCCCCAGATGCTTTGCCCAGGGACAGATGTCCTCCCTTGTCCCTCCATAGCTACGCCACTGATGACAGAGAGGGGCAGGGGGCACCAACCTCCATTTTGCTCTTTTCCAGCGAGGATGATGCGACAACCGTGTACACGGCAGCGGCCAAAGAGAACATGACGGGCCCCGGCTACGTGTGGCTGGTGGGAGAACGGGAGATTTCAGGCAACGCCCTGCGCAATGCCCCGGAAGGTACCCATTGCCTTCTTCCTTCCTTCTGCCTCGCCCTCTTTCTTCTGTCGGGGTAGCCCCGAGGTGCACAAACTCTCACAAACAACCCCTTGCTGGTGGCTAGGACCCCATGGGGTGCCCCACAGCCCTCGTCCTGGGGAGATGGAATCAAAGCCGCTTTGTGCTTCCACGCGGCAGTGCCACCCTGACCGCCACCTGGCCTTAATGTCCCAAAAGAACAGCAGATGAGCACCCTGCTTGGCCTGAGTGCCGCCCGGTGCTCTTGGTGAGCGAAGTTCACACCCTGTAGATGTGGCGAGGGCATGTTTCTTGGGCTGATGAAGAATAAAACAGTTTAAGAAAGAAGAGCTGATGGATAAAGAAGAGTCCCACAGTGGGGGACTGCTCCTTGTTTCAGGGCTATTAACCTCCAAGACCATTCTGGGGACAAACCCCCGATGGCTTCATCCAGCAACAGAGCAGGTGCCCATCAGGAACCTAAGAAGGAGCGTGTCGCTTCTGTTCTGCAGAGTCCACCAGTAGGTCAGGCCGATAGCTGCCTCCTTCCTCTACAACAGGCCTGCCCAACAGGTAGACCGTGGGCTACTGGTAGCCTGTGAAGGGTTCAAAAGTAGAAGGCCAGCCATCAATAAAAAAAGTGAGGGGATAAGTTCTCCACCCCTCCCTCCCCCACCCCAAGAACCACCACTGCCCCAGGAACGTTCTGGGTCTGCCCAGCCCACTGTCTCAGCTGAGCGGGGCAGTTCAAGGGCCATGGTGCATTGAAATCTGTTCTCTCCAGAACAGAGTAATTGGTTTTCAATGCATTCCTATGGGAAACCACTGCCCTACTTACAAAAGTTTTTACTTATGAGCATGTGCTCGGAACGGATAAAATTCATAAGTAGAGGTTTTAGTGTAGTAGCCCTCAGGCACTTTGGGCCGGAAAAAGTAGACCTTGGCCTGTTCAAAGTTGAACAGCCCTGCTCTACAATGTAAACAGAGAAGCAAACAAGATGCATCTAATCCTGGAGATGACTTAAAGCCACCCTGGTCCCCTGTAGGCACTGATGGTGCCTGCTGCATGAATTGAGCCGATCCCCCTTTTAAAGCCCTGAAGCTGTCAACCAGCAACATGGATGCGCTCTTTTGAGAGACACCCCCCGCCTGCCTCTGCACTCTTGGGTTTATCAGTCTCCAGCTGTGCTCAGCCACCCCTCTGGCTGAGCACAGCTGGAGACGGCCACCCACCGTTTCATGCCTGGCTGACATCATAGCTTAACGAGATGCCCTCCGCTCCTTGTTCCAGGACTGATTGGTTTGCAACTCATGAACGGGAAGAATGAGTCCGCCCACATCCGAGATGCTGTGGCCGTGGTGGCTCAAGCCGTGCACGACTTGTTTGAGAAAGAAAACATCACCGACCCCCCCAGGGGCTGTGTTGGGAACACCAACATCTGGAAGACTGGACCCCTCTTCAAAAGGTAACAGCTCCTCCCGGGCCTTTGGGTTTCGCGGTCTTGTAAGGTCCCAGATGGCCAAGGGAGGCAGGGGAGTGTAAGTCAAAAAGGGGGCAGAAGACATCGGGATCAGAATAGGAGAAGGAAGGAAGGAAGGAAGGAAGGAATGGAGAGAGAAAGGAAGGGAGAGAGAGAGAGAGAAAGGAAGGAAGGAACTGAGAGAGAAGGAAGGAAGGAAGGAAGGAATGGAGAGAGAAAGGAAGGGAGAGAGAGAGAGAGAAAGGAAGGAAGGAACTGAAGGAAGGAAGGAAGGAAGGAAGGAAGGAAGGAAGGAAGGAAGGAAGGAAGGATGGAAGGATGGATGGATGGATGGATGGATGGATGGATGTGATGATAGAAGGATGGATGGATGGATGGATGGATCTGATGATAGAAGGAAGGAAGGAAGGAAGGAAGGATGGATGGATGGATGGATGGATGGATGGATATGATGATGGAAGGAAGGAAGGGAGAGAAAGAGACAAAGGAAGGGGGAGAGAGAGGACGGCAGGAGGGAAGGAAGGAAGGAAGGAGCTGATGATGAATAGAAGGAAGGAACGAAGGAATAAACAAAGCCACGCTTTTTCCCATGTGGACTGACCACGTGCTGGCTGAGTGCAGTGGGTACGGAACGAGCCAGGTGTCCTTCTTCCCAGGGTGCTGATGCAGACCAAGTATGCCGAAGGGGTGACCGGCCGGGTGGAATTCAATGAGGATGGAGACCGGAAATACGCCAACTACAGCGTCATGAATCTGCAGAACAACAAGCTGGTGCAAGTCGGCGTCTATAATGGAAGCCACGTACGTATGATAAGTCCGGGCATAGGCCAAGGCAGGGCTCGGGGGGCGAGTGTTGGGTGGCCCGAGGGCCAGCCCGACAGGTTTCTCAACACCCCTCTCTGTCCCGATACAGTTCCTGCCCAACGACCGCAAAATCATCTGGCCCGGAGGGGAAACAGAGACCCCACAAGGCTATGAAATGTCCACGAAACTCAAGGTAGGACATGGAGCAGCCTAAGGGGGAATCGAACCCAGCCTAAGGGGGAATCGAACCCATTCTAGATCCATAGCCCCCTTCCAGACCATGACCCACTGAAGCCAAAAGGAACAGTGGGATGGAAGAGGTCCAAAGGCGGGTTTAGAGTGATAGAGGCAGCCTTCCCCACATAATGGTTGACCCTCCAGTTTTCTAAACCTCATGGACCTCCAGAAAAACGATTCAGAGGGTTCTTAGCATGGCCCAGCCCAAATAATTTGAGACGGCGGGTGTCTATTGGCCAGGGCGTGTGACGTCCGTGACCGACCTCGCCTGCTCTGCATCTAAAACCCAACACAACAGCTGCTGAAGGTTGCCCATCTTCAACTCAAGACTGTCCGGTTGACCTAGCTATTTAATCAGAATGGGTGTGTGTGGGTTGGGGCGGCGGGGGGGGGGAGAGTTTCATGAATAGAAAGCATGTTTTTCTAATGATTCCTAATTGGGGGGAAAAATCAAAGTCACCTCTCAGCAAAGCGGTCCTTCCTTCCTTCCTCGCATGCAAAGGAGGGGAGATGGCCCTCTTCAGTAGAGCAGATGAACAAAAAAAATTGACGTATTTGCTTTTCGTTCTTGGCATTGGCATATTTGCCCGTGCCACCAGCGTGTGCATTTAAATCCTTGGATTAACTGGCGGGAGTTAATAAATTACACTTCTGTCTGAATCGCGGAACACGGATAAAAAACAAGCTGCGTCAACCCAACTATGTAAGACACGCATGTCCAAACTTCGGCCCTCCAGATGTTTTGGACCACAACTCCCACAGTCCTTTGCCATTGGAAATACAGGCTTGGAATTCTGGGAGTTGTGGTCCAAAACATCAGGAGGGTCGAAGTTTGGACAGGCCTGATTTTAAGACCTAGAGAACAGTAGGGAAGCGGGGAGCGACTCCATCCAGAGGAAAACCAGGGGTGTCAGCCTAATTACTGTCCTTCACCCATCATCCTCCCAAAGCGTCGGCAGCCACCACCCTCCGACCCACCCACCCAGTTGCCCTTCTCACCACCGATGGGGTCCCTGGCATCTCAAGATTTGGCCCGAGGTGCCTGGCAGCAGCTCAGTCCGATCCACCCCGGACAAGCAAGATCCCTGTTTCCTGTTCCTGCAGATTGTTACGATTCACCAAGAGCCATTCGTCTACGTGAAGCAGACCCTGGCTGATGGGAAATGCAAGCCCCTCCTCAACAGCACCGGGGGGCTGGTGCAGCAGGTCCTTTGCACCGGGCCCAATGAGACCATGCCAGGTAACTCAAGAGCAAAAAAAAAAAAAAAAGGAGGGATGCCCTCCACGCCGCCTTGCAAGCAGCCGTTCGGGCTTGGCTACCTGGGATGCAGGATCTGACTGTCAGAAGGTTGCACTCAAACCCCAGGTGGAAAGGGAAGCTAGGTGCCACCGGCATGAGAGGTTAAGCCAAAGACAGACAGAGATGCTTCCCGACGGCTGGACACAGAAAGAGAAGCAATCCCCTGCCCTTCTCTCTCAATGGCCGTTACTTCATGAACCGCTCGCTTCGCGGCAAGCCCTCATTTCTGTGCGAATCGATCGTTTCAGTCCGCACGCTCCTCCTTTTTGGCTGCGATGCCACCCCGACCACGCCCCCTTTACCGTGCTCCTGCCAGCGGCCGGGAATCTTTTCGCTTCGCATCTCGCTTCGCTCCCAACGTCACGTGTGGACTTTTTTTTTTTAATAATTACTTTTGCGCCGAAATATCGATGCATCAATATTTCGGTTAATTGATGCATCGATACGCCGAGTTAATATTTTTTTTTAAAATAAAAGGAGGGTGGAACCGGACGTTGCAAAGCAGTTTTCTAATGCGAAGGGAGCACGTGAGGTAGTAATCGATTCGGTCCTAGAAATGCTCCGCGTGAGTACTGAGAAACAGGGGTGGGATCGAAGGGAGAGCACGTGACCGCCACCGAATTCAAAGCGAAGGCAATGCCGCTGCGAAGCAATGCACTTTGTGAAGTAACGGCCTAAGACAGGCATGTCCAAACTTTGTCCCTCCTGATGTTTTGGACCACAACTCCCAGAATTCTAAGTTTAGCTTAGTTTAGTTTATCTTAGATTAGATTAGATTAGATTAGATTAGATTAGATTAGATTAGATTAGATTAGATTAGATTAGATTAGATTAGATTAGATTAGATTAGGACTGTGGGAGTTGCGTTCCATCAGTGACTATCTGGACATCCAGGGTGGTAAAAGGAGATATCTATTAAGGGTAGGGGTGCCTGGTCCAAGGAGAGGCTCTGTCGCCTAGAAGTGCCTTTGTCTGCCCAGATACCAAGCCCCTGACTCAGGCGGGCGTGGGTCACGCCAAGCCAGCCCCACTGGAAGCGGCTCTCATGTGAACGCCAAACATCACACCCAGGAAACTGGCAAAGCCTCTTTGTTCTGCGGGATAGAGTGGTTGCCAGGGCGACAAAAGAAAAGGACCCATGGAGATATATAAAAAGGACCCTGCACTGGTGCATTTCTGGGCATGTAAGGGCAGGCAAGGTGTGTATTCTAACCCGGCGGTGCTGCCACCAGTGGGAAATCCCCATTTTCCGTCGGCACCGAGCCTTTGGTGGCGGAAACCCAGGTGGTGTCATATGATTTCTCTTTTTCAAGGCGAAACCAACCTGGGAGGAGATTAGATGCTTAGAAAGAAGGGGAAGGTTCACTGGGTTGACGGCACTGCACCCTCCGCAGCGGTGGGCGCGTCCACTCCCTCGCTGCCAAGGGCATGATGCCAAGGCGTGAGGCCAGGCATCAAAGCCTGCAGCGCCATGCTGCTTCTGAGCCAGGGCACGTTCTTGTTCGAGGCCAGGGCCCCGTGATCCTCGGCCAACCGAAGCCAAACAGGCCAATGAAAACAAATAAAAATGTTGCGCTGCAACTCAGCGCTATATCAGAGGGAAGCATGGGTGTTCACAGCAGAGCAAAAGGTAAAACCACCAAGGTGACCCTAAGAGCACGGCCCCCTCTTTGGTTTACACCTAGTCAATTCTGAGTCTGATTCCAGATCTGAGGGTCTGAGAGATGCCCCCCCTCCTTGAAGCTCTGCCAGCCCCCTTCGTTGACTCTCTCCCCCGCTCTTTGCCATGCAGGCCGCCCCAGCGTGATGCTGTGTTGTTATGGCTTCTGCATCGACCTGCTGATCAAGCTCGCGAAGACGATGAATTTCACCTACGAAGTCCATCTCGTGGCTGATGGTAAATTTGGCACCCAAGAGCGGGTAAGTGTGAGAAACTAAGAACCTAAGAAGAGCCCTGCTGGATCAGGCCAAAGGCCCATCTAGTCCAGCTTCCTGTATCTCACAGTGGCCCCATCAAATGCGTCTGGGAGCACACAAGACTAGATCTCTGTCTCCTGATACCACTTCCTTGCATCTGGTCCTTCAAGTACCCTGGTTTTAAGCCTGGAGATGACACATCTCCATCATGGTTTGTCACCTGTGATGGACTTTTCCCTCCAGGAATCTGTCCCATCCTCTTTTGAAGGCATCCAGGACAGATGCCACCGCCACCTCCTGTGGCAGGGAGTTCCACATAATGCACCCTCTGGCTGGCCACCCAGAGTGGCCGTTGTCCTCTCTGCCCTTGGCATGAAATAACATTGCCTAGTTTCACTGCCGATAACTGAAATGAGCGAAAGGCGCATTAAGGGGCCATTGGGGCTGAGGTCAAGTCTTAGAAAGCAGCCTAGATGCCCTAAGCACATCAATCTTGCCTGATTTCGGGAAGCTAAGCAGGGTCAGTCCTGGTTAGTACTTGGATGGGAGACCACCCGGGAATACCAGGCGCTGTCGGCACCTGGAGTAGGAACTGGCAAACCACTCCAGTACGCCTGCCAAGAAAACTCCATGAACATGGGGTCACAAAGAGTTGGTCACGACTATAAACAACGCAACACGCACAAGTCTTAGAAGGACAGCTTCTACCTGCAATGCAGGATCTTGGCCTGTAGCCCAACCTGGCCACAAGGTGATCCCTAGACATCTGGGGAAGGGAAGGTGGTCCCAGGAGGCTACCAGTTGAACAGCAGAACAGATAGATGTTCCGAGTCCAACAAGGATGAGAGGGAGGGCATTCTCTAGACCTCGGTGATGAGGGTGGCAACCAGAATTGGTCCCTTATCCTCTGCCCTGGTTGACTCTTGGTGCAGGTGAAAAGGGATGGGCAGTTAAAAAAAAACACCGAAGTGCTGTTTTGTCATTTCGTACACTTACGAATCATTTCGTAACAAAATGAAACGACAGGCAGCATTTCGTTACTAAACAAAACTCCGTTGGTTTTTTTTTTATTTTAAAATGAATGGTTTTGTTGCTCAATATAATGGCTCTATATAATAACTTGGTGCCTCTAGGACCGTTTTATAGAGTAACAAATCGTTTCATTGCTCTTTCGTTTCGTTACAAATTTTTAAAACAAAATTTCATTTAAAAGCAAAAGGAAATGAAACGCAGGGGAAAACTGAACGAAACGAAACACGATTTTCCCATTTCGTGCCCATCCTTACAGGTGAACAACAGCAACAAGAAGGAATGGAACGGGATGATGGGGGAGCTTCTGAGCGGCCAGGCGGACATGATCGTGGCGCCGCTGACCATCAACAACGAGCGGGCGCAGTACATCGAGTTCTCCAAGCCGTTTAAGTACCAGGGGCTCACCATCCTCGTCAAGAAGGTAACGTGCCAGCCCCTCCCGTCCCCCGTGCCCTTCATGAACGGGCTGCCAGGCAGTATGGGTAGAGCGTAGGGTGAGAGCCAAGAAGGGAATGGAGCCGTCCGCTGGAAGGGCCGAGAGGTCGTCAACGATGCGGCCTTGAGGGGGAAGCTTGGCCTGTTCGTAGGACCAACCACCTTCCCTTCTGGAGGTGTGGAGGGAGGCTCTAAGCTCCAGTTCCAGCCGATCCTTGTCATTGAAGAGGGAACAGGTTTGTTTTCCATGGCTTCAGAGACTAGGACTCGGGGCAATGGTTTCAAACGACAGGAAAAGAGATTCCATTTGAACATGAGGAAGAACTTCATGACGGTTAGAGCTGTTCGGCAGTGGAATAAGATGCTGCCCCAAAGGAGGGTGGCGGAGTCTCCTTCTTTGGAGGTTTTTAAGCAGAGGCTGGATGGCCATCTGTCAGAAATATTGTGATGGGGTTCCTGCATGGCAGGGGGGTGGACTAGATGGCCCTGGAGGTCTCTTCCAACTCTAGGATTCTATGATTTTATGAATCTTGGCAGGCTATTTGCTGGGTGGGAAGTTCAGCAGCAAGGGGAGAATTTTTCCCTCCCCTCCCCGGCCGCATGGAGCACGAGAGGAAACCACATCCCAGAGAGATGTTGGGATCTTTGGCCTGACCCTTCCTCCCCCAGGAGGATTAGATCGCCTTCCGCTTTCTTGTCTGCCGTCGCGCGTGGAATTCTGTGCACACTCTTCGAAAGGTCCCGGCTTGGATACCCGGCTTTCCTCCGCTGGTGACTCACCCGCTTTGGCTCTGCTTCCGCTCTGTTACAGGAAATTCCACGCAGCACCCTGGATTCGTTCATGCAGCCCTTCCAGAGCACCCTTTGGCTGCTGGTGGGACTCTCGGTACACGTGGTGGCGGTGATGTTATACCTCCTGGACCGCTTCAGGTAACGCGCCGTGATGATCTCGAGGGGAGGGGAGCATGGCGGTAGGACGGCTGGGGTGTAGGCGAAATGCCTGTCACAGGAATAGAATAAAGAACAGAATAGAGTTTTTATTGTCATTATGCATATGCAAGATATGCACAATGGAATTAGAGTGCTGTTCCACAACACACTCTAAACGAGGAACCATACAAAACACATAAAACACATAAAACACCATACAAGATATTAAAAACTCTTAGAATCGCTTACAAAATTTAAAACACTACTTAAAAACTGATTAGGTTGTCGCATTTAACTTGGATACCGCTCTGGGATAAAAACGGTTCTTTAGTCTATTTGTCCTTGACCTAAGAGTCCTCTATCTCCAGCCAGACGGCAACCGTTCAAAAAATTGGTGGCCAGGATGCGAAGGGTCTCTCAGAATTCAAGATGTCTTCCTCAAGCATCTGGAGTTGTATAGTTCTTCCAAAGGAGGAAGAGGACAGCCCACTATCCTCTGGGCGGTGTTTATAACCTTCTGGAGCGCCCTTCCCCAAGGGCATCCCACCTGCTCCGTCTGCCCCACCTAGCCGTTGTGCATCTTCCTTGCGGTTCGTTTATTCCTTCCTCCAGGTTACGAGGAAGGACAAGAGATACGCAGGGGGCCCTGTTCTTTTCTGGCATCCACGCCTTTCCAATGGACAGGGATTTTCCAGAGGGGGCCTTGACCAAGTCGAAAAAAGTTACACCTCGTGTCTAGTGCTTCAGGGATGAAAATTCCCCCCCCCCCGGGAGCTTTCTTTCATGCCTCTCCTCCCGGGTAGAGGTCTGCATATGTTCTTCCTTCATTTCTCATCAGGACTGGAGTGGAACCCCCACTGATAAGATGGCCAGTACTGAGCACCAGGATTTTCCCCAGAATGTTATCTTCATTTGGTTCATCGCTGTACGCTCAGGATGCCTTGCGGCACCCACCTCTTGATTATTTCCAAACATATAGTGCCTCTGGAAAAAAGGCGCCTGAGGGGGGGATATGACTGAGACGTACAAAATAATGAAGGGCATGAGTCGAGTGGATCGAGGGACGCTCTTCTCCCTCTCACAAAATAACAGAACTAGGGGACATCCACTCAAACTGAGGGCTAGGAGAACAAGAAAAAAAAGAAAATATTATTTCACCCAGCATGTTGTTAGTCTGTGGAACTCCCTGCAACAGGAGGTGGCAATTGTATTATTATTATTATTATTATTATTATTATTATTATTATTATTATTATTATTATTATTATTATTATTATTATTATTATTATTTGTCTCTCGCAGTCCGTTTGGCCGGTTTAAAGTGAACAGCGAAGAAGAGGAAGAAGACGCCTTGACGCTCTCGTCGGCCATGTGGTTCTCGTGGGGAGTCCTGCTGAATTCCGGCATCGGAGAGGGTGAGTCACAAACACTGACGTCGAGGCGGTGGGAGGTGGTGGGAGGGAGACTGGATGCCCGCACCCCCTGTCCTGGAAATGCCGTTGGGTGTGGGGGCCCCTGCAGAGCAGAGCAAGGCAAAAAAAAAAAAAAAGAAGGAAGGAAGGAAGGAAGGAAGGAAGGAAGGAAGGAAGGAAGGGATAGATAGATAGATAGATAGATAGATAGATAGATAGATAGATAGATAGATAGATAGATAGATAGATAGATAGATAGATAGATAGAAAAAGGAGGAAGGAAGGGGGAGGGAGGAAGGAAGGAAGGAAGAAGGGGAGGAAGGAAGGAAGGAAGGAAGGAAGGGATAGATAGATAGATAGATAGATAGATAGATAGATAGATAGATAGATAGATAGATAGATAGATAGATAGATAGAAAAAGGGGAGGAAGGAAGGGGAGGGAGGAAGGAAGGAAGGAAGGAAGGGAAGGAAGGAAGGAAGGAAGGAAGGAAGGAAGGAAGGAAGGAAGGAAGGAAGGAAGAGATAGATAGATAGATAGATAGATAGATAGATAGATAGATAGATAGATAGATAGATAGATAGATAGATAGAAAAGGGGAGGAAGGAAGGAAGGAAGGAAGGAAGGAAGGAAGGAAGGAAGGAAGGAAGGAAGGAAGGGATAGATAGATAGATAGATAGATAGATAGATAGATGATAGATAGATAGATAGATAGATAGATAGAAAAAGGGGAGGAAGGAAGGGGGGAGGGAGGAAGGAAGGAAGGAAGAAGGGGAGGAAGGAAGGAAGGAAGGAAGGAAGGAAGGAAGGAAGAAGGGGAGGAAGGAAGGAAGGAAGGAAGGAAGGGATAGATAGATAGATAGATAGATAGATAGATAGATAGATAGATAGAAAAAGGGGAGGAAGGAAGGGGAGGGAGGAAGGAAGGAAGGAAGAAGGGGAGGAAGGAAGGAAGGAAGGAAGGAAGGAAGGAAGGAAGGAAGAGATAGATAGATAGATAGAT
>JAPFRF010000018.1:5998462-6003462 GCA_029282475.1 Phrynocephalus forsythii
AAAAAAAATTTTCTTTGGTCTGTTCTCACTCTCCCAACACTCAATTTGAGTGGATGTCCCCTCGTTCTGGTATTTTGCGAGAGGGAGAAGAGCGTCCCTCTGTCCGCTTGACTCATGTCCTGCATTATTTGGTACGTCTCAATCCTATCCCCCCCTCAGGCGCCTTTTTTTCCAGACTAAAGAGCCCCAAATATTTTAGCCTTTCCTCAGGTCCCCTGTTTCAAGTTGCGTCTTTCTTCCCTTTCCCAGCTGAGAAACCCTTCCGATAAGTTCATCTATGCCACTGTGAAACAGAGCTCGGTGGACATCTACTTCCGGAGACAGGTGGAGCTCAGCACCATGTACCGGCACATGGAGAAACATAACTACGAGAGCGCTGCGGAAGCTATCCAGGCCGTCCGCGACAAGTAAGCAGCAGGGGCGGTGTGCCCACCCACAAGCTGGTTTCCCGTGGTACCCAGTGTCACCGTTCCTACCTCTCCCCTCTTATTTATTTATTTATTTATTTATTTATTTATTTATTTATTTATTTATTTATTTATTTATTTATTATATTTTTATACCGCCCATCTTCCGAGAGAACTCCAGGCGGTTAACAATAAGGTTAAAAGAGCAATAAAACACCAGAAAAGGACAACGCAATAATAAAGGAGAATCAGCGGCAAGAGGCGTCAAAGGGAAAAAATAAATTAAATTAATTAAAGGTCGCCAAATGCCTCCTGATAAAGGATGGTCTTAAGTGCTTTTTTGAAGGCGGGCAGGGACTGTGCAAGGTGCAACTCACTGGGGAGGTGGTTCCAGAGCGAGGGGTCCACCACAGAGAAGGCGCGGTTGCGTGTGAGTGATTTCCGCGCCTCCCTTGGGGTGGCCACCCGGAGTGAGCGCGCCTGCGACATTCTAGTTGGCCTGGCCTCAGCTGACCCCAGAACATTCGGGTCCCAAGCCGTGGAGGGTTTTGTAAACCAAAACCAGGACCTTGAACCTGATCCGGAGAGCTATGGGCAGCCAATGCAGGCGTGCCAGAACTGGGGTGATGCAATCATATCACCACCAGTCTGGCCGCCGCATTCTGCACCCGTTGGAATCTCCGGGTAAAGGTCAAGGGCAACCCCACGGAGAGGGCATTGCAGTAATCAATCCTCGAGATCACGAGGGCCTGCACAACTGCTCTCAACTTTTCTCTCCCCCCCCCCGCAGCAAGCTTCATGCTTTCATCTGGGACTCTGCCGTGCTGGAGTTCGAAGCGTCTCAGAAGTGCGACCTGGTCACCACCGGCGAGCTTTTCTTCCGCTCCGGATTTGGCATCGGGATGCGCAAGGACAGCCCGTGGAAGCAGAACGTCTCGCTGGCCATCCTGAAGTCTGTACCCTTCCGCCTCCCCACAGCCCATGGCGCTAAGCACCATAAAACTGCATGCGGTGGGGTGGGGGTGGTGGTATTCTGAAAGAGGAGGGCGGGAGGTGAGGTGGGAGGTGGAAAAGGCAGGCACGGACCCCCTGTCTCCAGACCGTTGGCGAAAGGCGGCGGAAGGGGGAGGCTAAGGAAAGTTCCTATAAAGGGTCTGTATTCACCATGGAGGGTGTCCCTCGGGCATGTCCAAACTTTGGCCCTCCAGATGTTTTGGACCGCAACTCCCACAGTCCTTTGCCATGGGCCATCTAAGCTTAGAATTCTGGGCGTTGTCGTCCAAAACATCTGGAGGGCCTTAGTCATTCCCTTAGTAAGAGCAGGGGATCTCTTTATGAAGCCGCCCTCGTTTTCGGCCTCAGAAGGGGCGAACGGCACCTCAAATCTTAAGTCTGGAGACACGTGTTCCGTGGGGATCCCAGGGGCATGGCGGATGAGGTCCGCCTGACCCTGCCCTGACACACACGCACAAAAAGACCCCACCAGGTCCTGATCGGCCTGGACCCAGACCCCTACGATCCCCTGTCCTCTCTGTGTTCCCCTCTAGCCTTCACGAGAACGGCTTCATGGAAGAGCTAGACAAGACATGGGTGAGGTACCAGGAGTGCGATTCTCGCAGCAACGCCCCAGCAACGCTCACCTTTGAGAACATGGCAGGTGGGTTCTTTCCTCCCTCACGTCCTTCTGAACACACTCCCACCCCTGGCCCTCTGGAAGGACTTTCTTCGGCCATAAGCCTCCTCCATCCTTTCATGCCCCCCTGCCCCCCTGTGAACCGTCTTCCAGAGAAAGGCCACCCCAAGCAATCTGGAAGTCAAGTGGTGGCCACTGGACTTCTTTTCTTGAGAGAAAATGTCCTATTGAAGAGGGAACAGGTTTGTTTTCCATGGCTTCAGGGACTAGGACTCGGGGCAATGGTTTCAAACTACAGGAAAAGAGATTCCATTTGAACATGAGGAAGAACTTCATGACAGTTAGAGCTGTTTGGCAGTGGAATGTGCTGCCACAAAAGAGGGTGGTGGAGTCTCCTTCTTTGGAGGTGTTTAAGCAGAGGCTGGATGGCCACCTGTCGGAAATATTGCGATGGGGGTTCCTGCATGGCAGGAGGTTGGACGGGGTGGCCCTTGAGGTCTCTTCCAACTCTATGATTCTATGAAATCGAAACATTTCGCTGCTCATCCAAACAACTTTGTCATTCCCAAACAACCACAGTCCCTTCCTCTTTCTCAGAGCTCATCTCTGGAGATCTATCTGATTTATTTTAAATCGTTCATGCCCCAACTTCTCTCTTCCGGTGGACCCAAGACGGCCAACGCACTGTTGGCCGTTCCAGTTGCACCATTAAAAACTTCATGAGTCCACCCTAATGTCTCATTTTGGGGCAGCCCGCTGCTTCAGGTTGCAAACGTAGGAAAGGATTGGGGTGTGTCAGGTGTCGTAAAATGCCATGCATAGAAAACAAGTTGGCAGGGTGGGGGAGCCTATTTTAAGAGCCATCTTCTCAACCAAATGTTTTCTGCGGCCAAAGAATTAAAACAGACGGTTCCATATTCATGCATTGACACCATTGGAAACCCCCGAAAACATCTATGCCAGCCATGTCCAGACTCCGGCCCGTGGGCCAGATCTGGCCCGTCAGGCCATTTGGATTGGCCCGTGTAAATGTAAAACCAGAAGAAACTGCTTATATATATGACAGTTCCTTCTGGTTTTTACAATATGTTTGTTTGTTTGTTTGTTTGTTTGTTTTGATTTTAGCGGGCTGTTTGGCCCTGTTCTGGAAGTCAATGGTGTTTTGGGGTCAGTGGGTGGGGCTTGCTGTAGGGGGGCAGGGTCGGGGTGCACCCTCCCCCCCTCCCCACATTCTGAGCTGCCAAATCTGGCCCTCCTTCCAAAAAAAGTTTGGACACCCCTGAACTATGCATTGCATTCGTGGTGAAAAACACAGATCTCCAATTTGATTTCACTTAAATCCACCTTTGTGTGTGTGTGTGTGTGTGTGTGTGTGTGTGTGTGTGTGTGTGTGTGTGCATGCGCGTGTGTGCGTGTGTGTGTTGAAAAACACATATCTTCAATTTGATTTAACTTGAATCTACCATGTGTGCGTGCGTGCGTGCATGCGCGCGTCCCCCGTCAGATGTTCTGCCCATCTGCCTAACAAGCTGGCTATTTGGGCAAAGTTGTGGAATGTTTTTTTTTTTTAAAAAGTTTTGGTTTCTAATCAGTGGTTCTCAAGCTGTGGCTCCACAGATGTTCCTGGACTGCAACTCCCAGAAATCCCTTCTAGCCCAGTGAGTGGTAGAGGATTCTGGGAATTGCAGTCCAGGAGTATCTGGGGACTCACAGGTTGCAAACCACTGGTCAGGCAGGGCAATTCCAGGTGGCCCTTAAAATTTCTGTCTTGGTCTCTGTGGCACAAACCCCGGGGAGATCCGTGGGGAGAGATACAGGAGTCTGTTTTTCTTTTCTTTGGGGGGGGGGTTGTTTCTCAGTCCTCGGCTCTCCCTGGCGTTAACTTTCCCGCTTCTTTCAGGTGTCTTCATGCTGGTGGCTGGAGGTATTGTGGCTGGGATATTTTTAATATTCATTGAAATAGCATACAAAAGGCATAAAGACGCCCGGAGGAAGCAGATGCAACTGGCGTTTGCGGCGGTTAATGTGTGGCGGAAAAACCTGCAGGTAGGACAGACCGTTTTTGGGGAGGAAAAAAAAAACCAAACCAAACTCCAAAACAGGTGCGGTTCTTGGTTCGTTTTTCTTTGTTTGTTTTCCCATTACTTCACCCTAACCCAGTGACTACTGTGCTATGTGGGAACAGCCGAGGGGGAGATGCCCTGAAGCCCGCTCTACAGACCCCCCCCAACCCTACCCTACCTCACCCCTCCGGGTAGACCTTCCACCACCGCCACCACCCGTGGCAACTCAGCGAGGCAGGGTCCGTGATGCTCCTCTTGCCCCTGCAATATGCCAGCTCCACAAACACCCTCCCCAGCTGCTTTCCCGGGCAGGGAAAAACCCTCCTGTGTCTCCCCCCCATCCCACCCCAGCCACTTCCCTGAAGGGGTGGGTGCCCCTTTCTTATTTGCACCGATGCAAGCTTCTGCTCCTCCGAAGAATGAGAACCAGCCGTCCCCGGAGACCTCAGGCAGCCCTCCCTTACCGCTGCGCTGCTTCTAATTTTAGGGCAACCTGGCCTCCCTAAGACCAGCCCAGGGACCCCCCAGGGGGAAGCCCTGGTGGCCGCTGGGAACCCAGTGGGGAACGGAAGGGGTGCACCGACCAGTCTCAGGAGCTTTGCACCTCAACCCAGGCGGCTGCTTTTAGAGAGGAAAAAACCAAACTAAACTCCAAAACAGGTGCGGAGCGCCTGGCGTCACCTATTGCCAGGAGACGGAAGTGGGAAATTAGGAGCCCCCAAGGAAGGATGGGGGGCTAGCCCCTTGCACCCCATGGAGAGCCTCTCCTGGGCACGTGCAATGGCACAACTAGGAGGTTCTCCAAGTGGGGGCAGGCACCTAGAACTTACCTCCCACCCCTGTGGCCATCCTTTGGCCTTTCTCGATGCCAGGACAAGTCCCCTTTCGCATCCCAGG
>JAPFRF010000018.1:6008462-6085962 GCA_029282475.1 Phrynocephalus forsythii
GTCGAGAGGGCAGGGACCACGGTGAACCATGAGCAGAAGAATGGGTGTTTCTGGCAGATCTGAGGGACAGCCCCTCAGAAGGACCGCCGCCCATCCGTGAGTCCAAACCGGGGGGGGGAGGCTGATCTAAGCTTTACTGAGGTAATCCTTCGTTTGAGATGGAAAGGGTAAAACACAAGCCAGTCGGAAACGTGTTTGTAAGGGGAAGCCAACAGCCCAGCAGAATCCCATCCCACTTTCTTGACTCAGGAGCAGCTCAAGGAGACGAGGTCCCGTGTGTGTGTGTGTGCAGATTCGGAGGTCCCCTCTTCCCTGGCACCCCTGTTCTGGCAGCTCTTGTAGAACCCCCAAGGTGACCCCCCCCCATCCCTAGCCAGCAACAGGTTTTCCCGGAAAGCTTTTGCAGAATCAGAAACTTCTGTGGGTTTTCCCATCTCTGCTTTCTCGTACAAGAAGTGGGGCAACTCGATTGCCGTGTTGCCACCGAGGCGGGGCTTAGGAAGAGCGGCTGCGGGCGGCCAACGCACCCACCCGGCTGGCCTCCCATAATGAAAGTTCGGCGAAGGGGCTGTGCACATCGCCAGCTCAAGAGCACTGCCCTACGCACATGCACACAGACACCAAGGAGAGCCCCAAGCCGCCCTGACTCTCCCTCGCTTTCGCCGGTTCGAAACAGCTCCCCGGCTGGTCCTTCGCACTCTGAGGCTACAGCTCACTTGGTTAGGGAAGAGATTTGCAGAAAGTCTGGGTCCGTCCAAAACCAGAGGCGTATCATCTTGAGAAGGTCCAAAGACCTCTTCCCAGGTCCACTTCTGGACCTTCTCTGGCCATCTCCATCCCCCATATTATTTTAACCTACCAAAACAATTTTTTTTTTTGGGGGGGGTGTCGCTGAAAAGTCCCTTTGCACATCCGATCGGGCAGGAGAGGTGTTTGAAGGAAGCCAGACAGGGCTAAAGCTACCCGGAATCATGACCAACCCCTCTAACGTCTTGAGAGCTTGATCCAGACAGTTTTTTTTTTAATTCCAGATTGTAAGAGTAACCATGGGTTAGAGGTAAAAGGGGGCAAAAGGTGTCCTGATTATATATTTCCCACTCTCTGGGCCTTTTACAAGTAATTACGCAGGCTACACATCCTCCTTCCCCCGCCAAGCTGGGTACTCCTTTGACCGACCTCGGAAGGATGGGCGACTGAGTGAACCTTGAGCCGGCTCCCGGGGATTGAACCCCCAGGTCGTGAGCACAGTTACGGCTGCAGCACAGCAGTTGAAATCCGGTGCCATGAGGTGACTTGATGGCATGCAACATCAGCAACTATCCAGGTGGGACCCTTAAGGTCTCTGGGGTGGCATGTGGTGCACAGGCTGCACGTTGCCCACCCCGGCTCTAACCTGCCGGCGTTTAGCAGAGTCCAAACAGGCCCCAAACATCGGTGGTCCTTCACGGCTAGCTGCCTGCATCTGCTAGCGTCCCGGCGGCAGCCAAACGAAGGGTCAAATCCTGCCCGGTCTGTGTTTGAGGCATGGCCTGGCGGCGGCCAACAAGAACTGACCATTGCAAAAGCTTTGCAGCCTGAGGCAAGGAGCTGCTCTCGATTCCCCTTCCCACTTCCTTGCTTTCTAAGGAAGGTGCCAATAAAGGACACCCCCCCCCAAATACCCCCCCACACACACACTTGAGAAGCCACGGAAATGGAGCCACCCTCCACCGGAAGCTCAGTTGGGGCCAACTTTTTCTTCCCTGGGTGGGCCAACTCACAGAAGTTCTCCGGCTATGGGAGGGGTCCAGATCCAACCAATCCAACCCCCCAAGCTCCCCCATGGATGAGCCCTTGGGGAAGTTACTTTCCTCCAGGCCAGGCAGCCAGGAAGGTGGGAAGGGATGTCCTCCCTGAGCCCTGCAGGGGATGATGGGTTTGGGGAAGCCACAGGGGCTTTTAGCCCTCTCCGACCAGCCGGCTGAGTGGTTGGATTTTTCTTGGGAGGCCAAATAAAGTGAAGAATCTTTTGGGGGAACCTCCTTTCACGGAAGCTGCAGAAGGCAGCACGGGGGGATGCCCCGCTCCCTTAGGTGATAAAAAGAGGGAGCCTGCAAGGAATGGGACGGGAGGGATCTAAGCCAAATGCTCCCCCCCCTCCCCTCTTCGGCATTAGACCTCAGGATGAGCCCAGCGGGGTTGATTTCGGAAAGGTTCTGGGCAGGAAAAGGGACCAGGGCTTAAATGTGTGGAAGGCAGAAACCAATAGGGGATGCTGAGGGACAGAAGGTGTGATGTCGTCCACTGACTCTTGATGGCTTTTTAGAAGAAAGGGTGGGGGGGGTGGGGGCGGAAAGGTGGCTTTTTTGGTTGGTTTGGTTTGGTTTTGAGAAATAGCGGGTTTGTAGGACAAGCTAGCGGCTTTAAGCCTAGGGGGGAGAGGGGGGCTTTGTAAAGACCAGAATGAAACACACACATACACACACACACACACACACACACACACACACACACACACACACACACACACACACACACACACACACACACACACACACACCTGAGGCCTGCTTCTAAATTCCCAAAGGCTCGGCTCGGCTCACACCAGGCACAAACACCCAGCTCAGAGCAGGATTTTCTTCCTGGGACAGGGAGAGGCGCCTTTTGCCCTTCCAGAGCAGATGCCTTTAAAAGGCCCTACATTCGTTCGGAGGGTCTCTATGGGGTCGGTTTTTTCCTCTCCTGTCCAGTCTGGACTCGTATGTGTGCAGGTGGGTGGGTGGCGGGCGGGGTGGCGGGGTGGGAAGCAACCTTTTAATTTAATTTAATTTAATTTAATTTAATTTAATTTAATTTAATTTAATTTGTATTTATTTATTTATTTATTTATTTATTTATTTATTTATTTATTTATTTATCCCCCTCCCTCCCGTGGGTCACTCGGTCTTCTCCGACACGCCAGGTCACTGGGGGTGGGTGGGCGAGAGGGCGTACCGTGGGGAGGGGTGCGTGTGCGGGCGCCACCACGGCCGAGGAGGGGGTAGATGCTTTTTTGCTTTGACTCTGGAAACTGCAGCCGATGCCTCTGTAATAGACCCTCCCTTTGATGCGCCTGCTCCCTACAGACGGCCCCGCGATGCCACCACGCCCAGAATCCGTGAACTCTAAAGACTTCCCCGGCTTCAGGAACTGCTCCGCACAGGGTGGGCTCTTGTCCTGAATGTTCCTTCGCTTTTTTTTTTTGTCCTGTATCCAAAGTCCTGTTATGATGATGATGATGATGATGATGATGATGATGATGATGATGATGATGATGATGATGGGTTGTTTTTTTAACGTGCAAGGAGCCCAGAGGGCCGCCAGAAGCAGGGACGAACAAACAAGAAGGGGGAACACCAGCAGCCTCCACCCCGGCAGGGTCATGAAGAGATGGGGTGGGCTCCCAGAGGCAGGCAGGATGGGAAGAATCACACCTGAACATATTTTTTGGATGCCCATAATAATATATAAATATAAGGGGGAAAGGAGGAAAAATAATAATAATAAAGACCCTCAAGAGATGGAGATTGGAAAAAGGTCTCCAGGAATGTCAGTGGTCTTTGGACCAGGTTGCCACCGGGAGATCTGAACATAGGGGTGGTGTGCCAAAGGGTACCGGGGGGGGGGAGGGCCACCCCGTGCTGTTCTCAACGGGAATCTCTGAAAGATGATGCTGTTCTCTGCTGTCACGGCGAGGAGTTTGGGAAGGTGCAAGCCAAGTGAAATTCAGCGCCCTCCCCGGGGACCAGACGCCTCTCTCTCTCTCTCTCTCTCTGCCACATGGCAAAAAGCCACGCCGAGGCTGTGCCCTGGGTGATGGGGTTCTCCCCCTCCCCCTGCAGATGATGCTTCTCTTTAAAAGCTGATGGGGCAGGAACCTTTGGTCCTGAGGTCTAAATGGTCCCGAGATGGCCTTTCTCTCTGTGTTGTTGTTGCAAAAATAAAAAAATAAAAAAATGCATTGCCCTGGGGCAGAGTGGAGGTGTTTGAGGCTGCCGTTTTGGTTTGGTTTGGTTTTTAAATTTGGAACAGGGAAACAAGTCACTTGTGTTCCAAAAGGCGGAGGTGAAGAAAAACAGGCGGGCGCACGGGCACTCCCCGACAGAGTTCCTCGCCAGAGACAGAGACGGGAACGATGCCCGTCTCTGGTTTCGGTTCCAGGACGCAACCCCGGGGAGCTAAGAAAGAGAGACCTCCCTGAAAAGCCTGGCACGAACCTTCCTCCCTCGAAGACAGCAGAGATTCGAACCCCGGCCGGTCTCGAACGCAGGATGTACATTGGCACGTCCGCCGGAACAGCGCCCTTTTTCAATTAATCCTCAACGGAGACCACAAATTGGGCAATTCTTTTACTTACCCGGAAACCAAATTTTTTTGGGGGGGGGCGAGGATGGGCGGTTGGCTGGAACGAGGACAGGGGCACGGTGGTGTGTGTGTGGCGTGTGCCACGAGCGCCAAGAGAAGGCCAGGTGATGGGGGCACAGGAAGAGACGGCCACGTTTTGACCCACAAGAGGCCTCCTAAGAGAGCCCCGTGGCCTGGGCTGGGCTGATCCCTGCTGGCCCCTGGCAGCAGCCGTGTTCCTCCATCTGCCCTGGCTTACACACACACACACACACACACACACACACACACACACACACACACACAGCTGAGTGGCAGGGGATTTTGTCCACCTCTTTGAGACCTCTGTGGCCAGTGCATCATCCCTCAGTGGTCCCCGATGTGTCTCTCCATCGAGTCAGCTGGTGGCAGTGCCCCACTGCCCTGCCTAATGCCACCTCCTCCTCTCTTTCTTTCTTTCTTTCTTTCTTCCTTTCTCTCTCTCTCTCTCTCTCTCTGTCTCTCTTTCTGTCTCTGCTTGTCTCTTGCAGCAGTACCACCCCACGGACATCACCGGGCAGCTCAACCTCTCTGACCCCTCTGTCAGCACAGTGGTGTGACCTCTCGGAGCGGCCACCCTTGATGGACACGGGAGGGACAGGCCGACGGGGACTCCGAGGGGCCCTTTCTGGAGGCAAGCCCCCCACCCCAAAAAGTCTTTGCCATCCGTCCTTAGAGCCCGACCTCTTTCTTCACACACCGATGGGTCCCTGCGATTCTCTTAGGGACCCTGGCATGACTGGAAGGGGAGGAATGGGACAAGTCACGGAAGAGACCAATCCTTAAAAAAAAAAACTCAAGAGCTGGTGACCTCCGGACATTTCCCTTCGAGGCTTCCGACGGACACAGAGGGTGGTTCTGTCTGGCACCACGTCCGCCGGGCTGGGGGCAAGCCGCCCGTCCTTGCAAGCAGACTTGATTTCGTGTGGACTTCTCTACATCCTACCATGCATGCGCCGAACCCACTGGCATCACTGCCTCCCACGTTTCGCCGCGCCACCAGCCGAGGACAGCAAAGGGGGAAACCCATCCAGAGCGGTCCTGGGTGGTTGTACATAATAGGTCCGTCTCTGTTTGGCTCCTCTCTCTGCCTCTGCCTGGGATGATCCTGCCTGTGTACAAAGCTCAGCAAGCATCTCTCCTCCTCTCCACCCCTGCACCACCCCCCGGGGGGCGGGCGGGCGCCTGCTCTTCTCTTGCATTCCAGTTGGGGCTTATTTGTGACAAGGACTTGAGTGACCCACGCCCACCCCCCCTGCGTGCTCCGGCCTCATAAGTCAGCAGAAAAGGCTGTTCTCTCAGGCAAGCCAGGAGGTTGGTTCCTGGGCTCGGCTGTTCCATAGAGCAAACTCCCCTAACTCAGCAGGCGGTCAAGCAGGGTTGTAAGGCCTGGGCTTATATTGCAACTGAGCTCGGGTCTGAATCCGGAGTCTCCAGTCCTCCTCCCTCTGGCCACGCCAGGCTCTGCTCCTTCTTCAGGTTGATCCGTCTGGCTTCTTCCCAGGCTGACAGGCAGAGGCGTCACCTCCCTTCCTATCACTTTTTTTCCCAGTGGGAGAAGTCTACCCTCTCCTGCTGGTAGTGCCACCTCCCGGCCAGAGGCGTAGCTAGGGTTTTCAGCGCCCAAGGACAAAGTCAATTCTTGTGCCCCCAAGGGCTAAGGGGCCACGTAGAAGGTGGCAGTGGTGGCTAGGGAGCCCTCCACGCCTTCCTGGGGCTCATGGGGGGTAACTGTTTGGCACCCAATTTGGTGCCCCCAGATGCTGAGCCTGGGGACAGATGTCCTCTCCTTGCCCCTCCATAGCTATGCCACTGCTCCCGGCTCCCTTCCACAGGGCTAAGGCCACCCAGTGGGGACGTTCTGTCCTCCGGGTTTATTAGACTGGGTGGAAGAAGGTTGGCATCTCAGCCATGGCACATGAATGGCTTTCATGTCCATTTGCAAGGAACACTTGGAAGACACCACCATCACCACTACCACACTGCGCCTCTCCTTCTACCGCCTCTTGAGCACCTGCTCTTTCCTACCCTGGCTTCTTAAGAATAATAGAATCATAGAGATGGAAAAGACCTCAAGGGCCATCTAGTCCAACCCCCTGCCATGCAGGAACCCCATCACAATATTTCCGACAGATGGCCATCCAGCCTCTGCTTAAAAACCTCCAAAGAAGGAGACTCCACCACCCTCCTTTGGGGCAGCATATTATTCCACTGCCTGACAGCTCTAACTGTCATGAAGTTCTTCCTCATGTTCAAATGGAATCTCTTTTCCTGTCGTTTGAAACCATGGCCCAGAGTCCTAGATGAGAGACAAACGAAGCCAACTTCCCTGATAGTTCTGGTCTGGTCTGCTGGATCGACAGTGTGGGTCCTTCTCCCTGGGAACAGCACATGGTCTTGCCGTGCCCCCCCCCTTCGTGGAGTATCGGCCCGAGACGAACGGCTCTGACTCGCAGACGTGGCTGTCCTGAGCTTCCGCCCGCTTCTTCCCTAGCCTTGCCTAGAGACCCTTGATTCTCCTCCAAGTACCAACTTGGACCCTTCCCTGGCAAAGCCAGAGAAACACGGGTGGGTTCAGGGTGGGCAGCAGAGGTGCCCGAGCCAACTACGGGCACCTCATCCCCTGCTCCTTAAAAACCACACAAGGCTTCGCTGCTAGCCCTCCTCATCCCTGAAGTGCCGGGCTTGGCGACTGGCAAGAGGTAAAGGAAGCATCTACAGGTGAGCAGGGCCCTCTCTAGGTGTCAATGCCAAATGTGCAAGTGTGGAGAGGGAGGGCTTGTCCTGGGTTTGGAGCGAGCCTTAAAGGGCCCGCAGCCCGGCCTTGCAGGCCGGCAGGTCTTAAGTCATTTGCTTTGCCTCTGGAGGCAAGACAAATTGGCTACTGTGACTGGAACCTTGCGTTTGCCTGCTTGGAAGGGATTATCGGTCACTTGGATTTCTCATCTCGGGCATTGCACGCCTTAATCCCGTTGGCACCGCCAAGCAGGATGTCATCCACGTAGAGAGAAAAAGAGTGTTCTGCTGCATACCGGATTCTCGAGTCGAACCAGTTTCCTCCTAGGGTGTTAGTAGGTTTCCTAGGGTAAGACCCGGATTCTGGGTGACTTCCCTCCCCGGATGCCACAGAAACTCCCGGCATACTCCTTGGGTTCGTCACCTTTCCTCCCTCTGGTCGTTCTTGGCAAGGCGGCGACGGATCTCGGGCCAGTCTCAGCAAGCTCCCTCCATCGCTGAAGGCTGCCGCCCTTGCCAGTCTCTCGTGCCACAGCCCAGCACAGGCAGACTCGAGTTGTCTTTGCTTTCCAGACCATCAAGGGGATGCAGGATGTAACCACGTGCCGATGGTAACCTGGGACCACGTGCGCCCTCAGCCTGGTTTAAGCATTCCTGGATGCATGCCACAGCAACGAGAAAAGCAAACAGATGGTCTTTTCTCTCCCCCACCTGCTGTACCCACCTGTCATTTTGCTGGATCCTTATCCATGTTGACCAACCCGAGTGCAGAATTTAGGAGGTGTGGGTGATCGTCTACATCTGCTTTGCAAGGAAGCCCCGCCAATTTCTACAGGGCTTCCTTCCAAGCAGGCAAATGCAAGTCTCCCGCCTTAGGCAGGGCTTTTTAAAGACAAATGTACGCGCGGGGAGGGGGTGTCTTTTAACCTGTCCTCAGAGCTACACGGGGGTTCTTCTGTAAATAGTGTGTGTCTGTTTTTTAATGGGGGGAAGCGTTGGCATCCGTTGATGAATAACGGCCATATTTATTTACAGTTGTCCTGTCAGTTTTTGTATCCGCGAACGGATATTCTTCAACGAACTTCATAAAACCAACTGGAAGTGTATGTGTGTGCGTGTGTGTCCATGGTCCAAAATCAAGGTGGGGAAAGAGCAGCAGAGAGGCCAGTGATCACTGTCCGAAGCAGGAACGTAGGTGCTGTGCATTCTACGCCTGCCCCACGGCTAAAACTGCAAAGGCATTCATTGGGGGCAATGCCCAGGCTTCCTGTGTTAACCCCCTTTTCCTTGCTCTGAAGGGCCCAATGAAGCCGCCTGCAAACTCTTTCCTCCTCCCACCCCAGTATCTGCAAGAGAGGATGATGAAAGGCACAGTTGGAGACAGGATTTGAGATCAGGGCCACTGCACCTCCTCCTTCCTAGCCTCCTTTGGAGTTTGTTCCTATGGTTTTAGAAAAAAAAGTTCTCCCAACTTGGAGCGCCTTCCCTATGGTGACAGGACAGGTGGAGGGAGGGCGAGGGGCAAAGGTTTGAGAGAAGGGGGACCCATGGTCAACTGATGCAGCTGCCCAGGCGGAACCGGACTGCTTCCCTCCTCTCACAAAATACCAGAAGTAGGGGACATCCACTCAAATTGAGGGCTGGGAGAGTAAGAACAGAAAAAGAAATTTTTTTTTCACCCAGTGCGTTGTTCGTCTGTGGAACTCCCTGCCACAGGAGGTGGGGATGGCATCTGGCCTGGATGTCTTCCAAAGGGGATTGGACAGATTCCTGGAAGAAAAGTCCATCCCAGGTGACAAACCATGATGGAGATGTGTCATCTCCTGGCTTCAAACCAGGGTCCTTCCAGGGCCAGAGGCAGGGGAGTGGGATCAGGAGACAGAGATCTAGTCTCATGCGCTCCCAGACGCACCTGCTGGGGCCCCTGTGAGATACAGGAAGCTGGACTAGATGGGCCTTTGGCCTGATCCAGCATGGCTCTTCTTACGTTCTTATGTTTCGTGCCCAGTTTCTGGCCAGAGAAACAGCTACTTTTTCCTTGGCCATTTCCTTCTATTCCTGGTTTGCCTCTGGTTGCTGCCTGCATCGGCTTCCCTCGCCTCTCCGTGGTCAATAAACCAGGAAAACCCATGGCCTTGCTGTCCATCCACCCACCCACTTACCCACCCACCCAACTGGCCTGCTTGGAGACCAGCACAGGGCCGCTTGACGGGGGTGACGCGACAGGGCTGGCCGTGTCTAGGGCACTCGCCGCCGGCTGCCTAACACATGGCGCTCCGCTCGCCTCGCCAGGGCTCCCGGCCGGACGTAGGTGGTGGCCATCACCCGGGCCCGGGCCGCGGCCAGCAGGCCAGCCAGGATGCAGAGGCCGATGCTGGCGAGGAAGGTCGAGGGGCCGATGAGGAGGAAGAAGGCGTAATCCCAGGGGTGTAGCCAGGGCTCCAGGCAGCGGGCGAAAGAGTCGTTCCCGAGGGTCGCGATGGGGTAGTGGGCGAGAGCGGCCGGGCGCTTGCAGTAGACGGAGTCCACCTCTGGAAAGAAGTAGCAAGGAGAAATCAGAGCCAAGCTTATGGTTGGGAGGGGGGGCGGGAGAAGGTGGCCCAGAGGGGTACCACTGCTGCCGTCTCAGGACGACCCTGCCACCCTACCCGCTCGGGTGGCACCCAGACCAGTGCCACAGCTTCTTGGCTGACTTCCCCTACCCTGGCAATGTTCCTACAGCAACAGCGGCTCAGAATACCCAGCCGCCCCCCACTGCCCCCAGAGGCTGCCGCCTCCTGGATCCTGTCCACCCCACTTCGGTGGAGGGGAGTGCCTGCTCCAAACTCAACTGCATGGCCACACTTCTCGCCGGGGGCGGGCGGGGGCTTTGCACCCACGATCGCCAGCCCCCCCCCCCGGCGTTTGCAGACTTTGCACGGCCTTCCCCTGAACCCAAACCTTGACATGCAAGCGGAGAACGGCCACAAGTCCTAAAAAGCGGCTTGCGGGGTGGGGTGGGGTGAGGAGGCATGGCACGCGTGTGTCCTTTCGTTCGGCCCCATGGGTTCCCCCCCCCCAGCTGATTTGGGCACCATCAGGCCTCCCCACCCCACCCCACCCCACCCCCCAAAGCAAAAGAACTCAAGCAGAGGAGACGGCAGGAGATGGGTAAGACCCTCCTCTGGTCTCACTTTCAGCCTTAATTTTAAATACCCCCAAATATGGAAGGGGTAGAACGGGACGCTTCTTCTCTCCCCCCCCCTTCTTCTCCATTTTGCACGGGCCACTTTGCTAAAGTTCTGGTGGTTTTGCTCTAAATGGTCCGTATTATTCTAGAAGAACCCAAATGAGAGAGGGGGGGAAGGATAGAAAGAAGGAAAGAAGGAAGAAAAGAAGGAAGGAAGGAAGAGGGCATAATTATTTGTCTTCCTCTTTCTCTATCATTGGATGACCTATGTCTCTTGAAGCTGGAGGCCAGGGTAGAGGTGATGGACCTAAAAGTGGCTTTCTTTTTAGGGTTAGGGTTAGGGTTAGGGTTAGAGAGAGAGAGAGAGAGAGAGGCAGACAGACAGATGGACAGACAGACAGACGGACGGACGGACGGACAGACAGACACACACACAGAGAGAGAGAGAGATGGAGACAGAGACAGAAACAGACACACACAGAGAGAGAGACAGACAGACAGAGATGGACAGACAGACAGACAGACGGACGGACGGACGGAGAGAGAGAGAGAGAGAGAGAGAGAGAGATGGAGACAGAGACAGAAACAGACAGAGAGAGAGAGAGAGAGAGAGAGAGAGAGAGAGAGACTAAACACAGGTTCTAGTTGGGGCAACAGCTGCTGGAAGGTTTCCTTCCCGTTTGCCCACGGGAGCGTTTGCCCACCTGAGTGTCTCAGTATTGCCAACGGGTAGGCCAGGCTCTCCAGAGTTTGGGGAGCAGCCTTGCCTTGCTTAGCCCCACCCCCCCCCCGGGCGAGGGTGCCAGAGGCATGTCCTGGGGAGCTTGTGCGTGCCCAGCTCATCCTCCATCGATGGGTTTCAGCCCTCTCTTGCTTGCACTCACCTGGGACTTTGCTCGCGTTGTCTGCGAGCCACTGGAAGAGTGTCTGGATGCCGCAGGAACAGGCCCAGGGGTTCCCCTCGAGACGGAGGCGTTGCAAGGAGGGCAGGTTCTGGAAGAAATCCGGCTTGAGTGAGGTCAAGGCGTTGCCCTGCACGGAGAGGACTTGGAGTTGAGGCAAGGCGCCCACAAAATGCAGCCCCAGAAGCCGGTTATGGGCCAAGTTCAGCACCCTGAGGTTCGGCACCGGCAGGAGGGTCTCCGGTGGCAGAAGGCTCAACTCATTCCCGCTCAGGTCCAGTTCTTCCAACTGGCCGAGGCCCGCCAGCGCCTGGCGGTGGACGCTGACCAGGGCGTTGGCACTCAGGCTCAGGCGGCGCAGGGCCCCTGGGTCCTCAGGGCACCCTCCGGGAGGGCGGCGATGCGGTTGGAATCCAGCAGGAGGTCGGTGGCGTTGGGCGGCAGGCCCTCCGGCACGAAGCGCAGCCGGCGCCCCACACAGTCCACTCGCCCCGAAGAACAGGCGCAGAGCTCCGGGCAGGCGCTGGCAGCGAGCGGGCAGAGCAGAAGAAGGCAGAGGAGGGTAGAGAGAGACAGGCGCAGTGCCCTCCTGAAGCAAGGACAGGCCTGGTTCCTGGCAGGGCTCGCCATGAGGGCAACCGAGGATGTCCTTGAGAAACGCCCTCGGCTGGGTGGGCCCTGCTCGCCAACCGCAAGGCCCACCTTCCGGCTTTGTGGGGGACCTGGACCTGGCTCCCCGTGGCACCCTCTTCCAGCTCTACCGTTCCGCCCGTCCTGAAACCATCTCTCTCCGCCACGGCTGCGGGCACCCAGCAAGCAAAGTGTCGGGCGCTCACCTCCGTCCCGCCCGTCCCTGGCCTGGGCTGCTCCTCTTTGCAGCTGTTCACTTTCTGGGTGGAGTTTCGGTCCTTTCCTTTGCAAATATTTTCACAGGGCAGCCTTGGCTGCCAAGAGGCAACGCTGCAACTTCCTTGTGGGCCGGCTGCCTCCTTTTCAAGACACACAGAAACACACACAGAGAGAGAGAGAGAGAGAGAGAGAGAGAGGCGGCCATGCCAGGCTACCAAGTTTTCGTGTTCACCTGGCTACGTCAGGCCGGACCACCGTGGGTGGCTAACTCAAGAGGGGCTTGTCTTCCCAGGTTCTTCTGTCTTTGGCTAGGGGTGTGTGTGTGGCCTTCAGACTCACAACAAGAGCAGGTTTTGTTTTGGCTAGGTCAAAGACGGAGAGAGAGAGAGACACACACACACCACTTTGCTCACAGTAAAACCTCTGGGGTTCATGGTTCCAAAAGTGACGCTACCATGGGCACTCTGACCAGACTGGGTCAAGTCCCTGTTAAAAAAAAAAATGCCAGCAAAGCTCAAGAGATGCCAACTCGATCCTCCAGGTTTAGGAGGAGTCAGCAGGCGACGGTTTAACGTGGACACTGGAAGAACTCTCGGCCACGCAGGGCCCTTTTTAATCGCCGCTGGTCGGCAACTGGCATCCCTAGTTGGGCCCCTTCCAGCCCGACAAGGAAAGCCACCGAGACGGCCAGTTGGCAGGCCGGTGACGCAAGAGCGCAGCTGGGAACAGGACCGGTCGTGGCAATGGGTAGGGCTGAGAAGCTGCCGGTGGGGGGGCTTTGGGGTTAGGGTTAGAAAGGGAACACAGCCCACCGCGCCTCAAACCTTTCTCAAAGGGGGTCCCGGGGGCAATGGGGTGAATCCCCCACCCCCAAGAGATGTAGTCTAGGGACTCTTTGGCATCTACAGAGAGGACTCCTCAGCCCGTCAGCCCCCGAGGTGAAGAGACGGAAGGCAGGCAGGCAGACTTGCAGAGCCCTCGGTCTTCTTCCATCTCTCCTGCAGCTGGACAGGTGTCGGTCAGGGGGAGGGAATCCACCTAAAACCCGGCTGCTGCAGTTCAAAGTCTGACGCCTCCATTTGCTGATTCCACCGCCTGTGTGCCGGGGAGGGAGGAGGATGCATAGTGAAATGCAAAAAGAGCACAGAGGAGTAGGGAGTTTGGAGACCTTAGGGCAAGCATGTCCAAAGTCTGGCCCGGGGACCAAATCCAGGCCATTTTCAAATTTTAAGTGGCCCGCAGCCTCTTCTCCTTGCCAGCTCAGCCTGTCATGCATCCCCACCAGCTGGCCCCTCCCCATACCGGATGGAGGTATTAGCTTGCAGTTTTATGGTTTGCCGGCCCTCCCTGCCTCCGTCCCTCCCCCCAGCCACCTGCCCAGCCTACCTGTCCCCGGCTCCGTTGCTGTAGCATCCTCCCTGCCTACTTGCATGTCCTAGAGGCTTGTGCAAAGACCGGCCCAGGGGGCCCAAATGTGGCTGAATGGTCCCCACCACCACCACATTTTCACCTCACCAAAGCTGGCCCTTCTTGCAAAAAGTTTGGACACCCCTTTGCCTTATGGGAAGCACCCAGCCAGCAGTGGGAACAGGTAAGGGGTGTATAGGAAGGCTCCGGGTTCCCACAGCTGGACCACAGAGAGGAGGGACCTGTGTGGAAGAGATCCATCGGCTGTTCTCCATGTTTTTGCCTTTTGTGGTCAGGCAGGGATCGGTGCCGGGTGTTCATCGAGGGTGTAAAGCAGGGGTCCTCAACGTTTTCAAACAGAGGGCCGGTCCACTACCCCCCAGACACCACTGACCACAGCCCCCCCCAAAGGCCAACATTTTAAATTGCCCTGCTTGGTTGCAGCTGGTGCCTTGACCATCTGGGCGGCGGGTGGGGGAGCAGGAGACCTTGCCGTGGCCCTCCCACTTTGAACTGTCCCACTAGCTAGCATGCTGATCAGCTGCTTCTATAGCCCACCGCAGCTGCTTCTATAGCCCACCTCAGCAATAGAAGCAGCTGCGGAGGCTGGCTTGCTTGCAAAGCAGGGGGTAGGTGTTGGGGGTGTCTGCAATTGGTCCCGGGGTCCGGATTCAGGACCCTGGGGGGCCACATCCGGCCCCTGGGCCTTAGGTTGAGGACCCTTGGTGTAAAGAGTACCCCCTCTCTCTCTCTCCCTCCCCCTCTCTCCCCAGGCAATGTATAGCCTGCCTAATTAAATCAAAAACGGCCCAGAGAGTGCTTTAAGGGCTATATAGGGTGGTAAACAAGCAACAAACTTTGCTATTCCCCCCCTTTTTCTCCCCGTCCCCCCCCCAACAATCCACAAGACGGGACAAAGCCTCATTTCTCCGAAATCTTTTTTTAATTGCTCCTTTCCCCTGGGCGGAGAAGATCACGGGTATTTGGCGTCGTAGATGATCCTGGAAGCTTTCCCTCGGTCCCTTTCGTCCTCAGCTGTCAGGTTGAGAGCGTGGGAGACTTTGAACTGGATCATCGTGATGAGAGCGAGCTCTTCGGGGTCCAGGTCGCTCAGGCTGGATTCTGGGGCGCGGGCAGGTGGGAGATGGGGGGGGTGGAGAGGAGAAAAGCACAGGGACATAGGTGTCGTGGCCAGCAGGGAGACTCACAACACACAGCCTGGCTCCCAGCTTGATGCCAGATACAGGGAGGATCGCGCTGTAGCAGGGTTGGGGGCCTTCCCCGCGAGCGCTGTACAGCCGTGGCTGTCCAAAGACCACAAGGGATGCTCCATGGGTTAGGAGGCCGGGCGCAGCAGGGTGGACGTGCCTCCTCCCATTGCTCAGCACTCTACGGGATAGATAGCAGCCCAAGATTGGGAGGTGGATTCTAATCATTTAAGTCTCCGGCAGCCAGGTAGCTCCATAATGACCCACGGGCCCAAGTGAGCAGGGGGAGAAGTACCCCGGTTTTAAGCCTGGAGATGACACATCCCCATCATGGCTTGTCACCTGCGATATTTTCCCTCCAGGAATATGTCCAATCATCCCCTTTGGAAGGCATCCAGGCCAGATGCCATCACCACCTCCTGGGGCAGGGAGTTCCACAGATTAACGCCACGCTGGGGAAACCCAGCTCTGCTTACCAGTGCACACGGGCAGGCAGAGCGAGCAGTTCGTCCTGGCAGTCCTGCGCCTGCAGTCGTCCACGCAGGTCCGCACGAGGACTCCGCACACTGCGCGGCAAGAGAGGACGGATGGGAGGGGTGGGGGTCAGGGGCCTCGGGAGGGGTGTCTGCATCCCCTTCCATTCTCCCGCCCTCAAAGCAAGCGGTGGGGTTGGGGCTCTGGTCCTCCCAGGCAGGAAGGGTTACAAGAGCTCAGCGACTCTCTGAACTTTGACTAGTCTTCGATGTTTGATCTTTTATTGATTTGGCTATGATTATTTATTCTCATCTTGCTTAGATTTTGTATTATGATGACTGTAAACCAACCGGAGTTCCTCTTGGAAAGCGGGCAGTATGCAAATGTATAAATAAACAAATACAGTGGACCCTTGTATAACAAACGGTTTGTATAACATAAAATTTGTACAACATAAAAAATTCCGGAGATAGGGGAAATTTGCTTAACGTAATTGTCTATGGGGCGAATCCGTACAACATAAAAATGGGATCACTCTTTTCAGTGCATTCCTATGGGAAACTTGTATAAAGGAAAATTTGCTTAACATAATTTCGTTTGGAACGAATTAATTCCTTTATACAAGGTACCACTGTATACATGCGCACATGCTCTCTCTCTCTCTCTCTCTCTCTCTCTCTCTCTCTCTCTCTCCCCTCCCTCCCTCCCTGCCTCTTTCTGTCTCTCTAACACACACACACACACACACACACACACACACACACACACATACACACACACGGCCTGCCAGGGGTTGGCCCCCTGACCCGCACTCTCCACCCCAGAGGCTGCCGGCGCAGCCCGTATGCCTGCCTCTGTTGACCTCTGCACCCTCGCAGCTCCTTCTGCTGCCCGTGGCGGTCTGTATGGATGGGAGCCGGCCGGCCCCCCTCACCTTTCTCCGCCGTGGTCTGAAATCGGCCCGTGCAGTCGCAGGCTGGCCGTGGCAGGTGGGACGAGACCGCGCGGCAGTCGGGACCAGCAAAGCCCTCGGCACAAACTGAAACGGAAACACAGCCGTGGACGAAGCCGAGGGGATCCAAGTGGCTGGGGCACGGCTGAGGCACAGGTGTGCACACGCCCACACACAGAGCTCCCTCTGAGCCACCTCTCTGGAGAGCTATGGCAGGAATAACCAGTGGAGGCCTCACTCACAGAGCCTAGCTTGAGCTCAGAGAAGATTGGTTTTTCTAAACAAAGCAGAAGGAAATACAGTAATACCTCGGATAACGAATGCCCCTGATAACGAATTTTGCAGATAACGAATTGCAATTTCCAGGTACAGGGCTGCATCGGATAACGAATTTTCCCTATGAGCTGCCTAAGATAACAAACTGCAATTTTTAGATATAGGTCTACCTTGGATAACGAATTTTCTCTATGGGCTGCCTCAGATAACGAATTGTCCTATGGGTTGCCTCGGATAACGAATTTTCCCTGTGGACTGCCTCGGATAACGAATTTCCAGCATGCATCAGTAAAAAAGAGCCATCCCAGGCTGCATCACCTCTGTACCTTTAAAGTGCACTTTAAAAAGAGTTTTGAGCAAAAAACCAGGTGTCTGTGACATTTTCCTAGGCTCTGGAATGGATTAATTGGTTTCCCATTCATTCCTATGGGAAACCATGTTTCGGATAACAGTTTTTTTTGGATAACGAATTGCCTCGGAGAACAAACTAAATTCGTTATCCGAGGTACTACCGTATGCCTCTGCAAGCAGGCGGGGATGGGACACCTCCTTTCCCCATGCCCGTCGTTTCCGCACCGGGAGCATTTCGTACTGCCCTCAGCAGCCAGGCACCTCCCTCACCAAGTCAACTCACAGGTCTGCACAAAAAGGGTGGAATCCGCCCGCGACGCCGCCATTCCCTCGAGGGAGCTGATCAGGTAGAAGCCCGAGCCCGTCTGGAGGACGGCGAGGCAGATGGGGCGCTCCCGAAGGCATTCCCGCTTGGCCTGCTCCAGGCTCTCCGCCGAAGGGAAGAGCTGCGGGGCCTTCTCGAGTCCTGCCACGCCGTGGCCAGGCCGCTCCTCAAACCAGTCTGTGGCTAAGAAGGGGGACATGCCAAGCTCAGCGCCACTCCCTGTGACACTATCGTGGCCGGTTCGTCCTCCCCGTGACATGTTTCTTTTTGTAAAGGAAGCCTTATTTTCACTCCTGGTGGCCTTCCGTGGCCAGGCAGAGTGGTACGGAAAGGTGACTCCTTCCAACATCTTAGGCCCCAGCGATTTTGGGCTGGTTAAGGGTGGCAGGACACGCGAGGGACTGACACGCCCGGAAGATTATGCCCCCAGATTATGGAACGCCCTCCCAAGCGAGACCCGCCTGGCGCCAACATTGATGACATTCCAGCGCCAGGTAAAAACATTCCTGTCCCAGAAGTCTTTTTTAACGGATTATTGTGGGTCCTGATGGCAATTTTAGTGTAGTGTTTTAATATATTGTATTTATTGTGTTTAAATGTTTTTATTGTTTTAATTTTATTGCAATTTGATGTGTTAATCGTCTGAATTGTTTACTTTGATTGTGAGCCACCCAGAGACCTTTGGGTAGTGGGCGGCATACAAGCTATATAAATAAAATAAAATAAAAAATAAATAAATAAGAGCACACAGCACCACTCTGCCGTCCACAGCACTGGACTACGGCTTAGGGATGCGAGAATAGCGTCTCCGTCTCCTGCAGCACAGTCCAGTCTGGCTGATGGAAGCCCTCCCTTTGCTAAGGCTCATTCTCCGTGTGGGTTTGAGGGAGCCACAAACCCACAGGGGGAAGGAGGTGGGGACACAGATGACAGAGCAAAACACACCTCCTTTTTAAGGGGCACCCATTGCACGGGTTTGCGCCCGCTCATTTTCTGCCCTGATGTCAAGGGCCTCGCCAAGAAGCAGCGGGCATCGCAAACAGCGTTGGGCTTTAGACGGCGTTAACGTGTTCCGCCCCCGATTTCGGCCCTCGTTCTCTCACCTCCGCTGCTTTTGCACACAAAGGGCCTCTCCTCCTCGCAAGGGGCGTCGCGAAGAAGTCCGGCGCCTGCATCGAACCACACACAGTCCTTCAGGCCGCCGTCTGCCAGGTCGTCCCGCAGGTACCTTACCCACAAAAGGGCAGGGGGAGAGAATCACATATCAACCCTCTCTGACCTTGCCAAATCAAAATTGCAGATTTTTTTAAAGCTCCAGGAGAAATCCACCCCTGCATTGAGCCTTGGGGTAAGGTTGGCCCAGGCAAGATCTCCGGGGTGGCATCGGCGTTGCTCCGATGATGCGGTGGGAAGGGCTGGGTTTTAACTAGGTGTATCCGGAAGCCTGGGCACAGGTCAGGGATTCGGCTTTCTAATAATCCGTTACTAAGCAGATCGTAAAAGGCAGGCCGGCTGGATCTGCAGGCTGCCGCCGAACACGACCAACCAGCTGATCGGGATAAAGACTCGGTATGCAGGCATGAATCGGGCGCCAATGTGGGCACCGCCAAGTTTTGCTTTAGGCTTCCGACAGAGACGGCTGCCGTCCGTGACAGCAGATGCCAGATGACGCCTCTTCGTTTTCAAGGTGCCACAAGGCGCCTGGCTGTTCGCCAGCTCTCCGGTTCTGATCCTGTGCCCTGCTCTTCTCTTTGAAGGAGGTTGCTCTTCGCACCCCAGCGAGAGTCACCGTTCTGGGTCTCATTCTGCCCAATCGGCTTCTTCCGCTGAGGAGGGCTTGCGTCGTGCCATCGTGACCCGCCAAGCAATTCTGGAAAGCCGCCCCAAAAGGGGCAAGAACTGGAGTCCACCTGACCCCCCAGTCAGGGGGGGTAAGATCACCCCCCAGAAGGCTCAGGCACCCTCTGCAGGTGGGGCCGAGGATACTACCGCTTCTCCTGAGCCACCCAACCATAGCAGGGGCAGGGTTAGATGGGTGGGATGGAGGAGTGGCAGAGCGACCAGGCACTCACTGTGACATCTCCTTGGTGAGGAGCTCCTGCGTTGTCCAGCGAAAGACGGACTCTTCCTTCCGGTCGTTCAAACCCGTCCAGAAAGAGCCACCAAAATTCCGGCGGATCCAATCCTGGCAGGAAGAATCAGAGAACCATGACGCCAACGGAAGAGAAAACCAGGAAGGTGCGTCCAGGCCCCTCTTGGCTCTGGCTTGTTTGCTCCACCCAAGAGAGGTGACCCAGGAATTGCCACCTCCATAGTTCCATCTGTCCAGTTATTTACTTAAAATGTTACTGATCTGCCTGTGTTGTCCTTTTGAATTTAAGTTACATGGCTTTCATGGGTTAGGTGCCCTGGAGAGACCACGGGATCTTCCCAAGGGCCACAGACCCCACCCCCTACACATGCCCTGGGCTCCTGGACAGAGACCCCGACTGCTCTACCTTCTCCTGGGGTGACATCAGGGAAAGCAGCTCCGTCTCGCGGAACCTGCGGCAGGCGCGCACGGCCTCCGGCCACCTGGCCACCGATCCGGGGTCCCAGAAGTAGCAGCTCCCATTCCAGTGGTGCCATCCTCTCTCAGCTGGGCAGGGGCTCCAGGAGGCTAAGAAAGAGAGGAGAAAGCCCCCAATGCAGGTAAAGTCAGGCAGGCCACCATGATTGGTCCCCTCTCTGTCTCTGTAGGAACAGCCCCACTCCTTCACCACGCCTGCTCCGTCCAGGGAGAACCTGGACCTGGGCAGGAGGAGGAGGAGGAGGAGGAGAGGCGTATTTGCATGGAGCCCCACCGGTGTCCCCTCCACCCCCTGCCAAAGCGCTCACCCCAGGGCCCTTCGCACACCCAGGCCTTGCGTTGGGAGCAGGGGGAGGCAGTCCCGTCCGGCCCCGCCGAGCCCCCAATCTCCAGGCATCCGCCAACGGGGAGAGGTACACTGGCCAGCCTAACAGGAAAGAAGCCAAGAGTCACCCACGCGGCATGAGCAGGCGTGTGCCTGTGAGGGACAAGCCCCGTCTTAGGAGAAGGTCTTAGGCAGGTGGCCCGCCCCAAAGGACTCACCAGGGAGAGGAGAGGTTGGCCACCTGGCCCCCGGCCCACGTCCAGATCCCGTCCTGATCGGCGTCGTTCAGCCCGATCCAGCTGCCTCCCTGCACCATGGCTGCGACCCAGCCCTGCAGCGGTTGGGAGGAAGGGGGTCTCGTTGGCACCGGGACTCCCATCAGCTGCCTTTGGCCCTCCTCGCAAGGTTGGCGCCCAGTCCCCTGAGAGCCATCGGGCGTCTACGGGAAGGCCTGATACTCAGGGTGAGTAGTACAGGCCTGGAGAAGCTCCCTCTGCAGCCCCACGCTCCGCTTCCCTGCCTTTTCCTTGGTGCTGCCAATCCTCAGGAGGTCCGTATCTTTACCATAGGCCTGGCAAGCAGCCCTGGCCCCTTCCCAGTCCTTAGCGGTATGCTCCTCAACGTAATAGCAGTGCCCGCCCCAGAACCACCAGCCGGGCTGCTCCGGGCATCGGGCATGGACCAAACCTGGAAAAGAAACACAGACGGGGACAGAGCCGTGGGCTCCCTGTCCTTGCCACGCCAGCTGGTTCCTTGTGGCACCGTGGCTAAAGGCCTGCCCTGCAGGTCAAACTGTGCTCACGACCTGGGGGTTCAATCCCTGGTCGCCGGCTCAAGGTTCACTCAGCCTTCCATCCTTCCGTGGTTGGTAAAATGAGTACCCAGCTTGCTGGGGGAGGTGGAGGCAATGTGTAGCCTGCATTACTGTAATTAAAATTGTAAACCGCCCAGAGACTATTTGAAGTGGTATGGGGTGGTATATAAGCAGACCAATTTGCTTTTGCTTTGCTTTTCCTCGGGGGGGAAGGAGGAGGGAGAGAGCTGGCGCCTGGCCCTGGGTCCAGATCCGGTATAAGAGGCAGCCCCGGTGCCTCTCTGTGCCGGTTGCAACCAGAGAAAACGTCTGGCGCGCTGACATTGGCGAGGAAAACAAGACACATAAGAAGAGTCATGGTGGATGAGGCTAAAGGCCCATCTAGTCCAGCTTCCTGTATCTCACAGTGGCCCCACCAGATGCATCTGGGAGTGCACGAGACTAGATCTCTGTCTCCTGATCCCACTCCCCTGCATCTGGCCCTTGAAGGACCCCCTGGTTTTGAGCCTGGAGATGACACATCTCCATCACCGTTTGTAACCTATGATGGACTTTTCCTCCAGGAATCTGTCCAATCCCCTTTTGAAGGAACGGCGCTTCTTGTGTCAGCCTTCCTCTCTGATTCCTTCCCGAGAGAGGAAGCCCCAGCTTGGCCACCCCCTTGAGAAGCTCTCCAGGGTCAAGCTGGTGGGAGCGCGGAAAAAGCAGGGCCGGTTGGGCTGCCGGCCTGGCGCCTGGGTCCCCGGGGCCGCCCGGCTTCCCTCCAGCCACACCCTCCCGCTTACCGTGAGCACAGGAAGGGCTGAAGCGGCGGGCGCAGCGCAGGGGGCCATCGCAGCGGCCCGTCAGTGGGTTGTAGACGCGTGTGCTCAAGCACGGGAGCAGCGCCTCTGGCACCGGGATCCGCAGAAGCCCTGGGAGCAAGCTGCAAACACCAAAGCGCAGGGCGTCAAAGGAGACAGGAAGGGCGAGGGGACAGAGGCCACGTCTTGGGACTCAAGTGGCCCCTGAACATGCGAGGACTTCTTCCTCTTTTGCTGCCCCCACTGCCACTCTCACCAGGGCCGGCGCGTCCATTAAGGCGAACTAGGCAGTTGCTTAGGGTGCCAAAATGGAGAGAGGGCGCTGGCCAACCTACTGCCCCCCCACCGCCGCCCCCTGCCACTGGCCACCGCTGTCCGTCCCCCCCGCCACCCGTCGCCCCCTGCCCACCGCCCACCGCCCATCGCTGCCCCCCCGTGCCCGTCGCCGCCCCTGCCATCCGCCGCCCCCCTGCTGCCCCCCCCCCGCCGCCACCCGCCTAGGATGCAAAAAAACCTAGCGCCGGCCCTGACTCTCACCACTACCACGGATGGAGGGAAGCATCCAATCCTACTTCCTGGTCACGTGTTGTCAGATTCTGAAGTTCCGAATCCCTACTAGCCCTTCTGCCCCTTGGCAGAGCGCCGGCCCACTCACCTGCCTTAAGGTAGAGGAGGGCTCCAGAGCCTGGGCTATCCACCAGCACTGTCCCTCCCACGGTGTAATGGGCCCCGTTGAGAGACAGCAGCCCCATGCATCGCTCTTCCTGCAGGTAGCAGGTGGCCAGGGCTTCGGGCCAGGAGCGGTGGCGCTGGTGGGGAGTCGGGCCCTGGAGGGAAACCAGCAACTTCTCCTGGAAGGACAGCAGCTCCACATCTGGGCAGAGAAACACAAAGGAAAGGTGGGGGGAAGCTTCATAGGCAGGGGGCTCAAGCCACACCAGCCAGGGGACTCCTTGGGTTTCACCTAGCCTTGAGGACGCCGTTGCGTTCCAGACAGGGCACCTCAGTCCGGAAAGGATGTTCGTTACAGTTTCAACGGCCCTTCTCTTTCCGTGGCTTTCCTTTTCCCCTGACCCAGCTCTCCAGATGTTCTGGGGCTTTAGTTCCTCTCTCCCTAGCTCAGGCATGTCCAAACTTTGGCCCTCCTGATGTTTTGGACCACAATTCCCAGAATTCTAAGCTTAGAGTGCCAATGGCAAAGGACTGTGGGAGTTGTGGTCCAAAACATTTGGAGCGCCTATGCAGGCATATCCAAACTTCGGCCCTCCTGATGTTTTGGACCACAATTCCCAGAATTCTAAGCTTAGATTGCCCGTGAGAAAGGACTGTGGGAGTTGAGGTCCAAAACATCCAGAGGGTCGAAGTTTGGACATGCCTGCCTTAGCTCAGCACTGCCAGGATTGGGGGATGATGGGAACTGTGGTTTGGCTGCACTCAGAGGGCCCAGATATTGTCCAGGCTTATCGGTTTCTCTCCTTTTACCTACGAGAGGCTCAGAGGTCCTTTTGACCGGGGTTGGGGGGTTGGGGGTGGAAGCAGGGTTTTTGAAGACTGAGCCCTTCAAAAAACCCTGGCTCTCTGAACGGGTCTCGGGTGTCGGTCAGTGGTGGTGTTTTTAAAAACAACAGCAACCAAGCTCCGCTGGTGAAATCTGGGCTCTGTCTCTGCCTATTCCCCCAGGCCATTCTATAGCTACTGGGATCCTACATTTAGCAGGACGAGAGGACAAGACCCACCTTCAGCTCGCTGGCAGGCCCAAAGGAAACCGGTGGGCTCGAGGCTTCCTCCTTCTGGTCCAGCAAAAACCCCTGGGGCCTGGAAGAAGAGACAACAAGGAGGGTCTGGCATGGAGAGCTGGCATCCTGAACATACCTGTCAAGTGTCCTGTATTGCCCGGGAAACTAGTTTTTTTTACCCCAATTTCCCGCCGTCTTCCCGGATTATTATTTTCCTGGAAAAGTCCTGTATTTTTTAAAAAAATCTGGTACCTTCCGGGCAGGCCATTCACAGTTGGCAGACTAATTATTTAGTTGTTGTAAAGATTAGCTCCCAAACCCTGGAAAACAGGTATAGAAATACAGATATCTGGATGCCTCTGCCAGAGAAGGGTTATTATTTAGCCTGCCTATGTGACAAAAGGAACAACCTGAGAAGGGGGTGGGGAGTGAAGTTCCCTCTTTGACTAAGACCCTAGCCTGCCTAGACAAAGGCGATCTCATTTGACCTCTGTTTATGCTCAGAAACTAAGACATTTTATTACAGAGAAACAACAGACGAAGTGGACATATGTTTGTGACCGAAAGAATAAAAGATTATAGCATGATGAATGTGGGCATAATAACATTGTAAGCCCTGTAAGGAGAAAAGCAGAATTTTGTTACAGCTGCCTGCTGAATTTATATCACACCAGGTTTCTTTGCATACTTGCATACAGTATTCAGATAGTTTGTACACCTATCTTAAAATTTGAGAGATACTGGAGGTTGTTTGTGGTGGTGGGATGGCTCGCGGTGGGTGTCAAAGAATTTCCCTTATTTTCAAATCCAAAACTTGACAGGTATGATCCTGAATGCAAAGCATCCGGGATATCCCAGAGAGCCTGGCCACAGCCCTTCAGGCAGGCCAGTGTTTTGATGACTGGGCTCTATACACGTGGGAAAGAAGGGAAGGAAGGCTGGTGGGGGGATGCCTGACCCCTGACCCATGCCCCTCACCTGTCCTAGAGGAGGACTGATCTTCCTCACTGTGGCGCCCAGGTATCGTTGGCAAGCCGACCTTGCTTCCTGCTGGTGGCTGTAGCGCTCGGCAGACAGGCAGACCCCCTGCTCAAACACCCACACGCCCAGCGGGAGGCACTTCAGGGAGGAGACCTTGCCTGTGGGCAGAAAGAAGAGCTGGGTTTCAGCAACCCCGGGCCAGGCAGGATGGGACTTCCTGGCAAAGTGGAATTGTTTCCTGGCCAGGAATTGGTCTGCGCCAACACCCTCCACCCCATTCTCTTTGAGATGCTCCCCTTGCCAGGATGGGGGAGAGGTCAAGTCATTATGGTGTGGGGCGGTGGTGGCCCATATCTCCTTGCTTCTACCGCCCAGAGCCAGCTGGGCACACGGGGAGAAGGGGGGGCACCGTAACAAAGCTCGGAAAAGTCAGCTCCCTCCGTGGCTCCTACCCAACCGCTTCCCACCCACCCCAACCCTGGTGGCCTGCGTCACCCCAAGGCTGCTCCATGGGCCCAGCCTACCTTGCGCCTGCCTGTTGTGGAGGAGGCCCTCGCAAAGGCCGGTGAGGGGGTTGCAGCTCAAGCGGGGCTCACACGGGGGGCACATGGACTGGCAGTCCTGCCCGGAATAGCCAGGCGAGCACCTCGCCTTGACGTGCACGGCGGTGGCCGAAGCCTCCTCGGAGGAGCCCTTGAGGTTGACAAAGCGGGTCCCCAGGCTGAGTTGGTGGCCGCCGGCGGTGCTGACCACGGCGCTGCAGCCCTGGCCCAAGGCGCTGCATTGACGCCGGGCGACCTCCAGGGACCCGAAGTTGAGATCCACCGACAGCGCCCCGTAGACGGATTTCCCTGGGAAGGTCACGAAGGAGCCTGCAGGGGTGGAAGTAGTGGACCGGTGGGAGGGAGGTCCATGGCCAAGATCCCCCCCCCACCCCACCCCACCCCAAAAAACATCCTGGAGGTTGAAACAGACCAATCTGGGTTGAAGTCAGCACAAAGGACTTAATACAGGCATGTCCAAACTTTGGCCCTCCTGATGTTTTGGAGCACAACTCCCAGAATTCTAAGCTTAGATTGCCAATGACAAAGCACTGTGGGAGTGGTGGTCCAAAACATCTGGAGGGCCGAAGTTTGGACATGCCTGACTTCATGTTTTTAAAACACCAAAACCAAACTAACTGAGCAGAGCCGACAAAAAAGGCCGGCTGATAAAATGTCGAACAAGGGGAAGCCCGAGATCCGGTCGGTTCCTTGTCCATAAAAGCAGAGCTGTCCGCTTACTGATGGGGAGGGGAAGGAGGAGGGGCGCCTTCTGAGTGTGTGTGTGTGTGTGTGTGTGTGTGTGTGTGTGTGTGTGTGTGTGTGTGTGTGTGTGTGTGTGTGTTGTGTCATTACAGTCGTGACTGACTCTTCCCCCAGGCCTCGTGGCGCAGTGGTTAAATGCCTGTACTGCAGGTAAAACTGTGCTCACGACCGGGGTTCAATCCCTGGTAGCAGGCTCAAGGTTCACTCAGCCTTCCATCCTTCCGAGGTCGGTAAAATGAGTACCCAGCTTGCTAGGGGGGGCAATGTGTAGCCTGCACACTGTAATTAAAAAATTGTAAACCGCCCAGAGACGACTTGTAGTGGTATGGGGCGGTATATAAGCAGAACACTTTTTTTTGCTTTTCATGACCCCATGTCCATGGAGTTTACTTGGCAGGAATACTGGAGTGGTTTGCCAGTTCCTACTCCAGGCGCCGACAGCACCTGGTCTTCCCTGGTGGTCGCCCATCCAAGTACTAACCAGGTCTGACCCTGCTTAGCTTCCGAAATCAGGCGAGATCGGATGGGCTGAGGGCATCTAGGCAGCTCCTTCTGTGGGCAGTGCCACACATACGCTGCCCCACAGGCCAAGGTGGGGAAGCATACGGGGTGGGGTTGGGGGTGGGGGGGCCGTGATGGGTACTGCCGGTGTGCTTCTGCCAGAGAGAGATCCAGCACGGGTCACTCCTGGTAGCCACCTCCGGTGCCCGGGCGAACCTTGCTGAGCTTCCTGGCAGAGATCAAAATGGTGTTTTGAGGGGCGGCTGTGGGGCAACCCCAGGCCCCCCTGTCTCTTTCCTTCAAAGGGGACCCAATTTCCACCTTCAGGATGAGCATCCTTTTTGCCGGATGCATTGGGGGGGGAAGTCGCCCAGCCTTTTGGAAGTGCCTTGGATGGGGCTGGGGAGGGGGGGATGGCAGGGCAGAGGGGAAACCGTCTATAAGCAAATACCACGCAGCAGCCAAGCAGGGTAAGCGCGCGGCTCTCACCCGTCTGGCGCGGGATTTGGCAGATCCATTGGTGAGGCCGGTGGCAGGGTTCAGCTTTCAGGGATCCAGAGGGCAAGGCGAGCATACAGACCTTCATGCGATGGGACCCCCAAGAAGACATGAACCTGTTACCCCAAAAGAGTACCAGAAGAGGGTGTTCAGCCAGGAGGAGGAGGAGGAGGAGGAGGAGGAGGAGGAGGAGGAGGAGGAGGAGGAGAAGGCAGCATCTCTCTCTCTCTCTCTCTCTCTCTCTCTCTCTCTCTCTCTCTCTCTCTCTCTCTCTCTCTCTGGGGTTACTTTCCCCACCCCCACCCCCCAAATTGCCTCTCCAAGGAGGAGATGGGCCACCCAGCAGGCAGGCAGCAGCTGGTGTGTGTGTGTGTGTGTGTGTGTCTTACTGCCGCAGAACTTGGTTGAAGGGGGTGCCATCCGCCCAGCTCCACCGCTCTCCTCCACCGCTGTGGAGCCCACTCCAGACGCTCACCTGCAGCTCCTCTTGCAGCCACACCTGGGGAGGAGAGAGACACAGCACACGGGTGTCCAGCTGCGCCCGGTTCCCTGATGCCGTGGGGGCAGGGATTCGTGGCCAGCAGCAAGATTGTGTATGTGTCTGTCTGTGTGTGTGTTGTGCTTTTTGTTAGTGTTTGCTCTGCCTCGAGCAACATCAGATCTTGTTTGGTCTTCTTCTTCTTCTTCTTCTTCTTCTTCTTCTTCTTCTTCTTCTTCTTCTTCTTCTTCTCCTTCTCCTCCTCCCTCCTCCTCCTCTTCTCCTTCTCCTTCTCCTTCTCCTTCTCCTTCTCCTTCTCCTCCTCCTCCTCCTCCTCCTCCTCCTCTTCTCCTTCTCCTTCTCCTCCTCCTCCTCCTCCTCCTCCTTCTTCTCTTCTCCTTCTCCTTCTCCTCCTCCTCCCTCCTCCTCCTCCTCCTCCTCCTTCTCCTTCTCCTTCTCCTTCTCCTCCCTCCTCCTCCTCCTCCTCCTCCTCCTCCTCTCCTTCTCCTCCTCCTCTCCTCCTCCTCCTCCTCCTCCTCCTCTTCTCCTTCTTCCTCCTCCTTTTCTTCTCCTTCTGTGTTTGCTCCTCCTGGCCCACCTCCTACCTCCTCCTCAGATCTGATCTTTTATCCTCCTCCTCCTCCTCCTCCTCCTCTTCTCCTCCTCCTCCTCCTCCTCCTCCTTCTTGTGTTTTTTGTTTTGTTATGTGTTTGCTCTGTTGGCCCACCTCTACCAACTTCAGATCTGATCTTTTATGTTGTCAGTTCCCCTTGTCATTTGTTGTTGTTGCTGGTATATAAATGTTGAAAATAAATAAATAAATAAATAAATAAATAAATAAATAAATAAATAAATAAATAAATAAGATCCCCAGCTGCCACGAAAAGGGGAATGGGCGGGAGGAAGGACCCGGGAAGAGAGGAGCTCGGGTGGGGTGGGGTGGGGGGGGGGGATTTTTGGACAGGAAAGCCCCCAGAGGCGGAAGGGCACTCACCAGATCCTGCGGGCTGTTGAGGGTGACCAAGCTCCCGCCGCGGAACCGCTGGCAGAAGGCCAAGGCCTGGCGCCACTCCAGGGCGGCCTCCAGCGCGACAAAAGGCACGTGCCTTTCCGGGACCTCCAGGCCTGGTGCTGAGGACAGTACACATCTGGGCAAGAGAGAAAGCCGAACCAGCTCCCTTCTCCTCAGGCTGGCGCCCGGGGAAGGAAGCCTGCCTACCAGGACCACCCAAACCACCACGGCGGTGAGGATGGAATTGTCAAGATATGTAAAAGTTGATAAAACATATGCTATGTATATTTAACAGAATGTGTAAAAGTGAATTGTAAAATGGAGGCAGTTAGATTCTGCAGTGTCATGATGTTAATCCACAAGTGTTAGAGACTAGTAATCACAGGCATGTTAAGTGATGAAGTGCAGGTGGAACTGATTGTAACATCATGATTTGTAATGGATAGATCAGATTGCATCAGATTGTTAATTAGTGATTGCATCAGATCTTATGAGTGCTGAATAGTATAAAAGGCACTAGCTTGTCATTTGTAACTTGGGGACTGTTATGGTGAGAACAGTTTACCCCACACTCTGTTTGTCTGTTTGCTATATTGTATATAATGCTTGGTTGTTATGCTGTGTATATTTTGATGTATATATGAATATATGAGTTTTTACTCTATTCATTGTCATTGTCTTTCTGATAGACTAACTCTGCAAACCCTTTATATCAATGCTGACATTTTATCTACGTTACTGCTGCACTGCTTTGTGTCAAGCACAAGTAAATATTATTATTATTATTATTATATTTGTTGCCCCCTTAAATCTGCTGACAGGAATGGGCTGGCTGGAGGTTGAGAGGCCACGTGTGGGGGGCCCCCAGAGCTCCAGGGAGGGAGCAGCAAAACAGGACCGAGAAGCGCCCTACCCCAATCCAGGACAAAGTGCAGCGCTTGGGGGGTGCACGCCCCCAGGGATAGCCGGGCGCTCCTCATGTCTTGGAAAAGGCAAAGGCCCGAGTGTAAATGCTGCAGTCTCTGGTCAGGCAAAAGACGGAAAGAGTTCCTCGCGTCTGAGGAACAACTGGAGCCGGTCAGCAAGGAGACGCCATCCGGTGCCACCTGCACGGAGGAGAGGAGACGCTGGCACACTTGCCACTTAGCCGGAGAGGAAGAGCCCTCTGGAGTTTTGTGGGTCCCTCTTTAGCCACTACCTTCCCTTGCGCCACTGATCTGCAACCAACAGCTTCACCCGTCTGGCTCCAGGGCCAAGACTCCTTCCCTTCCTTCCCATGTGTATAGAACCCAGGCATCAAAACACCAGCCTGCCTGAAGGGTTGTGGCCAGGTTCTCTGGGATATCCCGGATGCTTTGCACTCAGGATCATACCTGTCAAGTTTTGGATTTGAAAATAAGGGAAGCTAGGTCCCGGCAGCAGAAGAAGCAGCAACACACACACACACACACACACACACACACACACACACACACACACACACACACCAGTGCTCTGGGGGTCTTTTTCTCTGTGTCACGTGGGAAGGGGGAAGGTCCCTGGTGGGTGCAAGCCCCCCACCTTCTGCACACTCACCCGGAGGCAGGAGGGAGGGTCGCCCACTCTGCGGAGCCGCCCGTTTGGCTGCAACCCCCAGAGAGCCCCTCGGAGGCATCGAGCCCGGGCGGGCGCGACGGAGACCTGGGCATGCTCAGGATCGGCGCAGAGGACTGAAGGCTTCCCTCTGAGCTGGAGGTAGCCGAACCACACAAAGGCAGCCTCTGCAAAGGGAGCATAAACAAGCCCCACCAGATAGAAAAAGGGGGGCAGCATCTCACCGCTGGAAAAACAAGGTGTTGAGGCTGACGGGGACTGAAGGAAGGCATGAAGGAGGCAGAATCCGTGGCCCCAGGGCTAGGAAATGAACCCCATGATGCCAAAGCGCGGCCACCGGACAGCCATGGGCTCCCTGTTTGGACGGGGTTGCACTTAAGGGTTCTTTTACATGACCCCTAAAGTCCGAGGCATAGGGCTCCCAGATGTGGAGCTTAAAATTGTTTTCCCACCAGCTCCGGAATTTAAATAAAATTACATACGACCACGCACACCAAAGCGCGCCCCAGTGCATTTTCCAAGTACCTGGTCTCTGGAGGTAAAAAAAATTCTGGTGCGGAGTATAAAGCTGTGGATACCGGGCTCTCCTCGCCTTTTGTTGTCCTCCCGCCCCTTTAACAGCCTGGAATGCCTACGGGGCTGCTCCAACAGGCAGATGTAGGGCAGACGGAGGTGAGCCTGCATTCTTTTCTCCCTTTTTTTCTCCCTCCCCTCACCGCAGGCAGGAGCAATGGAGTGTGGAGGGGTGGGAACACAGAAAGCAGAACAAACCCCCACGATCTCTGGTCTGAATTTAATTCGCCAGCGGATCTTAGGGGTCGTGTAAAAGCGCCCTAAGCTTCCTTGATCAGCCAGGTGGCAGCACACAAGGAACAATGAGAGTTAAGCGCCATCCCAGCCCCATCGGGCCACTTCCCCCCCCTCCTTAAACCACCTGGACGATCCTACCTGGGGCTTCACTCAGGGTGTTGAGCTGCAGTTGGGCGGTCTTTGTGGCCACCAGCTGCGGCCAGCTCACCACGTTCCCCGGGTACTTCCACTGGGTCCTGGAGGCTGCCAGCTGTTTGACGGAGGTCCAGGAGAGGGCCTGGTCCCACAGGTTCACCTCGCTCAGGTCCCCCACGTAGAAGCTGGTCCCTGCAAAGCAACCCACGCCCCGTTCGGGCATCCTCTCGCCTCTACGCAAGAGCGGGCGAGACGGATGGCTGAAGAGTGGAGGCAGGCAGGCAAGCGGTCTTGCAGCCCTGGGCACTGCCCCCTGGGGCTGAACCCCTCTCCCCCCAGCCTTTGTGGTCCACCTGAGGGCCACAGGCGAAGGACAACCGGCACCCTTGGGACGGTCTGTCCCCAGGAACCCCCCTCGACCCCTTGACCCTGGGGGGAAATCAGGGGTTTGGAGGAGTCCGTGGGGAGGGCCTGGGGTGGCAGCTGCTAGTAATGCGAGCCCCACTCCACCCTGCACAATGACACCCTTTTCGATGAAATTGCACAAGGACGTGGCGTCAAAAGAAGCTGGCAGTCAAAAGCCACCATGCACCAGCCCTATGCCCACCCAGGCCAAGGTCATCTCTTCTGACTCTCCACGGCTAGACCTCTGAGGCAAAGGTCCTTCCTCCTTTGGCCACTGGCGCCTGGATGTTGGCACAGGAAAAGGCTCACCCCTGCCGTCTCTCTCCAGCTGCCCCACGCTCAGCGTCCCCCCCAAGGACAGCCCCTTCTTCCAGAATCTGCTCCCGGCGCCTGCAGAGCTGGGCTCCCAGGGCTCCCCATCCACGAAAACCTGGACCGGGGGGAGGCCGGGAGCACTTGAGACGGAGACGGCCAGGTGGTGCCAGGAGCCGTCCAGAAGGTTCCCGCGGATCTCTCTGAACATTGTGGCCCTGCACGGAACAGACGGGAAACAACAGGGAACGGCCAGCGTCACCATTCCAAGGGACACAACCCAATCCCAGGCACAGAACGCCAGACCCCCCCATCTAGTCATGTTTGACTTAGAGGGTTTGCTTTGCTCTCCGGCACAGGGAAAACCTGACAGGGCCTTCCATGGGAGAGATTTCGGGGCTTGCCAAGGAGGGGCCACGCTGGTGCATGCACAACTGTGCCTGAGCCCAGAGCTCATTTCCAGCCAGCGATCCGGAATGCATTTTATGTTTCTGTCGTATATCTCCCGGCCTATGGGAAAACGGGAAATGAAACGAACGAAGCAGAAATTTCCGTTTCGTTTCGTTTCGTTTTTCTTTGATGGGTCAGTTCGCTATTCGTTTCGTGAGGTAAAAAAAACGAATAACAAAGTGAATGAACAATTTGTTATTCGTTATTCGTTTTGTTACCTAACGAAAATTCGTTCCGTGCCCATCTCTACTCCCGGGTGCTATTCAGAGCAGCTCTTTGGGGGTCTCGCCAAAAAGAAATGGCCAGGGGGGGAGGGAGGTGTCTTGGGCTGGCAAGTGTGTGGTAACGGGGCCAAAGGGGGCGTTTCCGACCCAGAAAAGGCCCCGCCTCACCCCTTGAGGTGGAAATCCAGTCCAGAAGGGGAGAGGAGGAAAAGGGCAAACTCTGGCCCCTTCCACTTCTGGGCGTAGCTGACCACACATGTCTCGGAGTCTCCGGCCGAGGAGCTTCGGAGCCACAAGCTGAGGGTGAAGTTGCCCAGGTAGCGCCGGATGGCTCGCTCCACCTTCATGCCATAGCCGCCGGGGAAGCGGACTTCCGAGGAAAGGGCATACTCTGGAAAAGCAAAGCAAAAAGCAAAGTGTTCTGCTTATATACCGCCCCCATGCCACTTCAAATAGACTCTGGGCGGTTTATATATATTTTTTAATTACAGCATGCAGGCTACACATTGCCACCACCACCCCAGCAAGCTGGGTACTCCTTTTACCGACCTCAGAAGGATGGAAGGCTGAGTGAACCTTGAGCCGGCTACCTGGGATTGAACCTCAGGTCGTGAGCACAATTTCAGCTGCATTATAGGCATTTAACCACTGCACCACGAGGCGTACTCATTTTACCGACCTCGGAAGGATGGAAGGATGGGTGAACCTTGAACGGGCTCCCTGGGATCGAACCCCCAGGCCGTGAGCACAGTTTTAGCTGCAGGACAGGCATTTAACCACTGCACCATGAGGCGTACTCATTTTACCGACCTCGGAAGGATGGAAGGATGGGTGAACCTTGAACAGGCTCCCTGGGATCGAACCCCCAGGTCGTCAGCACGGTTTTAGCTGCAGGACAGGTATTTAACCACTTATCTAAGCTCCCACGCCTCCGAGATTTATGAAATTGAAAACGATGTACACATTTTTTCAGTTACTCTAAACTTGCCAGTCACAGTAGGCACGGGGCAGCGAAAAAATGACCCTCCTATTCTCATCTCCTGCTCTCTTCCTTTGCTAAGCTCCTCTCAGAAATGGCCGCACCATTTTAGGGGACTGCTTCTCTGGGCTCCTCCTAGGCCAACCTCAACATACCCAAAGAGGCGTTGACCACCCTCGCGCCACCGATCTGCAAGGCGCGGAGAACGGCGAAAGGGGAACCCTTGGACTCAGACATCCGGAAGTGTTCTTGCTGGTTGAAGAAGGTGGCGAATCCGTCGGGGTAGGTGACAAAGCTCCATGTGCTGATGCCGGGGGTAAAGGGCACGCCGGGGAAAACCTTGTGCACCGAAAAGCCGCCCAGTTCACTGGTGACGCTGCTGTGCACGTGGGTGGCGCTGGATTCCAGGCGGAGCCAGAAAAGAGTGGCGCTGGCGTTGGTTCCGGCACGGAGGCCTGTCAAGGACAATGAGCAGGCAGAGGAGCCGGGCAGAAAGAAGGTGATATCGAGCGTGGCATGGGGAGCCATCCCGCCCGGAAGAGGAAAGTGGACAGGCTCTGGTGGACCACAAAAATCTGAAGACAGAGAGGAGAGTGGATGTCGGTAAATCCCACATTCAACAAGGCCAGGTTACAGCAAACATCTATCCATCTATCTATCTATCTATCTATCTATCTATCTATCTATCCCTATCTATCTATCTATCTATCCATCTATCTATCTATCTATCTATCTATCTATCTATCTAATCTATCTATCTATCTATCTATCTATCTATCTATCTATATCTTTATCTATCTATCTATCTATCTATCTATCTATCTATCTATCTATCTATCTATCTATCTATCTATCTATCTATCTATCTATCTATCTATCTATCTATCTATCTATCTATGCCTTCCTTCTTTCCCATCTATCTATCTATCTATCTATCTATCTATCTATCTATCTATCTATCTATCTATCTATCTATCTATCTATCTATCTATCTATCTATCTATCTATCTATCTATCTATCTATCTATCTATCTATCTATCTATCTATCTATCTATCTATGCCTTTCTTCTTTCCCATCTATCTATCTATCTATCTATCTATCTATCTATCTATCTATCTATCTATCTATCTATCTATCTATCTATGATCTATCTATCTATCCTATCTTTCTTCTTTCCCATCTATCTATCTATCTATCTATCTATCTATCTATCTATCTATCTATCTATCTATCTATCTATGCCTTCCTTCTTTCCTATCTATCTATCTATCTATCTATCTATCTATGCCTTCCTTCTTTCCAATCTCTCTCTCTCTCTCTCTATGCCTTCCTTCTTTCTATCTATCTATCTATCTATCTATCTATCTATCTATCTATCTATCTATCTATCTATCTATCTATCTATCTATCTATGCCTTTCTTCTTTCCCATCTATCTATCTATCTATCTATCTATCTATCTATCTATCTATCTATCTATCTATCTATCTATCTATCTATCTATCTATCTATCTATCTATCTATCTATCTATCTTTCCCATCTATCTATCTATCTATCTATCTATCTATCTATCTATCTATCTATCTATCTATCTATCTATCTATCTATCAGATTTTATACCATCTAGCCCGAAGGCTACCCTGGGTGGTTTACAACTTGGAAAAAGAATGCAAATTATAAACAACAAACAGTAACAAATGAAAGTCAAAACAAGCCTCTTCCGACCAGGGTGCACTGCCCACGAGCCAAGGTGGAGGATAAAGTGGAGGGTCTCCTACCAACTTTCCTCAGACTGAATAAAGCTACTTGGAGCAGTAGCAAAGATGTTTTGATCTCACAAGAAAAGAAGTATCAGGAGACAGAAATCAAGTCTCGTGCGCTCCCAGAGGCATCTGGTGGGGCCACTGTGACATACAGGAAGCTGGACTGGACGGGCCTTTGGCTTGATCCAGCAGGGCTCTTCTTAGGTTCTTATACTTTTATGTTCTTAAGTCCGGTTACCATGGCTCAGTTTTCGGGGAGAGGAAGAGGGAGCACTCCAGACTCAGCAATTCAATGTCCCCTCTGCAGGAGCTACACCGTCTTCTTTCTCCACGAGGCACGCTCTCAGAAACACACGTCAGCCCACGAGGGAAGGTTGTATCCCCTCCGGTTTCCACTCCAAACCCTTTCCCTTCCTTCAGCCTGCCTCCTTGCACTCACCTTCCCGGCCTTGACAGATGAATCCAGTGATTTCCTGGCTGGTCTGGATGTGGCAAGGCCTGGTTTTCCACGTGCCATGCTGGGCAGGGTCCTCTGGGCGGAGAATCAGCACCACGCACTGGTCCCGTGCGTTGGAAGGGGAGTTTTCTACAAAGAGGAGACGTAGCCTGATTGTTCCTGACTGGGGAGGTCAGAAGGACACACACACACACACACACACACCGCGTACACGGATACACGGCACCATCACTGGCTCTTGCAAGGACTTGGTGACACTTCTGATGCCTCTCCTGACGCCAGGAGGTCCCTTTTCCACCCCAGGGGCCACGGGCAAAGAGCCACGTGATGTTCCCATTGAAAGCCTGATGAGCTGCAATGGTGGACCTGATCGATGAGTCTTTCCCCACATCTGGACTCCGGCTCCAGAGGAGCTGCCCAAAGGGGGAATCACTAGCTATAACAGTCTGCCTCCACCCCCACCCGCCTTCATAATAAGGTGGAGCTTTACCAGCACAAGCCATGGAGGAATCGGCCCAAAGAACACGGCCCGTGGATGTCCAACCACGCCAAGGGGCCGAGATGCAAGGGCTGTATCACAAAGGCTGGGCTCGGAAGCCGGAGCAGAGCGTTTGGGGTGCCACAGCTTTGTGGGAGCTCTGGGTGATAGCCGCTAAGAACTCCTGTGGCATGGAACAGCCCACAAGCGCCTGCTGGGGCATCACGCCCAAGGATATTCTGCCTGGGCCACCCAAGACGGGTGCCGCTCCACGATCAGCCCCGTCCTGAGAAGCACACCTACCTGGATGCCACTGTGAATAGCCATAGGAAGAGTCGTCCTGCCACCTCCAAGCCGTTCCAAAGCGTAGCCCGATCCACATCTGCCAGCCATCTTCGGGGAAAGCATCTGAGCCACGGAAAGAGCAGAGAGCCTCCATGCGTGGCCCCTCGGGAGGAGACGATACCTGCCTTCTCCACAGTGGCAAGTGGCCCACTAGAGCATCCCAGATTCTTATGCTTAAGAGTTGCTACCCCACGGGAAGCCCGTAAGACAGGCATGTCCAAACTTTGGCCCTCCTGATGTTTTGGACCACAGCTCCCAGAATCCCAAGCCTGTATTCCCAATGGCAAAGGACTGTGGGAGTTGTGGTCCAAAACATCTGGAGGGCCGAGGTTTGGAACCGTGCCTTGTTCAGTGGCAGGTCCCATTTGGTGGAATCCACTTCCCAGCGATATTAGGAACCTTGGAGCCCTTTTCAGCTTTCAGGAAGCGACTTAAAACATGGCTTTTCCAGGCTGGTTTTGGCATCCAATGGAGATTTGATTGCCTTCCCCCCTTCCTTTCTTTTATTTTGCCACAATCTTATGTCTTATATCTTTATTTTATGTTTCATGGATTTTAACGGCCTTATTGGTTGGCCTTTGATGTATGTTTTGTTTGCTGATTTGTATGGACTTCTTTTGCTGCGAACCGCCCAGAGTTCCACTGGAAAGTTGGGAGGTATACAAATACAAACAAACAAACAAACAAACAAATAAATAAATAAATAAATAAATAAATAAATAAATAAATAAATAAATAAATAAATAAATGTCTGCCATGGCCCCACCTCCTTGGGGAACCCAGTCCAGCTGTTGATCTTCTACCCGACCACCTCTACCACGGAGCAGAGAGCCAGGGGACGACCATTCCTACCACACTTTCTCTCTACCTGTTGGTTTGTGCACTTTGTCAGGGCCGAAATTCCAGATTGCAGTGGTGACGGAAAGGATATCATGGAGACGCACAAATCCAGGAGGTCTTGAGGGAGGGCCGAAGCCTTGGTAGGACCACGTTGGCCCTTAACATCTGCCCTACCAAGGGGAAAACTCATCCGCCATCCCCCAAATGGATTGCCAGCAGCACCCATGGTGGCGATGGGAAACTAGGCAAGTGTCGAAACCCACCAGTGTGTACATCTCAGTAAGCTCTGCTCCTGGATCTCTTCCTGCATTGGTTTTTCATTGCTGTTGCTCTCCCGAAAGTGAGCCGTTAGTGGAGGTTGGCCGTCGCAAACGGGTATCGGTTCGTTTGCTGCCCCTCTAGGCTTACCTGCCAGAAAGGCATTCTCTTCTTCATCATGGACTGTGGCTAAGGTCTCCCGGGACTCCTGGCAGACAGCCTGGGCCTCCCTCCACGACCTCCACTCCCTGAACGACGGGAAGTGGAAGGAATAACAACGGGACCGGAAATATGCCTTCGTCACCAAGCCCGGGAAGGCATCTAGGGAAGACACGGGGAGGGAGGGAAAACTCGTTCATGGGCTCCAAGCAAAGCCAAACGTGTGGCTTATATACTGCCCCATAGCACCTAAAGCACACATTAGGTGGTTGGCAAGTCATTATTCAGGCCGCACATTTTCCAACCCCGCCGCCGCCACCACCAGCAAGCCGGGTACCTCTTTTACCGACCTCGGAAGGATGGAAGGGTGAGTGAACCTTGAGCCGGCTCCCTGGGATCGAACCCCCAGGTCGCGAGCAGAGTAACAGCTGCGGTGCATCAGTTTCACCACTGAGCCAATAAGGTCATACGCAGAGGTTGGGGAGGCAGCTTTATTTGACAACAGGCCCCCGGGATCCTTGAGCAAGCCTGGGTCCTGCTAGATGTATATGAACGACTTTGAGGTTCTTTCTTTCCCCCTCGGCATCTCCCTGGGCGATCCTAATGCCTCTTAGGTTCAGAGGAGCAAAGGAGAGGCACGGGAAAGTCATTCCTACCTTTCACCTGCATCTCACACAGGAAGCGGCTCTTGGCCCTGCAGTCCCAGTCCCGCCATTGCCCAGTGTAGATGCCCACCAGTTGCACGCACTGCTCCTTCTTGGGATGCCCGGGCAGCCAGTTCCTGGCAAAACAGGAGAGGGGGTTCCACATTCCAGCATTGGGCCATAAAGAGGGGCCATAGCCTCCACATGTGCCCCGGGTCATGTTCTAGGCCAGTTCCCTTGTCTTTAGTGGGGCATGGCTCATGGACACCGGTAAGGAACCTACCCCAGCACTGAGCTCCCATCTCTTACCTGTACCAGCTCTGTGAGGCTGGGGTGCCATCCACCCAAGTGAGCTGGGCTCTTGCGTCCTGCCATGATAATCCGATCCAGAAGTGAGAGGTCCCTCCCTTGGCACCCTCGGTGAGGTCAGTCAGGAACATCTGCCACATCCAAAGTCCAAGTAGGTGAAAGCAGAGAAAGGAGGGGGAGGGAGGGAGGGAGGGAGGATAAAAGGAAGGAGGGTGGATAAGAGGAAAGAGGAAGAATTATCAAAGGAAGGGTGTGGATAAGAGGAAGGGAGGAAGGAGGAAGGATAAGAGGAAGGGAGGAAAGATGAGAGGAAGGGAGGAAGGATAAGAGGGAGGGAGGGAGGGAAGAGGGAGGATAAAAGGGAGGAAGGATAAGAGGAATAGAGTGAGGAAGAAGGATAAAAGGAAGGATAAAAGGAAGGGTGTGGATAAGAGGAAGGGAGGAAGGAGGGATAAGAAGAAGGGAGGAAAGATGAGAGGGAGGGAGGGAGGGAGGGAGGGAAGAGGGAGGATAAAAGGGAGGGAGGATAAGAGGAAGGGAGGAAGGAGGAAGGATAAGAGGAAGGGAGGAAAGATGAGAGGAAGGGAGGGAGGATAAGAGGGAGGGAGGATAAAAGGGAGGAAGGATAAGAGGAAGTGGGAAGGATAAGAGGAAGGAAGGAAGGAATTGAGGGCCAGCGGGAGGAGACGTTGCCACAGCCAAGCTGGAGGCTGTCCGTGTGAGGGTTAAGGCAGGAGGTGTGGAATTGCTCAAGGAGACCAATGGCTGCTCAGAATCTGGAGCAGCTTAGAAAGACTGTTGTCCTTTACCTGCTTCTTGTAGTCCTTGATGACAACCAGCTGTGCTTTGTGGTCCTGACAGAAGACATGGGCCTCATCCCAGGACAACACAGGATCCATCGACGGGTAGAGACAGAGATCGTCCCCATAAGGGACCCACCCAGGTGGGCACACACCCAGCACTGTGTGGAGGGAACGAGAGCCTGTCCAAATCAGGGGGACTGGTTTTGAAACCACCTAATCCAACTTTGAGCGGCTTTCTCTACACATACAGGCATTTAACTCAGAATCTGTGGGCAGGGGTATTTCTTCTTTCTCACAGTAGCGTACTTTAGGGCCTGTGCAAGTACACCCATCTGCTTTCCACCAAGCTAACGGCAGTAAGCAAAACTGGGGACCATGAGACATGATTCTGTGAACCTACTTGGGGTTCTGATTGTTAAATTTTTTACTGAAGTCAGACTAGTTCCTGTAGGAAACAGGGTCGCATGCAAAGGGCACACGAAGAACCATTTTCGGAAAGCCATCAAAGAGGGTGTGAGGCAATGGGTAAATCCAAAATCTGGCCACATTTGTGAGAAAAAAAGATGAGACAAAAATTGCAACCAGCAAGGGGTATTTTAAGTGCAAGGGAAATGACCCAAGAGGCTTCCACTGAAAGGATGCATTGCAAGGTTCAAGGCCTCATCTTCCCCATACTGGCAGTTAAATAAAAATCAACAAATCAGTGCACATTAGAGGTAATCAGTATGGTTATCCATGCTGGTCTTTTCCAACATTCTCTCACCAGAGTTTCCTAAGATCAGCCCTAAGGTCGCTTGGAGGGCCAACATCCGGTTCAGCCACCCTCCCCCTGGAAGGGTTGGTGCCATCTCGCTGAAATCAAAATAACGTTGTCATGAATCCTCCACAGCCTTTGGGAAATATAATGGCACAGATGCACAGAGGTCAATAAGACCCACGTCCAAGAGTGCCCAAGGACAGAAGCATTTCCTAACAGGCGATGGATCCGTTTCAGGATCCAGATTTTTGAGCCCCAGGGCCTGAAATTAGGCAAAGCATTGTGGCCTGCGAGGCCTTCCTCTGTCAAGCAAAAGAGGCAGTAAAATGACTCAAAATATGCTGCCATTTTCTGACACCCCCAGACTGGCTGCCTCACACTCGCCCAACAGTAGGGCTGGCCCTGCCTGGTCATTCCAGGAGACACAAGGCCAGTCCTCTGTGTTGGTTTCCAGGCAACGCACATCCTTCGATGGCGGTCCTTTATCCAAATGAAAGGCAGCCGACGGGCATCATGGGGAGACAGCCCAGGTGCCAACCTCAGTTTGGGTTGGTTTGCTCATTTGGAAAGGAGGGTGCTGCAACACTGCCCAGGGTTCCCTCTGGGAAAGTCGGGCGGTCTATGAATGTAAATAATAAATACAGTGGTACCTCGACTTAAGAGCAATTCGACTTAAGAGCAGAAAACTATTTGCATTTTAACTGCCACCTTACAAATTTTAGATATGGTCTGCTCAACTTACAATTTTTTTATTTTTTAAAACTTTTTTCCAATTTTTTTAGATAGATACCCCAACTTGAGAGCAGTTTGATTTAAGAGCATGCCTTCGGAACGGGTTAAATTCATAAGTTGAGGCACCGCTGGAATTAAATAACAGTTCAAAGCAATGTGGCCAAGGCAGTGCAACGCTTTTACACAGGGAGTGGGTAAGGCAAGAGCCTGGGTCCTTTTGTAAGACATCTTTTTTTGTGGGGAGGGGGGAAGCATTTTAAATCTTTTCCAGAGAATTTTTTTCCCATGGATTTCCCATGTTTTGCTTTCTTTCCTTATCAATCCTCCACAGCAGCCCTGACCACCACCACCACGAGCAGCTCGGGACAGACTGCCCCCCCCGTGTGCCTTTCTCCTTTGCAGCCCCACAACTAGGGCTTGTGTCACCCGTGGTGTGTGTGTGTGTGTGTGTGTGTGTGTGTGTGTGTGTGTGTGTGTGTGTAATAGCAAAAAGTGCAAGCCCTATTTTATCATTTTGACGTGCCCCCCCCTTTTCCCAGTGCCGCACCCGGGGCACGGGGCACGCTGGCCAACCCACCCTAGTTGCAGCCCCAAATGCTTTGGGTGGGAGTTCAACCGGGAAGCCCCCCCCCAAAGGAGGCCAGCCCCCCACACTCCAAGAGAGACCCAAAGGGCAATAAGAAAAGGGGGGGGCGAGGCGAGGTGGCCACCCGGCAACTCGTCCCTCCTTGAGGGCTCTTTTGCGGAACTTGAGGAAGGCTTGGCGTGCCGCTAGGCCGCGCTCGCTCGGGACGGGGGGGGCGGTGGACTGAAGGGAGCCCCGTATCCTAAAACTTTGGGCTCAGCTTCCTCACCCCACCCCCCCAAAAAAGTGTGCACAAGAGTGATTTGCAAAACCCCCAAATGTTCAGGAAGCAAGCTAGCAGCTCTTGGGCATGATTTGACATGGGCCCATTAAGATTTTTTGAAAGACTCCGGTGGCTGAAGTTATTATTGGGGAGAAAGTTGGAGGGGGGGCCCTCCCCTGATTTTGCCCTGATTTTGCTTCCCTCTGCTTTTCATTTGTTTTTCAATTTTTCAATTTTTCAATCCCCCCCCCAAATAGTTGGTGCTGTTTGCCCTTTCTGCGCTATCTTTTGTTGTTGCGGTTTCTTTTTTGTTATTTAATTATTACTGTTGTTTCTCTGCTTATTCAGTTTGTTATTACTATTATTATAGTTATTGTTGTAAACTGCCCGGAGTTCCTCCGTAAGACGGGCGGTATATAAGTATTTAAATAAATAAATAAATAAATAAATAAATAAATAAATAAATAAATAAATAGACGTTCCCTGTGGCTGCAAATCCGGTTTCCTCTCTGCTGATCCAGAAGACGTAACTGTTAATGTCCAGTTTCTTAAAACCGGCTGTTGTATCACTGGCCGCTTCCTCATCTAATACACTACTATGGTTTCATTTAAAAAAACTGGAGGTGGCTGGAATTAATTATTAGTACAGTGATACCTTATATAAAGGAATTAATTCATTCCAAATGAAATTCTGTTCAGCAAATTTTCCTTTATCCAAATTTCTGCATACGAATGCATTGAAAATGGATTCATCCCTAATTGCAACTGTTTTTATGTTGTATGGATTTGCCCCACAGGCGATTCTGTTAAGCAAATTTCCCCTAACTCTGGAATTTTTTTTTTTTTGTGGTACAGATTTTATGTTATACAAACCATTTGTTATACAAGGGTCCACTGTAGTAGGATTGGCCGTTGTGCGGGTCAGGAGTAAAAGCACTCTGGACATGCTCAGAGGCATTCAAATGGAGTTCTTGGCATTAACAAGGAGGAGGAGGTGGGAGGTGGTCAGATCCACCCATAATAAAATTGGCCACGTGCTCCTGTAGCAGGGGAAAGGTGGGGGTCCATATTTATTTAATTAAGGGAAAGATGACTTTGAAAATTAATGGGCCACAGTTGTGGGCCCCGGTAATGCTTTTTGCCTGTTGGAAATCCAAAGTTAGGATTTCTAAAGCAGGACGATTTAACGCCGGAAAGCTTCCCACCCTTGTATGTTTGCTCTGAGAAAGCGATGCTTCACCTATTAGAAGGACACTATATTTAGGACGGTTACTGCCAATGAATGATTTCTTTATATCCTGACACTCGGAGAGAGGAGAAAAAAGTGCTGGCCAGAAAAACCGGTCCACAATGCCGGTATTGATTTTATGAGACGGGTTTAAAGCTTGCTTGCGTCAGGAGGCGCAAGGGCGACAAAACCAGCTTTAAGTGGTCCCCCACCCACCCAGCGGCTGCTTTGGCCTTGTTGATTTTCTCACTGAAATTGGAAACACTCCTAGATCAACAACGAGACCCAGCCACCGTCGCTCCGTAACCCAGAGAGGAGCCGATGATGTTGAACGCAGCTCTTGGGCTACCAGATGGAGAATCTTTCTTTGCCAAACCCGTTTTCAGTGGGGGTAATGAGGATTTAGGACCACACTCATAGTGTCTCTGGGCATGCGCAGAATGCCGCCGGATCTGCCCACACATCTTGGGCATATGCTCCTGGCATTAGGAGACAGCGGTGGATCACCTAGGATCTGCCAGGTCATTTAAAGAAAACTTTTTATAAATAAACTCGGCTTTGAAAAACAATCTAGGTTTTTTTTAGTTCAATATAGTGCAAAATTTTAAATGCTTCAGTTGTAAAAGATGTAAATATTTATATTTACATATACAGTGGGCCCTCGTATAACAAACAGTTTGTATAACATAAAATCTGTACCACAGAAAAAAAATTCCGGAGATAGGGGAAATTTATTAACAGAATCGCTTATAAGAAGAATCCATACGACATAAAAATGGTCATGATTAAGGATTACTCCGTTTTCAATGCATTCCTTTTGGAAATTTGTACCAAGGAAAATATGCTGAACAGAACTTCATTTGGAACCAATTAATTCCTTTATACAAGGTACCACTGTATACTTAAATACTTCAATTGTAAAAGATTGTAAAAGACTATATTTAGTTCAATATAGTTCAAAATTTTAAAGACTTCAGTTGTAAAAGATGCCTTTTGTTCGCTCCACTGCAGCAACGGAATGTCCTTGTTGGTTAGCCTAACATGAGGACAATGTTATTATCTTTGAGCTGTTACAGTTAAACCTTTTCATGTTTTGATGCATTTTTCTTCTGTATACATTTTGGCTCTTTTTATTTACAGTTGTGCACTCTACTCCCTGAACTTAGGCAGCATTTTTTGACAATGTTACTTCTTAACTTGGCTGTCAGTAGATTCGTGTCTTGTTTTATTGTATGTTCTGTTATACAGTAGCTTCTTATTAGACAAATAAACAAATATCAAAGCCAGGCACAGTTCACAAGCTACTTTGCTTTAAAGCCACACAAAAACATACGTGTTTTTCAATTAAAAACCAGCCAGAAAACCCAGAGATGAAAGCATTGCCACACCCTACATAAATTAATGAAGCATCCATAAAGGCAAAACTTAGCGGAACCGTCGAAATGATCAGATGAAAGTACATATCACATGCTCGTGGATAGACGAACATTCGAACATCCCAGGATGTGCTGAGTTCAAGATTTTGCCTTTCTCTGTCCTGCATGCAGTGTGTAATGAAGTTAAGAAGAGCAAAGCAATCAAATTAAGGGAGACACATTTAAGTGGAATGTTTATTCCCTCATTTGCTGCAGCATTTGGCTCCCTGAGTTCTTAAAAACTGATGTTTTATTGTCCAGTGCAGCGAGCGCATGAAAAGCATTTTACGGTCCTGTCGGGCTGTATATGAAAGAAACACCTCCCAGAGTTTGTCACAATCAGTATTTTTCTTTAAATGTGATTACGCCCATGTCCACTTAATTACCAGTCTCTGTTAGGCCCTTAAAAAAAAGACTTACCTCTTTTATTCATTTTCCACCCTGATTTTATGAATGCAAATTCAAGAATAAGTGGTACCTTTATAGACAATCAAAAATAATAATATAATACAAGCTATGAGGCTTTGCTGTTCAGGAACACTTTGTCAGATGTGTACCAGTGTGCCGAAGCCCAAACATTCATGGTAAGAGGGGTTTTGTCACAAACGTTTTTCTTAAATTCAAAGGCCAGATTTCATACTCTCCCACAAACTGTGCCGAAACTGATCTCTTTCCCCTATCCTTTTTCCATCCTTCGGCTAAAATAGCGACACAAGTACATTTTGTTCTGCAGATGTGGTGATGGCATCTGGCCTGGATGCCTTCAAAAGGGGATTGGACAGATTCCTGGAGGAAAAGTCCATCCCAGGTGACAAACCATGATGGAGTTGTTTGTCATCTCCAGGCTTAAAACCAGGGTCCTTCAAGGGCCAGATGCAGGGGAGTGGGATCAGGAGACAGATATCCAGTCTTGTGCACTTCCAGACGCATCTGGTGGGGCCATATTGAGATACAGGAAGCTGGACTAGATGAGCCTTCGGCCTGATCTAGCATAGCTCTTCTTACGTTCTTATGGAGTGGTATCAGGAGACGGATATCTACTCTTGTGCGGTTCCAGAGGCATCTGGTGGGGCCACCTTGAGATCCAGGAAGCTGGACTAGATGGGCCATTGGCCTGATCCAGCAGGGCTCTTCTTAGGTTCTTATGTTATGTTACCTCTGCTCAGAGGTGCTTCTGGTGCCCGAATAATGAAGTTGGGAGGTATCAGGATTTCCATTTGCCCTTCTGAGCACGTCCACGAGCCCCTTCTGGGCCTGATTCAGCCTTCAAAAGCCGCCGCGGTCCCGCAGCAGAGGCAGTGGCCGCAGCAGTGGTCTTGAGAGAAGTACAGCTGAGGCAAGGCCTCTGGGCAAGTGCCCGGGCCGGGCTGCTGTGTGACAGGCTTCTGCTTGGCAGATGCTTTGAGGCCTGCCTCGGTTTCCGCTCTGCCCGCCGCCGCCCGAGGCGTCTCCTTCTCGTTCTTGACGGCCAGGAAGGCGGCGAGGTCCAGGTCGAGCATGGTCACCCCTCCGCGGGGCGTGGGCGTGCTCTGGCGGCACTGCGGGCAGGGGATCCACCACTGTTCGTTGGCCACCGCGTTGAGGCGCCGGAGGCAGGACTGGCACAGAGTGTGGCCGCAGTAGAGGCGGCGGGGCAGGTGGGCAGAGAGGTCGTAGGAGGAGTAGCAGACGATGCAGTCGCTTTTGGGGCTGCCACGGCTGGACCGCAGGGACGAGGCCTCCGGGCTCAGCTCCGAACTCCCTGCCCCTGGGGCGTGGGACATCCTAGTGTGGACAGAGAGGTGAAATTGAGTGTCAAGCCACGGATCATCTTTCTCCAACAGTAGGGTGCCGGTTCCAAGGTTCGTGACCACCTAAACCACCCGGCGTGGTGGCTCAGCTGACTAAGGCTCCGAAAACTGTCGGCTGCAAAGTCGGCCGCCCGGCGGTTCGAATCCCGGATGCTGCCACGCAGCGGAGCGAGCTCCCACCGATCACCCCAGCTCCTGCCAACCTAGCCGTTCAAAAGCATGTCAATGAAAGTAAATAAACAGGTACTGTAAGGGAGGACATTTGACTAATTATATATTTATAAATATATATGGCTGCTTCACTAACCACAGGTATGGACAAGCCCTCATGTATTCAACAACAATGTATTCTAAGCAATACATATATATATATATAGCCACACTAGTGACACGAATAATGTAGTTATATTCACTTAAGCACTCCACGTATATATATATAGATAGACATATATGTATCACATACACATGTATCTACAGTGTATTCTTGTAAACTTAGAATCTTTGGTCAAGCCTTTCCGGCTAGAATAGAGAAAGGAACTTCCGCAAAGTCAGCTAAGGCAATTATGAATTCAAGGATCCAATTAAGTTCCAAAGCTTTGAGGATCACACACTAGCAATTAACGTGTGTCCAAGGCGTACCAGGGAGGCATTATCTCAGCGTCTGGTGTTCGTAACTGTCAAAATGTCCAAGGACATAAGGATGATCCTACCCTCCCTGGTTGTGAGGGGAGGAGATCAAACGTACCAGTTAGAACTTCTAGGCAAGTGTCAGGAATACAAAATAAATGACCAAAGATGTCAATTAGTGTTTGATGCATGTAACAAATGTATATGACGTAAATTCGGATGGGCGGAGGGGATAGAGTGCTGGAAAAACCTTATAAAAATATCTCCTTTCGTTTTCTGGGTGGACTTCTCACCACCAAAAAGTGTGGAGGTCCCTTGATTGATCAATCAATAAATTCTTTTCTCGTCTCCTGAGACTCAGACTGGTCTTTTGCAGCCCATGAAGCGCAGGCACGCTGGCACGGGACCCCCATAAATTTAAATTCCTTACATTTCTGGTGGAGATGCCGGGGAAAAGTGCCACTGCCCCAGCGCTCTTGGGACTCTGACTTAAATCACAGTAAGAATTCATGCTGACCCTTGAACAAATCTAGTCCGGACCCTCTGATTTTGAGAGGAGACTTGTTCTATCAGCATTGGACACAATACTGTTATTTAAGGAGAAAACAAAGCCGGCAGAACAACGGAGGAACTGTAAGAGGACTGCGCAAAAGAAATCTGGTAAGAAGAGAAAACTAGTTGTGGGGTGGCGTGAGTTCGAATCTAACAGCTCTGTGGAGTGGAGAAGATTGCGGATTCTTGTTGTCGGCCCCGGGGGTACAGGGAGGAGAAGGGTCGGATACGACCTTAACATCCCAAGGACTAGGGGACACTGAGGGACACTACGACCCTGAAATCCCCAAGGGAGGAGGGGGTATTTTCAGACTGAAACAGGAGGAGAAGAGCGCTGCTCTAACATCCTGGGAAAGTTTGCAAAGCCCAACATCCCTAGGGTCCACCCCCTAAGTATTTGAAACAGGAGGAGGAGAGCGTTGCTCTAACATCCTGGGGAAAATTTAGAGATATATTAATGCATGGGCATGTGGGATGGTGATTCCACTTTTGAATTTTGCATGTGTGTTTTTCAAGGTAAGGGGCTGTGCCTCTATACCCTGCGTAACCATAGGGAAGTGGCCATTCCCTGTGTCTTAAGCAGGGGCAAAGACTGGCAATCTTTGCCCTACAATACCAACGGAGTTCCACCATCTTCGTTTGATTTTAGAGAAGTTAGAAAGATCTATTCTTAGGCAAGGGATCGCAGTTAACTGGGGAAACAGAAATGTGGGAGAGTTGTGTATGGTTGCTGAATCACATGTTGGCGTGTATGATGGGCATTTGATTGTTGAGGTGTGAGTCCGTTTGATGCTTGTGTGGGAGAAATCATAGGAACACAGTTAGACCTTTAAAGTAAACCTATGGGGATAAATTAGTGCAGTTTATGCACCCCCTTTTTGATGTGCGATGTGGTAACATTGGAATTCTGCCACAAGAAGTAATGATTTTAGTATTAAATGGAACATGAGTAAGCTTTAAGAAGAACCCCTCTAACTAGGATGAGGCAGGACTTTACCATCTCAAATTAAGATTCTAGCCCTCAGGGAGGACAGACCAATTATGACCTGCTAGCAAGAGGTGTGTGAATGTACAAGGACGTGCTTAGTTAATTAATATAAGAGACTAAAACTCTGCCAACTAGGAGACCCCTCCAGCAATTTTGATAATACCAGGGGAATATGGGCAGTGAGAAAAATACTTTTGAATACTCAGGGATAAACAACATCCCGCATATTTTGTGACTGGCTGGTCACGCAACAAAATTTACCAGCTGAAGGGATATTTTACAAGGAAAAAATCATAGGGTATCTGAGTAATGCATTTTTAGTACGTTATTTCTGAACTATTAATAGTCAAAAGCAGGGAAATCAAATCTTAGTATCAACTGTTGTGTGTGCTTGATGTGTAATTAATTGAGTGTGAGTCCGTTTGGTATGCGGGAGAATTTATGAGCATACTACTAAACTTTTAACAAAAAGGTAGATGGGCATAACTTAATTCAGCTTCTGTGCCCTTTGTTAAGGAACCCTGTGGCAAGATTGGCACATTGCCATAAGGAGACCTGATTTTGATAGTGAATGCAACAAATGTAAATTTCAAGAAAGTCCCCTCTGACAAAGGCAGGACTTTGACATCCCAAAGATTAAGTTTCTAGCCCTCAAAAAGGGGAGGGTGGCAAGCCATGTATTGCCTGTTAATATGTCCAGAGGCAGTAAAAATCACCCAAAATGAGAAGACCCCAATTTTATAAACCAGGGAAGTATAAACACTGCAAGAAGATATTTTGAATACTCAAGCCGCATGTTTTGTATAACTTAGCCTGGCTTGTGAAGAAATCATCACAGGGCGTTTGAGAAATACGTTTTTTTTTTTTTTTTGCGCGGCCGGTCCCATGGGTGAAATGAACATCCACCCCTTTTCAGACCGACTATGTGCTCTGAAAAGACAGCTAGCATTTTTGTACTCATAGCCCAGCAAGCTAGCAATTAAAAAGCCAAGTGATAACATCATTCCTTAAGATTTTGCACCTAAAAGGCTTAGGGCAGCCTTTCCCCCCCTCCCCTTGCAAGTAAGCCCTGGCTGGAACCATAAGACAATTTAATTTGGAACAAGGAGATTCTTAGGAGCAACTGAAAATAGAATTCCCTCCCATCTCCTACCTAGATCAGGACCTTGGAGATGCCATTAGAACGGGGAGAGGAAAGGAGAGAAAGAGACGAAGAGAGAAGGAGAGAGAGAGAGAGAGAGAGAGAGAGAGAGAGAGAGAGAGAGAGAAAAGGAATAGTTAAAGGAAACGAGGTAGAAGGAAAGTGTAAGTCAGGGACGAGAATGGGCAGGGTTCATGATGGGCAGACTGAGGCAGCAACCCACAGAACGCTCCAGCAATTGAGAAGCAGAGACTCTATTTGTATCCCATTACATTATTTAATCCAAGCTTTTAGACAGTTCCTATTTCCCCAACAAAATTTGTCTAAATCTCTGAATATGGAATCTTTATCCAAATCCCTTGTAGTACGTCAGCTCCATGAGGAAAACGAAGGGCCTGAGACTTCTGTGCTGGAAGTGGTCCAAAGCAGGGACTCCCCTTCCTCTTTTTAAAGCAGCTGCTAACAGGTTTTTGAGAGCAGGACAAGGTTTTTTTTTATTTAGAATACGAAGGGGTTCTTAAAAGCCGCCAAAAGGTAAAAATGACATAAAATAAAATCATTTTGCTTGTTCTCACACTCTGGCTGGAAACGCCTGTGACATTTTTTTAAGGCGTATCAATAACGCGGGGTCTCACACTCTGGCTCTTGTTTCTTTGTACGAGAGCCATGCATCCCAAATTAGGCTTAAGTAGATAACTTCACAAACCACAGGGATAATAGGTTGCCTTAATTAGTTTAGTGCCTTTTTTTTTGCACTTAATTACAGGGTAATTGAAGGGGCTCACCTTCCTGCCTCAGGCTGTGTAAAGCAGCCTGCGGGGAGAATTCAAAAGTCCATTGCCCCGCCTTCCTTTTTCTGCCTTCACCCCCCCCCTCCTTCCCCTTCACAAAGTTGACCCCATCCTCGTCCCTCAGGAATTTCAAGCATGCTGGCAACCAGCCTGATTTTTTTTACACCTCTTTCACATCCTATATTCCTAAAAATCTCGAGCAGACGTTCTCCTTTTTGACTTAATAATGCTCACCTAGCCTTATTTCCGTCCGAGTTTTTTTTTAACCCTTTCCTTTCCAAGTAGAACACCTGCTGGAAATAGACTCTTAGTTACTTGATAGCTATTAAACTACTATCAGCCTTTTTTCCTCTCCTTCTATCTCTGTGTGGTCAAGCAGTTTGTGCCATGGCATGTGTCACTCCTAACCAGCCAGCAGAGACACTAGGAGAGGGCTTCCTGCCTTTCCCCCCTTTTTCTCTCTATTGTTTTGTGGGGGAATGGGGCTTTTTGCAAGCACCTGACTTTTACTTTGAGGTGAGGCTGACAGGCCAGCAACTTCACCCTTTTATACCCTTTTGCGCCAGCATAGAGAACTAGCTGTTTTTGAACCTGGTGACATCGTCACTATTTTTAAATCCATGGCAGATGCCAACATGTGTGAGGCTGTGTACTCGTGGGTGTTTGCATGTATTTTTTTCTTGAGCGACGAACCAGAAGAGCTCGTCTTGCCTCACACACACACACACACCAGCCCCCGACACGTACTAGGACAGATTGGCGCCTTTGCAGCCTTGCAGAGAGACACTAATTCTCTTTTACCATTTTTTTTTCTCTCTCTGTCTGCGTGTGTGTGTGTGTATAGTATGGGCCATGGCTTCTATAAATCCTAACCAGCAACCAGAAGAGGGCCACCCTGCCCGACCCACCACACAGCCCCGACGTGCACCTCCGATTGCTGGACGTGGGGGGCGTAATATTTTACGTATTTTAAGGCCAAATCGTTGCACGACTCGCCGTGTTGTAATTCTGGGGCACAGTTTTATATACTGGGCGTTTAGATTTGCCCGGATGTCGGCGTGGGGCGTGAATTTATGCCTTGGCCGCCCCCTTCAAGTGCTTTGGAAAGGGTTCAGGGGAATGTCCTGGGATTCGTTCTTCGAAACCGCGACCCTTATGGCTCGCGAATGTGAAATTGATATTTTGCTCATCCATTTGGGAGGCAATGATCTGACCACGGTGAGAGGTCCGGCCCTGACGCCGCATCATAGCTGACTTGCGGACTTTTAAGCAACTTTACCCACATACAAAAATCATTTGGTCCTTCATGCTCCCTAGGCTCATATGGAGAGGGGCATCTAATCCCCTCAAGATTGAAAGGGCTAGGAAACATTTAAATCAAAAAGTTGCTGCATTTTTACGTCGGCATTCTGGCTATGTGATTACTCATCCAGCTTTGACACTCCCTCCGCCTGACTTATTCAGGAGGGACGGTGTTCATCTCACGGATGCCGGATTACATATATTTCTGCACGATTTCCAAATGGGAATTCGCCGTGCCCTTGGGGACTTGGTAGTAATATGAATGTGGTGCCTGCTCCTATTTTTCCCCAATCCTGTATCAGCCGTACTTTTCCGAGACTATACCACGCCACATTCCAAGCCCATCTCCCCCTGGCGCATTTTGCTTCATGCTCAGAGATCACTTTGCGACCCTGGGACATTTTTGCCTGTTCCATTTTTGATTGTCCCCATGTAGCAGAGCTATTTGACTTTGGGGATGAGATCTATCTCAGGTGCCTGTTTGGGAACGCCTGAGCCCCTCGCTTGTGAGATCCTGCGAGATCATCTTGCAAGCACTCATCATACACGGCCGACTACAGATGCGTCCTCACCATAAACTTGGGCTTCCCCATTCACAGACTGGTTCTACAAAAACGGAAGCCTTATCCTACCTGTTGCAACATTTTTTTTTCTCTCCTTCCTGTTTTTAAGACTGTCAGATAGACTGTGCCACCCTGCCTTGCAGCACAAAGACAGCTGCGGGGCATTTCGTGTGTGTTTGTGTTCTGTGTTTGTCTGTGGTCGTGCGTCTGTTCTTCCCTTACCCAGGTACATCCTGGAGGTCGGGTGTTTGCTCTGGGAAAAACGCCCACCCGTTCTTTATTTTTGGATCACGGAGTCGGTCGGGTTTGGAAAGCTGACGCCGCCGGTCGTAGATGCTCAGATGGGGACCCTCCTGCCCTCCATTCTGCCATCCCTCCTGGACCTCCCCTCCCGCCTTTGATGCCTTTGATGATGCCATCTTCATGATGACTTCGCTCCGTGGGTTCGATCGATGTGGGCTCCAGGATCCAGTGATGTCAGCCTTTTCACCCAGCGTGACCCGCACCGCGACCGAGAGGGAGTGAGGCCTGACCGGTGACGCCTTCTGCCCTCTGCTGTAGATTGCCCCTATGCCTTAGATGACTTCACCCTGGACGGCGGGCGACAACATGAACCTGACCTGTGGTCACCGCATCCTGCCCATCCTTCCCCAGATGACAGCGTGTGTTTGATACTCGGAGGGTCCCAAAGCAGCCTGCGGATTCACTTTCAACTCAGGTTGACAGATTAAAATCCTGTCTTCCTGTCTCTCATTTCCTTCTTTTCTTTTCTTTTCTGTTTGTTTATGGGGGGAGAGAGTGGGTCTGAAACAGCCACTGACTCTTGTTTTGGATTGCGGCCAACAGACTTCATGTCTGCAATTTAACCCCTTTTTCACCGGGACAGAGACTTGGGGTTTAAATACTGCTTTCAGACCTTCATTGATGCCTGTGCGCGTGCCCTGGATCACCATGAACTTGTGTTGCCACACACGCACACACCAGCCTCCCAGCATCCGACAAGTGTCAAACTTTATTTTTTTTTCTCCTAACGGTAGGCTCCAGAGCAACTTTAAATATTTACATTACCCTGGGCTCTATTATGATAGTGTTTATTGTTTATTATTGATAGTCACTGTGAAAACTCTTACTGAAGTGCTTCTCTGGATGTGCCGTTTTATGTAATGATCATGCTTGGCCACTGAAAATGCTTTTTACTCACAAAGCATTGAGTGCCAGAGATTATGACTTGCCTTTCTATGCAATTTGTATTGAATGAGAGACATTTTGGTGCCCATGGGTGTTCACGAGCCTTTATACCTAAGAAAAAAGTGGCTTTATGAAGTAGCTATATCTACATTATTTTCTTCACCAAAGACACTGATGAACTAATCTTGGCCCCATGTTTACGAGGCAGATTTTTGTGTGTACACTATCAGCCACAGAGACATTTCTGACCGGATTTCAACGGCTCATTCATGACTTTACCATGAGAATGTATGGCGCAAGGTGGGTTTTCTAAGCACCATCTAGATGTGTCTTATGCCTTTTTCAGCCTTCATGATATGTATATTACCTTTATTTAGTATCATTGCAAATGTCTATCAATTGAGAATGCACACACAACTGGGTGATTCTGCACAGCCTGCTATTATCTGAGTTTGAATGCACACCACACACCTAAATAAGGTTGGAAAAAACCTAGCAAAGTAGCCTGGCCCACATATTTCCTTGGTGGGCTAAGAAGGGCATATTTTCCTTATAAGTATTTGGTTTGCAAAATGAACCTACAGTGTGGTGCTTTGTTAGAATTCAGGGTTCTTAGCCTGACTACCAAACACACAAACACGAAATCTCACATGTGCACTGCTGTGGCAGGCAAATTAATTTGGGTTTCATGATGGTCCTAAAATAAGGTAATGAACAAATCTGCTGTTTAAAGCATGTTTAATTATCGCTTTGGGACGGGATCGTGATATCCAAGTCTATCACAATATTAGCAAAAATCCTTATGCCAGCCCCCTTCAAAAGTTGAGAATTTGGGATCTTTGAGAAGTGTACAACATGGCCTGGGAGGTTACCTGATACTGCTGTGACCACGATGCATTTCTCCAATAGGGAAACTTAAATGCTGTGGTCCATGGAACATATCCATCCATTGCAGTCTGTGGGTCCGACCAGGGAAGTCTTCTTACATCCCAAAGCATGGCAACACTTCATCTGTTAACTTAACATTTTACTCTAGAAAGTGCCCTAATGAATTAAGGGGTATTCCCTTGGCCTTCACCTATTTGATGCGTCCCCCTGACTTGAGACGCCACAAATCATTTTATGATAATTCATTTTCTTGAACTGTGCCTATAAGCCCCTTGGGGAAAAAGGACTGAGAATGTTTTTCTGACTGCCCTGCCTGAATTTTTGTCAGGAAAATAGAAAGTTCTTCCATGAGCCATGAAGACCATCTCACCCCAGGAATGACATAGGGGGGGCTCACGCAATGTTCACACTTTTGTACATATACCTTTGATATGTTTTGTTCGTCCCTTACAAGTCCATGACGTTTTCTGGGAAATTTACTGGCATAAATTTCCAGAAATCCGTTCAGGGCCGAGTGTAAGGGAGGACATTTGACTAATTATATATTTATAAATATATATGGCTGCTTCACTAACCACAGGTATGGACAAGCCCTCATGTATTCAACAACAATGTATTCTAAGCAATACATATATATATATATAGCCACACTAGTGACACGAATAATGTAGTTATATTCACTTAAGCACTCCACGTATATATATATAGATAGACATATATGTATCACATACACATGTATCTACAGTGTATTCTTGTAAACTTAGAATCTTTGGTCAAGCCTTTCCGGCTAGAATAGAGAAAGGAACTTCCGCAAAGTCAGCTAAGGCAATTATGAATTCAAGGATCCAATTAAGTTCCAAAGCTTTGAGGATCACACACTAGCAATTAACGTGTGTCCAAGGCGTACCAGGAGGCATTATCTCAGCGTCTGGTGTTCGTAACTGTCAAAATGTCCAAGGACATAAGGATGATCCTACCCTCCCTGGTTGTGAGGGGAGGAGATCAAAACGTACCAGTTAGAACTTCTAGGCAAGTGTCAGGAATACAAAATAAATGACCAAAGATGTCAATTAGTGTTTGATGCATGTAACAAATGTATATGACGTAAATTCGGATGGGCGGAGGGGATAGAGTGCTGGAAAAACCTTATAAAAATATCTCCTTTCGTTTTCTGGGTGGACTTCTCACCACCAAAAAGTGTGGAGGTCCCTTGATTGATCAATCAATAAATTCTTTTCTCGTCTCCTGAGACTCAGACTGGTCTTTTGCAGCCCATGAAGCGCAGGCACGCTGGCACGGGACCCCCATAAATTTAAATTCCTTACAGTACCGCCGTAAAAAGCGGGAAGGTAAAACAGTGTTTCCTTGCAGCCATGCCGGCCACATGGCCACGGACTTGCACAACACTGGCTCTTTGGCTTGAATACGGAGATGAGCGTCTCCCCTAGAGTCGGACACGACTAGCACGCATGTGCGGGAGGAACTTTTGTCTTTACCTTTAAACCACTGACACTTCCCTGGCTTTAAGCAGACTGGGTAGCCACTGTCTCCAGGCCATACTGGGGAAGACAGCCATGGGCCAGGGTTCTTCAGCCTGTGCGCAGGACCAGTAGGATGCAGAATTAGTCCCAGTGGCCACATGACTTCTCTACCAATTGCTCCACCTCACACACTCCCTCTCTCAATCCTAAAACCCTCCTGCAACCAGACTAGTGGGCTTGGTCTGCTTTCTAACAGGAGAATGTTTATTTTTGGGGTGGGTGGGTTTTACATTGGTACCGTGTTCATGCCCCGACGATGCGCGGATGAAGTATAGAAGAATTATGGAAGAATTACGTAGCTAAAAGAATTGTATTTGTAACCATATAAAGGTATTTTTTTTGTGTGTGGGGGCAAGCTTTCACTCCCTGTCCCAGTGGGACCCAGATTATTACACACACACAAAAAAGGTTGACGGTAGGGAAGACCCAAGCAGATGAGAACAGCCACTGCAGTGAACAGTCAAGCTTGCTTGCGGCTCAGGAGTAAAAAGCACTCTGCACATGCTCAGAGGCATTCAAACAGAGCTGTGAGCATTAACAAGGAGGAGGAGGTGGGAGGGGTTCAAATCCACCCATAATAAAATTGGCCACTTGGACACCCCCTCCACGTTCAGATCAGTTTACAATCCACTTGGAAGCGATCTGGCGGGGCGGAAGCTGGTCGTGCTCACTCTAAAGGACGTGCAGTCCCATGGCACCATGTGTGGGGCTGAGGATGTGCCTCCCTCACAGAAAGTCATCCTTGACAAGGGCACAGGAGATCTTTTTTTTCCCTCCCAGCCGTCTGCAAACGCCATTTTTCCGTTGCTTAGCCTGATTACCTGTTTTAATATGTTTTAATTGCTTTATTAATTGCTGTTATTATTATATTGCTATGTTGTAAACTGCCCGGAGTTCCTTCGGGAAGACGGGCGGTATATAAGCCTAATAAATAAATAAATAAATAAATAAATAAATCTCTCCCCACCGGTGTGTTCTGAAGCAGATGCCGAAAGGTATTATGAGCGCAGATGGCACTGAGGATTCCCACGCCAACCTCGGGGTCTGTTTTGCTTTTCCCGGCCTTATCTAGAGACCTAAAACAGGCATGTCCAAACTTCGGCCCTCCTGATGCTTTGGACCACAGTTCCCAGAATTCCAAGCCTGTATTCCCAACAGCAAAGGACTGTGGGAGTTGCGGTCCAAAACAACTGGAAGGTCAAAGTTTGGACATGCCTGCCCTGAAAGGTCCGTTGTCATGGCAACGGAGGAAGCCGTTTGGATCCGAAGCAGGTGGCCTTGCCAGCGATGGTCAGCACTCCCTGGCATCAAAGGACCTTGCCGCCTGACCCATAAAGTTATAGCGCGTCCCCATCATCTGATACACCCCCCCCCAAAGCGTTGAAATCACCGTTTGAGTCAAGGGCCTACCTCAGTGATGGCGAACCTTTTAGAGACCGAGTGCCCAAGCTGCGATTCAAAACCCACTAATTTTTCGCAGAGGGTCGCCGTGTTAGTCTTTTCAAGAATTTCAGGCCAAAATCAAAGAAAAACAAAACAAAACAAAAAGGCACAAACGTGGCACCTTAAAGAGTAACTTTCATATTTTAATGTAACGTACACCACCTTGGTGATGTGCTATACACCTCCCAGAGTCCCCTATGGGAAAACGGGGCGGTTAATAAGTTCAAATAATAAATAATAAATAAACAACGTTTCGCAAAGTGCCAATACAGCCATTTAACCTGAATCCAGGTGGCTGCGAAGGGGCGATGCCGGGTGCCCACAGAAAGGGCTCCGAGGGCCACCTTTGGCACCCATGCCATAGGTTTGCCATCACTGGCCTACATGTTACTGAGCCAGCTGCCAAGGTCGGGCTTGAAAGGACCCCCCCTTTCCCTGGAAGATGTCTCCAATATGATTAGGAGCAGGTCCTCAGCTCGCTGGAAAGCCAAGGAGAGGAAGGGAACTGGAAGCCAGGCCCATAAATGGAGTAAGGAGACCCACTGGACACTGGCCAGGGACCCTCATCCACGCCCCCCAAAGCCCCAAACCTACCTTTTTTGCTGCTGCTGCTGCTGCTGCTGCTTGTACACCAGCGGAGCACAGGATGAGACTATTCTTGGGATAAAGGCACACACATACCCAGCGGCCTCCAGTGCTGCTGGAGGTAGTGATGGGAGAACCAGGGGGTCCCTTCTCAGCAGCCCTCCTGTGCCGCCGCGTCTGGATGCATCTCCTAGGAGCCTGCCGGTCCTTCGCGGGCTAATTGCGGGCAGTTCGCGTTTCAGAGACCGTCGTGTTATTGTATCTGCCCCGCGCGGCGCGAGGAAGCCAGAGCTTCGACAGATAGGGTTACCATCGCCCCGGAGGACAATAATGGCTTCTGACAGCCCCCTCGGGCCGGCTTGTCTTCCCCAGGCACGCCAAGCCATTTTGCCGGCGGATGCCCAGATGGCGTGGTTGAAATCAGCCTTCCGCGGTGTGGTCTCCTCTCTCGGCTTCCCAGAGGAGAGCGCAGGGAGGGACGGAGCCCGGACCTAAATAAAGGTCAGAGTTGCAAGAAGGAAGGGAACCAGGGACTTGCACCATGCCCCTAGTTCACCACAAGCAATGCTTGGGCAGCAGACTTAGGGGCAGCCCCCTTAACTCCCAATAAAACCACAACGATAGTTTCTGAGTTTCTGTTTCTGCTTCCAGATAGGCACATCGGCCGTCCTGGGCCCACCTGCATTTATTTATTTATTTATTTATTTATTTATTTATTTATTGTTTGTTTGTTTGTTTGTTTGTTTGTTTGCTTGTTTGTTTTTATGATCTTGGAAATGCAGTGTTTATGTTGTTTGAAGCGAATTTTCCTGTGACTCTGTTCCGTTTATTTTATTCTTGCTCACCACCCAGAGGGTTCCCCGGCTAGATGGGTGGTCAACAAATACGCATGTGGGTTTTGTTTTTGTTATGTTGTTTTGTGGCTCCTGTCCTGGGGGGTTGTAAGTTTGCCTTGCCGGTTTGTTTTTAGTTCCTTAGTACCTTTAGCCATTTGTTTATTTTACAATTGACTATTGTATATTTTTACAGGTTTTGGTCGTTGTAAACCGCTCGGAGTTCCTGCTGGAAGGCGGGCAGTATATAAATGTATAGGAACAGAGAAACTCCAGCCCCTTCACCAAGCAGCTGCCAATGTGTTTGTGAAGGCCCACGTAATTCTCCCCTCGATGCTGCTGGATTTCCTTTCCATTCCACTGTATTGGCTTGGGTTGTGGTGCCATTCTGCCCGCTCCGGATGTTGCCCAGAACGATTAGATTGCCAGCTGCTTTGGACAGGGCTTTTCCAAGTATGGCCCCATCCCTTGGGAGTGTCCTCCTCTCGGGAGTGCACATGGCACGGTGTTCTAAACCGCAACAACAAGTGCTCAGCTTGTAATGGACTGCATTCTTTATCGTCAGGTTATTATAACCAAAGAGGTGGAATCAGTCCGATCTCAGCTGAGCTGAGAGCCTTCCGTGTGGCGGCAAGGGACACGGGCCCAGGGGGTGTCCAAACGACAGCCCTCCAGATGTTTCGGACCACATCTCCTAGAATTCCAAGCCTGGATTGCAAAGGACGGTGGGAGTGGTGGTCCAAAACATCTGGAGGGCCGACGTTTGGACACCACTGGTGTTCCCCTCTGCCTGCCTGATGCGCGCACGCAGGGCTTCTGTTCCTGTCGCAAACGAGGCAGGGGAATGTGGGGTGGGTGGAAGAGAGGGCGAACGAGAACGAGGGCCGTCAGCACCCCCTGTGCTGCTGGCAACACTGATCCTGTAGTGACACTCACAGGCAAGGTGGGTGCCACTCCAGACGGACACCAGGCTGCCCGCTCGTTCCCCGGAAGGGCCCCCAAGGAACAGGCAGTGGCCAGAGAAGCAGCACGGCCAGCCTGACCGCATTCCTTGTCCTCTGTCATGTGGAGCAAAAACACACCAAAACATACCGAAGCCACTTGGCTGGAGAGGAATGCAACAGAGGAGCTGGCTGAAGAGGATGCTGGTGAGGCTAGGGTGGGGGTGCTGTTAAGGGGGACCAGGCTGGGAATTGGAAAGCGCTGCACCCCTAAGACTGGAAGACCCGGGCCCTCTAGCGAGATGGGGAGGAGGTCTGGGTCTGGGTGTTGGCAGCTTCTTGTATACAACCATTCCGAATGGCTTGGGAAATCCTTTGTTTCCATTCTACTGGCTCAGTAAGCTAGAAGACGCTTCGGACCTTTTCCTCTGAGGAATTAGGGTTCTGCACTGCCCGCACTACTGCTAGCGGCTCCACAGGCATCGAGGCCACGTTGGCCTGACCTTCGGGTAAAACCCAAGGCGCCCCTGCTCGGGAAAAGCCCCGCAGTCCTGCCACCAACCTGTGCAGGAGGCGGAAGGCACTTTGTTGATTTGTGCTCCTTTCATGCAAAGGGCCCTCCTGGGGCTGCCCCACCCAGGAGGAGGAGGAAGCTAGGAGAGAAAAAAGACACAAAGACACACACACACAGAGAGAGACAGAGACAGAGACAGAGACAGAGGGAGGAAGGAAGAAAGAAAGAAAGAAAGAAAGAAAGAAAGAAAGAAAGAAAGAAAGAAAGAAAGAAAGAAAGAAAGAAAAAGAAAAAGAAAAGAAGGAAGGAAGGAAGGAAGGAAGGAAGGAAGGAAGGAAGAAAGAAAGAAAGAAAGAAAGAAAGAAAGAAAGAAAGAAAGAAAGAAAGAAAGAAAGAAAGAAAGAAAGAAGGAATGAAGGAAGGAAGGAAGGAAGGAAGGAAGAAAGAAAGAAAGAAATGGATAAAAAAAGAAAGAAAGAAAGAAAGAAAGAAAGAAAGAAAGAAAGAAAGAAAGTTAAATGAGTCCCTCTGCCCATAATGGATAAAAGTGTGTTGTATGTTGAAGGAAGGAAGGAAGATAGATCAAGGGGAACATAGAGTTTTGTGTGGCATGCATGTTACATGACGTCGTCCCTCTGCCCACCCTAGCATTGGATAAAAGTGCCCGGTCCCAATTCCATGGAAATGTGGCTCTCCAAGCACAACACACACTTTTCAGTCCTTGCCATTCGGAAAACACCACAGACCACACCGTTTTCCCCCCTTCTGTTTTTTAATCCAACCTGGCCGAGCAAACAATTCGGGCAACTCTGCCGATCAGTTCTGGTTCTTTTGTCAAAGAGCATCTCCTCTTCCTCAGCTGCCGGACGCCGGTTGTGGCTGTGGCCAGAACGCAGGATGGCCCACGATCCGCTCAACATCTCCCAGATACATCACGATCACCACAATGGTCCCTGCCTTGCCTTGGTCCTTAGGAAGTCCTTTTTTCCAGATGATTTTCAAAAAGAAGACCATGCCTGGGTTTGCAGGCCAGAGGGAAGGGTTGTGTGCCAGGCAGAGACAAATGAGGTAGAGTGATACAGGCAAGGGAGGATTATCAAAAAGGGGATTGAAAATAAAACAGCCAACATTATAATGCCGTTATACAAAACAATAGTAAGGCCCCACCTGGAGTATTGTGTACAATTCTGGTCACCGCATCTCAAGAAAGACATAGTGGAACTGGAAAAGGTGCAGAAGAGAGCGACTAAAATGATCACTGGGCTGGGGCACCTCCCTTATGAGGAAAGGCTAAAACATTTGGGGCTCTTTAGTCTGGAAAAAAGGCGCTTGAGGGGGGATATGATTGAGACATACAAAATAATGCAGGGTATGAGTAAAGTGGATAGAGGGAAGCTCTTCTCCCTCTCTCAAAATACCAGAACTAGGGGACATACACTCAAATTGAGTGCTGGGAGAGTAAGAACTGACAAAAGAAAATATTTTTTCACCCACGCATTGTAAGTCTATGGAACTCCCTGCCACAGGATGTGGTGATGGCATCTGGCCTGGATGCCTTCAAAAGGGGATTGGACAGATTCCTAGAGGAAAAGTCCATCACGGGTTACAAACCATGATGGAGATGTGTAATCTCTAGGCTTTAAACCAGGGTCCTTCAAGGGCCAGATGCAGGGGAGTGGTATCAGGAGACAGATATCTAGTCTCATGCGCTCCCAAACGCATCTGGTGGGGCCGCTGTGAGATACAGGAAGCTGGACTAGATGGGCCTTTGGCCTGATCCAGCATGGCTCTTCTTATGTTCTTATGTTCTTATCCATCATGATACGCCGAAGCTGCCATTTCTGCATGCCTGGCTCGGGTGTCTTTCAGGGGAGAATCGGGAGCCCAAATCCTCGGAATGCTGCGTTGAGCCGGTGGCGCCTCCAAACGGGACCCACCCTGGCCACCAATGTCAGCTGAGATAAGAAAAGAGCGGAAACCTCCCCAGAATGTAGAAGAACTAGAACCTGCAACCGCTGAGCAAGATGCCAAGAAGAGCTGCTAAGAAAGCAAACAGGAAAGGTCAACCAATGACTCGGAGACGCTGGAGAAGGAGGCAGCCCTGAGTTTAAAAAAAAATCCTCCTCAGTGACATTTTTTTCTTCTGTGTGGAAAGCGGACGCTCTGTCAAAAAGCCCTGGCCTTTCCCTCAAATGCGGCGTCTCGCTTAACCCCGTGGCTGTTTCCCTCAGCGGTTCAGCCCGCAACGCCTGGCATCGACCAAAAAAACCCCAAACACAGCGAGTTCATCCAATGCAGGCATGTCCAAACTTGGCCCCTCCGGATGTTTTGGACCACAATTCCCAGAATTCTAAGTTTAGAGTGCCAATGGCAAAGGACTGTGGGAGTTGTGGTCCAAAACACCTGAGCATGTCTGCATGCATGTCCAAACTTGGTTTCTCCTGATGTTTTGGACCTATGAATTCTAAGCTTAGAGTACCAATGGCAAAGGACTGTGGGAGTTGTGGTCCAAAACATCTGGAGCGCCTGCATGTTTCCTGATGTTTTGGACCACAATTCCCAGAATTCTAAGCTTAGAGTGCCAATGGCAAAGGACTGTGGGAGTTGTGGTCCAAAACATCTGGAGCGCCTATGCAGGCATGTCCAAACTTGGCCCCTCCCGATGTTTTGGACCACAATTCCCAAAATTCTAAGCTAAGACTGCCAAAGACAAAGGACTGTGGGAGTTGTGGTCCAGAACATCTGGAGGGCCGAAGGTTGGGACATGCCTGATCTAATGGGAAAGATTGGCATAGCATCACTGGGGCGGCGAGGCAGGGTGTGTGCGGGTGGGTGTGTTTCCCAACCATTAAAACAACGGACTTGAAATTCGTCTTTCCTGGAAAATGTACCAGATTTGAGAAATGCATGGATTCTAGATAGAAAATGCTCCCGAGCGGTGGTTTACACAACACTGGCGTTTTGAAATGCTCCCTTCCTGACCTCATCCTGTCTTGTGGGGGAGAACCTATGTAACCCACAGAAGTGGTGGAAGATGGTTCCCCCTGGTACCTCTTTCATACCAGGGCCGGGACCCCCTCTGTCTGCTTTCCTCTCTAATGCATGCCCCTCTGTATCCTGGTGCCACCTTTAGCTTCAAGGAGGAAGGAGTAAAGGGGTGGGTGGGTGTGAGGGCATGCCAGCTGCCAGCCAGTCTGCACCCACGTGGAATAAGCCTGTACCCCTCTCACTCTTTCACTCTGCCTCCAGTAGCATCCCCCCACACACAAAAACCCCTAACCCTAACCCTAACCCTTGCACCCAATCCTGTGTGAGCAAAGTAGGGGATGCTACCCTAAGACCACCAAAAACTCCACAAGCAGACACGAACGTTTGACCTTCATAAGGACAGGCACCGCTTCTCTACAGCAGCTGCAAACCTTAAAATGCTACAAACCACCGGTGTTCTGATGCTCCCGGGGGATGCCTGGGCCAGGCCTCAAAATTGGGGGGGTGGGCAGCAGAATCGAGCAGGGAATACTAAAGTTTCTTCAAGGCTCCCAGTGAAATGGCAAGGGGGCTCAAAGACCATCAACCCCCCCCCTCCTGCTGGAGATTAAAAGAGAGGAAGCAGCCGATGGAACGAGCCAATAGGAGAGAGATTGAATGGAAGCCGAGGATAAGATCTGGATCTGTAGGTAAGATGCAGTCAATGGGGCAGGGTCAGCTGCAGGATCCAACCCTCCACGAGACCTTCACGGATCTCGCTTGGTACCACCTGGTCCGGTTCCGCAGGAGGCCTTCCTGGGTCATCTCCTCCTGCCTTAGCAGGATGGGACCAAGTTGGCGTATGCAAGATGGGTGCAGGAGGTTTTGGAGCAGAGGCCGGGTGGCCATCTGTCGGGAGTCCTGTAAAGGGGGGGCATTCCTGCATTGCAGGAGTGTTGGCCTGGATGGCCCTGGAGGTTTCGTCCAACTCTAGGATTCTAGGATTCCACACACACGCCAGTGATGTTGAGCCCAGAGCCTGCTTGGGAGAAGGGATGCCCGACACTAAAAGCAGAGTTCCAAACGGCGGGTAGCTTTGGGCCTTTTCACACGACCCCTAAGATCCGCTGGCCACTTAAATTCGGACCAGAGATCTTATGGGTTTGTCGCTGTTCCTGCGTCCGTCCGTCCCCCCACCGCACTCCTGGCTGCATGAGGGGAGGGAGAAAAAAAGGAAGAAAAGAATGCTGCTCACCTCCCTTCTGCCATCCCTGGCACTGCATTCAGATCTCTTAAAGGGGCGGGGGGCAAAAAAAGAACAAACAGAAGCAAGGAGAGCTGGGCAGTCACTACGTTATATCCGCATCAGGAATTTTCACCTCCAGAGAGCAGGTACCTGAAAAGTGTGCTGGGACGCGCTTAGGTGGGCGTGGTCGCACTTAATCATCTGTAAACTCCGGAGCTGGGAGCCATTTGCGGCGGAGTTTAGGGGTCGTGTACAAAGGGCCTTTGATTAAAACAACCATCACGGTGTCGAGGGAGGGAGGGAGAGCTGCCACCTTCCCCTCTCCCCGTAGATTCTCCTGGGGAAATCTGGATAACAAAGGTGCTCTTGGTTTGGTCCTGAACCTCCCGGAGATGAGATGCCCAGGACGAACGCGGGCAGGCGTGTTAGGAGATGATGCAGGGGCACCGCCTGCAGCAACTGCAGCATTTGGCGCAACAGGGGCAGCAGCAGGTGCAGCAGCGATCCTGGCCCCCTGGCCCCCCGCCCCCCGCCGGAGCAACCGCCTCGTGGCTCTTCCAGTGGAACGGCTCCGGAGACTCCCCGCTGGGCATCTTCAGGCTGGCATAAGGGTTGTAGGGCCGAGCCCACGACGCCTGGGTCTGGATTTTCTGCTGCCCGTCCCACGGCATGTAAGTGGCCGGTCGCGGCTGCGGCGGTGGCGGCAGTGGCTGTGTGGCCTCCCGGTCTTTCTCCTGAGATGCGGAGTACGTGGGCAAGTGGCTAGGGTTGTAAAGGACCGTGTCCGAGGTCAAGTCTTCGCCCAGGTAGTACCTCAGGAAGCTGTCCTTGAGCTGGGCCCATGGGATGGTCACACTGGCATAAGGGTTCTCCACGGTGACCCCGCGATCCATGGCTGTCCCCCCTGCGAGGAAAGGCGAGGCTGCCGTCAACGCCTTTGCTGTTCCCCGTATAGCCGGACACAACGGTAGGGTCGGAGGGGCTGGAGCAGAGAGGTCTTTCCAACAAAGCAAGCCCCCCCCCAAGGGTCTTCCTGGACTGGCCAGCCAGCCGTTGGTCCTGTGGGCAAGTCCCTTCAGCCGCCGGAAGGCACCCGAGCTCTTCAAGAAAAGACAAGGTTTTACTACCATCGTTTGTCTTACGCCCGCTGCAAGAAGTTTGCTCACAGGCTGGGAAAAGCTCCCCCTGTTGGCGTTCAGCATCTTAGCCCCCCCGACCAACCCCACTCCTCATACAACCAGCCTTGCTGGTGTCCCGTCATCCCATCCTTCAGATCCAAAGGTGGACCCAAGGACTGCATGGCGCCCAACGTGGAGCTCCTGCTCTTCTGAACCATCAAATCCGGACCCCTGCTCTCGGGGCAAGGAGGCCACGGGCCCTTCATCTCTGCAGTTCAGCCTTCCTCCCACGCCCCCTCCACCCCCTCCCGCTTGGCCAAGGGTCTCGGGGAGATGAAGGAAGCTTTCCAACAGGGACTGCCTGGCATTGGCCAGGCGGCCCCTCCGCCAAACCCTCCTGCATCGGCAGCAATGCCCTCCCACCGCAGAGAGATCCTCCTCTTATCCAATGTCAAGGTCCTGGACCACTGACGGTCCCAGAACCCTCAAAAGATAACTCATGGGGGGTTATGGTACCCGTTGGCATGCATTTCTGCCACCTAGGGCGGCCTTGTTGCTAGATGGTGCAGTATATAAGTCAAAACAATTCAAGGAGCCGTTGTAGCCATCACAAAAGACAAATACAAAAGTGGAACAGGTCATACCTTTAGGCTACTAAGGACTGGGACAATAAAAACACCTCCTTCCCTCCCTTCACTTCAGAGGCAGCCCAAGAACATTCAAGCTCCGAGCCTGAAGTAAACTGCCTGGCTTTTTTCCAACTCTACACCTAAGAAATAATTCCTGGCAAACCCATCTTTTGCCATGTTATGACCTCTTGGTACTGCTCTGGGGAAGAGGGTTTCGCCCCCAAAATATTAGCAATGTTTTGTTATTTTTATAGTAGCCTAAAGGTATCACCTGTTCCAGTTTTCTATAAGTCAAACAAGCAAGCAAGCAAAAAAAAGAAAGAAAGAAAGAAAGAAAGAAAGAAAGAAAGAAAGAAAGAAAGAAAGAAAGAAAGAAAGAAGCTGATAATGGATAGAAGGAAGAAAGAAAGAAAGAAAGAAAGAAAGAAAGAAAGAAAGAAAGAAAGAAAGAAAGAAAGAAAGAAGCTGATAATGGATAGAAGGAAGAAAGAAAGAAAAAAAGAAAGAAAGAAAGAAAGAAAGAAAGAAAGAAAGAAGCTGATAATGGATAGAAGGAAGGAAGGAAGGAAGGAAGGAAGGAAGAAAGAAAGAAAGAAAGAAAGAAAGAAAGAAAGAAAGAAAGAAAGAAAGAAAGAAAGAAAGAAAGAAAGGATATTTGGTTATTGTTTTCGATTTTCAGTTGTCTTATCTTTGTTTTTGTTTTGTTTTGTATTGTATTGAATTTTTGGTGGCCTTGGTATTTTTTTTTTCCTTCCCCTTTATTTCTGGTATTGTTAGGTTTGGGCCCTTGGCCGTTTGAGATCTCATGGAGCCCGCCGGGTGCCCCATTAGGGTTGTGTCGGGCCGTGGGAGATAAATCGGATTAGGAGAACTCGGGACAGACATCTATTGCCTGTCCCCCGTTCTGATCCGTCGGCTCACCGCCAAATGGCTGGGATCCAAACCGCCTGTTCCCCTGACCTGTCCTGCCTGCTTATTAATGCCAGGTCGGTACATAATAAGATCCCCCTTATCCACGATCTTATCGTGGATGAACCTGGCTTTCATCACGGAGACCTGGGTGGGCGAGGGAGGTGGGGCTTCCCTCACCCTCCTTTGCCCCCAGGGCTACCAGCAGCTGGGCAGGTCAAAGGGGAAGGGGTGGCTATGGTCTTCAGAGACTCCTTTCATGTCAGTAGATCCGCGATTTTGGTGAGTCCAGGTTTGGAATGTCTCCACCTTATGGTGGGTCATAGGGACAGGTTTGGGGTAGTGCTTGTGTACCGTGCTCCCGCGACCCTGCGCTATCCCTTCCGGAGAAAGTTCATCTCGGCGGCACTTTTGAGGTCCCCCGCCTATTGGTGTTGGGGGAAACGCCGAGATTGGGCTGTCTGGAGCAGCTCTGGAATTCATGGAGTCCATGGCCTCCATGAACCTGTCCCAATTAGTCATCGGACCCACTCATACTGGTGGACACACCCTGGATCTGGTTTTTGCCTCCACATTGCGGGGTTTTGATCTGGGGGTCGGGAGGTTGTCGGCCCGGCCCGTGTCATGGTCAGATCATTATCTGCTGACTTTCTCTCTTGCGGTAGCCACCCGAAAGCGGGAGCCGGGCCCGTCCATCTGGGCCCGCCCCGGGGCTCCTGGAACGGTTTGGATGAAAGAACTCCCTAGCCCAACGGTGGTTTGAGGAGGTGGCTGGGGCTGTCGACCGGATCGCCCCCAAGCGCCTGATCCGATGCCGAGCCCGTTCGTCCCCTTGGTTTAGACGGGCGATGAAGCAAGAGCGGAGAAGGCTAGAGAGCAGATGGCGGAACGCTCGGACGGCTCAAAAGTAAAGGCGTCGAAAGAAGGGCGGCTAGGAGAAGAATTGGTGAGAATCGCCAGGCGGAACTTTTCCGTGTGGTCCGAGAAAGTGATTTCACTAGTGAGTCAGCAGCCTATTTTAAATCTAAGATAGAGGCCATCCGTTCCGAGCTAGATGCCGGTTGCCCTGATACGGCCCCTGTCATGGCCAGTGTCGAGCCGCCTCGGTCGCCTCGGTTTGTTGAGTTTGGGCCTGTAACACCGGTGGATGCCTCCAGGGCACTGGGACATTGCAGGCCTGCGGCCTCTCCGTTCGACCCTTGCCCTTCCTGGTTGATTAAGAGCGCAGGGGAGCAAAATGGGCTTCACTGATTGCCTCAACCTCCTTCAGGGACGGGATTTTGCCCAGTCTTCAGAAGGAGACAGTGGTGAAGCCCATTATTAAAAGACCTGGCTTGGCAGTGGAATTTGTCCAACTATCGTCCCATAGCCAATGTTCCCTTTTTGGGCAAGGTGAGAGTCGCCGCCCTGCGTCTCCAGTCGTTCCTGGAGGAGAACCATGTCCTGGATCCTTTCCAGTCCGGGTTCAGGCCGCGTCATGGAACCGAAACGGCCCTGGTCGCTGCATGATGATCTGTTGAGGAGGGCTGACAGACCCTGCTGGTCCTTCGACCTGTCAGCGGCTTTCGATACCGTCGACCACGGTATCCTGCTGGAGCGGCTCTCTGAGGTTGGGATTGGAGGCCAGGCCTTGGCCTGGCTCCGGTCCTTCCTTGGGGGCCGCAAGTGAGCTTGGGGGTGAGTTGTCGGCTCCTGGACACTCTCTTGTGGGGTGCCTCAGGGGTCGTCACTCTCCCCAATGCTCTTTAACATCTATATGAAGCCACTGGCTGAGATCATCCGGAGTTATGGAGTCTGCTGTCATCAGTACGCTGATGACACGCAGCTCTATCTCTCCTTTTCCAATGCAGTGGAAACCCTTGATCGTTGCCTGGCTGCGGTTCTGGACTGGACCAGGTCCCACAGGCTCAGGCTCAACCCGGGTAAGACCGAGGTTATGTTCTTTGGGGGCCCGTCGGAGGGGTACTGTGGCCCTCTTCCCAGTCTGGATGGGTCCGCCCTCCAGCTGGCGCAAAGAGTGAGGAATCTGGGCGAAGTCCTGGACCCGGATCTGACCCTGGAACCCCAGGTGTCAGCCGTGGTCAGGTCGGCCTTTACCATCTTAGGCTTATCGCCCAGATTCGCCCGTACCTCGATGAGGGCTCCTTGAGGACTGTGGTACAGGCACTGGTCATGTCGAGGCTGGAACGCCCTCTACATGGGGCTCCCCTTGAACCTTGTTCGGCGATTGCAGCGGGTCCAGAATACGGCGGCCAGGCTGGTGGTTGGTGCGCGTCGCTATGACCGTGCCACCCCATCCTGGCTCGCCTACACTGGTTACCCGTTGCCTCCCGAATAAGGTTCAAGGTGTTGGTTTTGGTTTACAAAACCCTCCATGGCTTGGCCCCAGCATATTTGGCGGAGCGTCTCTCCCGAATTAGACCTGGCCCGACCCACCCGAGCTTCGGCGGCCTTATCACTCCCGGACGGTCACACCGAGGGACGCCCATAAGGCGGGTAAGGGGCTTTCTCGGTAGTGGCCCCGTCCATCTGGAATAAACTCTCTAGTGATTTACGGCTGGCTCCATCGCTGGAAGCTTTTAAGAGGAATCTCAAAACTATCCTCTTCCGAGAAGCTTACGGCAATGTCTAAGGTCCCATTTGGTTTTTTTTTTTTTTTTAATTATTATTATTAGTATCCCGCCAAATTTCTCTTGGTCATTGCTGTTTTGTTATTGTAGTTTACAATTGTTCTTGCTGTTTTAATTTTGATACTGTAAACCGCCCAGAGTCCCCATTGTGGGAATGGGGCGGTATACAAGTGTAAATAATAAATAATAAAATAAATAAATAAATAGAAAGAAAGAAAGAAAGAAAGAAAGAAAGAAAGAAAGAAAGAAAGAAAGAAGCTGATAATGGATAGAAGGAAGGAAGGAAGGAAGGAAGGAAGGAAGGAAGGAAGGAAGAAAGAAAGAAAGAAAGAAAGAAAGAAAGAAGCTGATAATGGATAGAAGGAAGAAAGAAAGAAAAGAAAGAAAGAAAGAAAGAAAGAAGCTGATAATGGATAGAAGGAAGGAAGGAAGGAAGGAAGGAAGGAAGAAAGAAAGAAAGAAAGACTGGTTTAGCTGGGCTCAGAGAAGATTCTGCTTCCCATAGGATGCCCCTAAGATTTACCCAAGGGCCTCGCTTGGGGTCTGTCTCCCTACACGTGAACGCCTCTCATAAACCTGACCTTAGACCTCAGCAGATGTGTTTTTCCAGACTGGCCTCTGGCCAAGCCTTCCCCATGCCTTTAACAGTAGCAAGATAAGGAAGTAATAAGGTCGTTAGCCACCGTCCTCTCAAAAGCAGAACAACTGGGACCCCTGAAGGACACGGACCCCCTCCTTTTAAAGTCTTCTACCCAGCAGGACCGGCTGATGGGTGGCAAGCGGGGAGGGAGGAGAGTTGGTTGGTGGATGAGGGGGTCCAAAGAGGGCTGGGGATAACGCTTGGGTACCAACTCCGGACCTCGCCTCCCCAAAAAAAACAGCCCCTGGGGAAGGCACAGCCAGGAAAGGGTGAGGGGCAAGCCAACCCCCCCCTGCCAACCCCCCACACACACCCAGGGGCGAGGGAGGGAGGGCGAATGAGAAACCCTATAGACTGAGCAACCCCCCCCCACACACACGCACACACACACACCGGCCCGTTCCTTTCCCCGCCTGGTTGTTGTTGTTGTCATTTGGGAAAGCCAGATCTCCGAAGCCCCTCTTCCCTCCTCGCCCCCAACCTCCCCCCCCCCACACTTTACTTAATCTGGACACTCCGCCCTGGCGAGCCAAAAAAAAAAAAAGAAAAGAAAAGGGGGGAGGGAAGCTCGTATCAAGTTGTTGGGGTCCAGGAGAGGAAAAGGAGGCGGTTCGGCGCGTCCCCTGCCTCCCTGTCTGGTCAAAAGCGTGCCACAGGTGGGAGTCCAACCGGGAAAGCTCGGTGCGTTGTGGACTCGGAGCCTAAATAACTCTCTCTCTCTCTCTCTCTCTCTCTCTCTCTCTCTCTCTCTTACCTGGGGGGTTCCAGCGCGTTCCCACGAGCAAGGATGTCCGACACGCGACCTGTTGACTACCTGCCTTCCACGGGAGCCAAGCGGCTGCCGACGTGCCCGGGGGCGACTCCGTCTCCGGCTCGGCGGATGGGCCGCGCCCTCCGGGACACACCTGGGCGGCCTTTCCCGTCCCAGGCCCTCCTTCCTCCGGCCTCTTTTCCTCCCTCCCTTTCCCTTCCCTTTCCCTTCCCTTCGCCTCCCCTGGCAGGCCGGAACCGCCACCTCGCTCCACCGGTTGGATCGCTGCCTGCGCTTTCGACCCAAGAGGCTCCGGATGGGGTGGGGTGGGGGGGATCCCGCTACGGTTTTAGGGGACCAGGATGCCCCAGAGCCCTGATCGCCCTCTCCTCCTCCTCCTCCTCCTCCTCCTCCTCCTCCTCGCCCACCCTGCATTTTTGGGTGACCGCATTTGGGCCGGGGATTCTGGGCTTTGTAGTCCCCCAAAAAAACGTGCTACTTTGCGTGCGCGCATCCCTGGGGTGGTTTTTTTTTTTTTTTGGGGGGTGACATTCCTCGCCTCTCCCAGGAGCCATCAGGCAGGGAAGGCAGGGTGTGTTGATTATTAGCTTCCTAAGCCCCCTTCCACCGCCACCCCTAGCCCCACAGGTCTGGGCTGACTTGGACTTTGCCCTGGGCGAGAGAAATGACTGGGGGCAGCCCAGCCTTGTTTTCCAAAGTAAAAAGTTCCCAGGAGCGCCAAGGAAACCTGTCCCTTTTTAACAGCAGGTCTCCTTATCCGCTGCATCACCTGAAGAAGGAGGTGGTGGTGGCATTGGCCATCTCCAGCTTTCCCAGTCATGAGGCTGAGGGCCTCTTTCCCTGTTGGGTGCCTGCCTGTCTCTCTGACTGGTTTTTCTCCCCACTACCACCACCCCCACTTCCCTCCGCCCTTCATGGGTTTCCTTTTGAAAACGGGCCCCAAATCCTTGACCGATGTGATTTTTTTTTTTTTAAAAAATGATCAGCTCCTCCACCCCTGCCCCAGTATATCTCATCCCATCACCTTGCGGTCCCCACAAGAGCTTTAATAATAATAATAATAATAATAATAATAATAATAATAATAATAATAATAATAATAATAATAATAATAATAATAATAATAACTTTATTTTTATGCCGCCTTTCTCCCCAAAGGGACCCAAGGTAAGTTGATCACCAAGCTCACACCTCTGGGTGAGCAAACCCCATGCTGGCCTTAAATGACCCCCACCACCCCCACCACCAAAGGGAGTTTTGGTCCCAGCCTGGCCCCCTCTCTCCATCCCACTGTTCAGGGTGCTGTCCCCTGCTGGGGTGAGGTTTTTGTGCAGTCTGTTGACAGAATGGAACTGCCTAGATGCCCTGAGCACATCCGATCTCGCCTGATCTCAGAAGCTAAGCAGGGTCAGGCTTGGCTAATACTTGGATGGGAGACCACCAGGGAAATACCAAGTGCCGTAGGCGCCTGGAATAGGAACTGGCAAGCCCCTCTAGTATTCCTGCCAAGAAAACTCCATGGACATGGGGTCACAAAGGGTCGGTCACGACTGTTAACGACGCAACATATAGAGACAACTCTTGGTTGGTGGCTCAGGAAGTCGGTGCCTCCACCCACCCACCCCATCCCGTCCGCCTCACTCAGCCAACCCCCCTCCCCCAAGGTCTTTGGCTTGAACCCGGTTCCAGCTGGGAATGCAGCTCTTTCTCTTGATCCTCCTTCAGCCAGGTGAGGGGCAGGTGGGTTTGGCTTTGGGGGGGAGGGAGTGACAGCAGGAGCTCTTGGTGGGGGCACCATGCTTATGGAATCAGCGGCCCTCGGAGATCTGCTTTGCTCCATTCCCTGCAGGCCTCGAAAAGACATTTAGCCTCATGGCGTAGTGGTTAAAATGCCTGTATTGCAGGTAAAACTGTGCTCGCGACCTGGGGGTTCAATCCCAAGTAGCAGGCTCAAGGTTCACTCGGCCTTCCATCCTTCCGAGGTCGGTCAAATGAGTACCCAGCTTGCTGGGGGGAGGCAATGTGTAGCCTGCACACTGTCATTAAAGTCTAAACCGCCCAGAGACTACTTCAGGTGGTACGAGGCAGTATATAAGCAGAACACTTTGCTTTTGCTTTGCTTTGCACCAACTGGCATTCCCTGAAGACAGCTGCTGCAGACCAAGTCCTTCCAGAAGCTGTGGAGTTTTTGATTTTGACTTGTTGCTCTTTCTAATTGTTTCTAGCATGGAGTTTTTGATTTTGACTTGTTGCTCTTTCTAATTGTTTCTAGCATGGAGTTTTTGATTTTGACTTGTTACTGTTTCTAATTGTTTCTAGTGTAGACTTTTTGATTTTGACTTGTTACAGTTTTGCTAATTGTTTCTAGTGTGGACTTTTTTATTTGGACTTGTTACTGTTTCTAATTGTTTCTAGCATGGACTTGTTACTGTTTCTAATTGTTTCTAGCATGGACTTTTTGATTTGGACTTGTTACTGTTTTGCTAATTGTTTCGAGCATTTACTGTCACTTTGTAGATTGTAGATGGTATGGCAGTGATGGTGAACCTTTTAGAGACCCAGTGCCCAAACTGTGATTCAAAACCCCACTTTTTTTTTTTTTTTGCAAAGTACCAATACAACCATTTAACCTGAATACAGGTGGCTGTGAAGGGGCGATGTCGGGTGCCCACAGAAAGGGCTCCGAGGGCCACCTTTGGCACCCGTGCCATAGGTTTAACCAACACTGTGGTATGGTTTGTGTTTAAACTTTGTAAACCAGAGAAGAAACCCAGAGTGGCCTTTGGGCCAGGTGATAATGGTATATAAGTCAAAGAAAAAGAAAAGCAAGCAAGCCAATAAATAAATGGCAAGCCAGATTTTCAAAAAACGGAGATCAGCCAAACTGGAAGAGACCTTGTGTACCATGGACTCCAGCACCTGTCAAGGAGCCCCAGTGGGGAATTGAATCCCCAACTTCTCGGAGACTTAAACCTCTGACCTCTCCAGTGGTGCATCATCCTTTTAGAGCCTTGTGGATCATGCTGCCTGAGAGGCACTCCCACCCTGGTCTCAAGGCTGCAGGCCTTGGCTTCTGGCTGGACCAAGCAGGGATGCATCATACAGGTGGGTCCCTCCGATGCCTTGGGGGGGGGAGAGAAATTATATGATTATTTGTTGTTGTTGTTCAGTCATTCAGTCGTGTCAGACTCTTCGTGACCCCATGGACCAGAGCTCGCCAGGCCTTCCTATCCTCCACTGCCTCCTAGAGTTTGGTCAAATCCATCTGGGTTGCATCGATGACACCGTCCAACCATCTCATTCTCTGCCGTCCTCTTTTCCTTTTGCCTTCCATCTTTCCCAACCTCAGGGACTTTTCCAAGGACTCCTCTCTCCTCATGAGGTGGCCAAAGTACTGGAGCCTCAGCTTCAAAATCTGTCCTTTCAGTGAACATTCGTGGTTGATTTCTTTCCAGATGGATAGGTTTGATCTCCTTGCAGTCCAGGGGACTCTCAAGACTCTCCTCCAGCAACACAGCTCAAAAGCATCGATTCTGCGGCGATCGGCCTTCTTTATAGTCCAGCTCTCACTTCCATCCATCACTACTGGAAAAACCATAACTTGGACTATCCTGACCTTAGTTGGCAAAGTGATGTCTCTGCTCTTTAGGATGCTACCTAGGTCCCTCTGATGCCTGGGAGGGGGAAATTATATGATTATATAATTATATGATTATATGAAAGGAACCCGGCTGCTCTCCCTCCCGCTAAGACACCACTGGCAGGAGGCAAACATTAGGAAGAAACTCCCCAGGTCACGGTTTGAAAGGAGGCGCCAACTTCAACCAGAGAAGAGGCAAGAGAAGCCAAGTGAATGGGGACCGCGGCGGTGGTGGGATGAACATGAATGTTAGTCTTCTGGAGACCGTGGCGGAGGTACCAGGGATGGTGGTGGAATGTGTTGGATTTCTTTTTCTGTCAAAATTGGCTAATCCTCCCTCCTGCCCTCCCCCCCCCCAAGAAGTCAGCCCCTCGTCCTTGTTGTCACTGCTGCCTCCGCAGCTCAACCAGCCTCTTAGGGCTACCGAAGGGCCGCCTGCACTACCCCGAAAGGACACGTGGGGTCGCCCCATGCCTTTGCGGTGGCCGCTGACCCAGGTGTTTGGCTAGCATCGCCAGGGTTGCCTTTGCAGGGTTATGGGGGAGTTATGGCTCCTTCCAGTCCGCGCTGACCCGCTTGGATGCAGGGCAGGGGCCAAACTGAGCGATAAATGGGTTTCTCTCTCCTTACCTAAAAACAACGGTCCTTCAATCGAACCTAACCTGCAGGAGGAGGTGATTTGACCAAGTCATTCCCTTCACACAGTACCAGTTCTGGGCGTGAGTCTAGGTCTCGGAGACCAGCTCAGCGGGGAAAGATTGAGTACATCACCCATCTGACCTAGGCTCCCCCCACCACGGATGGTTGCTCTTCATTTTGCACACTGCCTGATAGAATGAGAGCCCGGAGCTTGAGCGGCCCAATGCAACCTCCATGTTTGGGGGTAGTCTACCTGATTGTGGGAAAGCTGCTTGCCTTCGTGACTTGCCCCCAGGCCTCCAAAAGGCTCAGGCCATGCACGACCCCGAGCATGGCCTAAACAACCCCGTAGTCCAGGCATGTCCAAACTTCGGCCCTCCAGATGTTTCAGAACACAACTCCCACCGTCCTTTGCCATTGGAAATACAGGCTTGGAATTCCGGGAGGTGTGGTCCAAAACATCAGGAGGGCTGAAGTTTGGACATGCCTGCCGTGTAGTCCAACCGAAGCTCCGTGGCTTGCACGGAGCACGCACGCACACACGCACACACACACACACACACACACACACCAGCCTTAGCCCAGGCGGGCTCCTCTGTGCCAGCACGCACTGGCGTATCACTGGAAGGACTTGGCGTTCTGCAGAATTCGTAGAGAGGGCTCCGGCGTCAATTTATCTGACCTGACAGGCGCTTCTCCCTAGCCTGGGAGCCTCCCCCCCCCCCACTTTCTATTCTTGCCTCCCATCTCCCGGGCTCCTTGCGTCACGGCACATCCAGGCTGTCAGATAAATAAAACTCCTCTCTCCTGAGCCGTAGCAGCAGCGGTGGCCGAGGGAGCGTGCCATACTCCATGCTTCCAAACGGGCATTGCCTCCTTCTCTGGCAGAGGGAAGTCAGGCATTGTGACCACCCACAGGGTGTGGGGTTGGAAGAGAAACGAAGGATTTCCTGTCCTGGAACGTGTGGTTCCACCTCCCCCGGACCCCACCCAGGAGCCGCCTGCTTGCCAGCCCTCCGGTAGGCCTGTGTGGCTCCACGCCAGCCCAGCCTGCCTCAAGATCTCTGGGATCTCTAGAGGCAGCCGGTGGCATTCTTTGCTGGGCAGCGGGCCACGTCCGAGTTGCACCCATCGCCTTGTTTATTTATCGGTTACATTTATAACCTACCTTCCCCACCCCCTGTGGGCTGAAGGCTCTCCCCCTCTTTATCGTCATAATGACTGTCTTTGTGGGTTGGGACAGGCCAACCAAGTAGGATTTGGGTTGTGTTGGGAAACAAGGTGGGGAATCCCTCTGTCCATCCGTCCGTCTGTGCATCCATCCATCCATCCATTTGGTCAGTCAGTCAGTCTGTCTGTCCGTCCGTCCATCCATCCATCCGTCCATTCGGTCGTTCAGTCAGTCCGTCCATCCATCCATCCATCCATCCATCCCTGCAGTAATTCAGTCAGTCTGTCTGAATGTCAGTCCATCCATCCATCCATCCATTTGTCATTCATTCATTCATTCATTCATTCATTCATTCAGTTAGTTTGTCTGTCCATCCATCTATCCCTTCAATCATTCAGTTAGTCCATCTGAATGTCAGTCCATCCATCCATCCATTTGTTCATTCATTCATTCATTCAGTTAGTTTGTCTGTCCATCCATCTATCCCTTCAATCATTCAGTAAGTCCATTTGAATGTCCATCCATCCATCCATCCATCCATCCATCCATCCATCCATCCATCCATCCTATCCCAAAGTTGCCTAGTGAACTTAAAGCCAAATTGGAGATTTGAATCCTGGATCATAGTCCTGCCCAAGGGAGCTTCCCTCCCCAAGCAGATTTGGGTGGCACACGAGAAGAAGTTCTCATTACCAGCGCCCGAACTTGGATGCACTGATTTCTTGTCTGAAGTATCGCACAGCCTGCCCGGAGGACATGCAACGAGAGAGGAGGGGGCTTCCCCATGCCAGATGCCAAGCAAAGGCGAGGTGCCAGGCCTGGTGGTCTCCCTGGGTGGGTGGGGGCAACACAGCCAGCAAAGCTCTGATTTGGGTCTGGGATGATTCTCAGTCCTCCAGGTGGGTTAATCTGGAAGTTGAGTCATGGCAACTGGACTTCTTTTTCTTGAGAGCTTGAAACGTTTTGCTGCCGAGGCCTTCCTCTCCTCTCTGATTTTATCCCTCTGAACATGACAGGGTGCTTCTCATCCTTCCTCTGGTGCCAGGGAAGGTGTTCCCACAGAGGTGGGTTTCTCTTTGGGTACATTTTTTAAAGCTGGGGCAGTGAGGAAATATATCAGCAGGCTGTTGTCCGTGGGACACCTCCTGACCTTTAGTGGGTCTCCCCCGCCTTGCACATGGACCGCAAGCGCCTCGTGGGAAAAGGAACTGACGTGTCCCCGTTTGCACCGGTCAAGCGCACGCCGCGAGACATGGAAACTGTATCTCTGTGGGAGCAGAGGAGAGATATTATCCATTGATTTCCCTTAGCACTTGGGGTTACAGCTCTCTGCATTTTAACATGTCTTGATTTTAGGTTGTACTTTAATGTTTTGTATTACAAGCTGGTTTTATTTATTTATTTTTCCCAATATTATCCTCCATTTAAAAGG
>JAPFRF010000018.1:6090962-6185962 GCA_029282475.1 Phrynocephalus forsythii
TCAGGATTCTTATTTGGGCCTGAAGGGGGCTGGGGAGAAGTGGGGCAAGGAGGAGTTACGGGGAGCCACGGATCCAGGCCTCAGCTCTGGTCCAATCTGATCTTGAAAAGCTCCCGTTTTGGAAACAGTGCCACCTGGAGTGATGAGATGTGTGTTTGTGTGTGTGTGTGGGGGTTGTCCTTTCTCTAAAAACAGCCAGCCCACCCCAGCTGGACCTAGAACAGTCCTGGAGGTTGGTGTGTCGGGGGGTAGGGTGTAGGACCGGCGGCCCACCAGCTTTGTGGCTCAGAATCTTTTCTACGCCGAGCCAGGGTGGGTGGGAGCATCTTTGAATGAGCAGAATCCCCCCAGCCTTTGCACCCTTTACTGTACGTGAACAAACTCCATTCCTGTCCGGTTAGCTTAGCTCCAGATGGACCTAACCCAGACATGTCCAAAGTCAGGCCCGAGGGCCAAATGTGGCCCGTTTTCACATTTCAAGCGGCCCATGGCCTCTTCTCCCCACCGTTTCAGCCTGTCATGCATCCCCACCAGCTGGCCCTTCCCCATACCGGATGGAGGCATCAGCTTGCAGTTTTACGTTTTGCCTGCTCTCCCTGCCTCCATCTGCCCCCCCCCAAGCCACCTGCCCAGCCTCCCTGCCCCCAGTTCTGTTGCTGCACCGTCCTCCCCGCCTCCTTGCATGCCCTAAAAGTTTGTACAAAGTCCGGCCTGGGGCCCAAAGGCAGCTCCCCGCACATTTTCACCAGACCAAATCTGGCCCTCCTTGCAAAAAGTTTGGACACCCCTGACCTAAGCAGTGTCTCCATCCCTTCTGGGTGGCTCCAGCGATTCTTAGAGGCAGCCCCTTTGCGACAGAGAATGATGCCTGGGGGGCATAAGTGGGGCCCTAACCGGAAATCTGTGCCTAAACCAGAGCTTTTGTAGCTCTCCTGAGATTTGTCTGCCTGGCACCTTTCACCGGGACCAAGATCTGGTCAACACACAGGGGCTTACGCACCCTCTCTGAACGTGGCTGGCTCCAAATCGCGGGCATTTCTGGGTCTGTTTGGGGGGCGTGCGAAGGGGACGCCCCCAGCGGTGTAGGAAACCAGGGTGGCTGAAGGAGCAGGCAGGCTGTGGTGGAGGGAGACCTGCCAAGGTGTCGCAGAGTTGTCTGCTTTTTCAAAAGCACTTCCCCAGGCCTTCCGGGGAGAGGAAATAACTGCTGTAGCAATTCAGGGCTGAGAGAGAGAGAGAGAGAGAGAGAGAGAGAGAGAGCAACAGAGAACGGAAGTGATGAGGAGGCTATGTTGATCGGCGGTGGGGTGTTTGCACAGTGCGGTTCTCCGGCTGGAGGAGAAATGTGACTCCCCCGGATTCACTGCTCCGGGTGAGAGACAGGAACTCTGCATTTGGGGCTCTTTAGTCTGGAAAAAAGGCACCCCAGGGGGGATAGGATTGAGACATACAAAATAATGCAGGGCATGAGTCAAGTGGATAGAGGAACGCTCTTCTCCCTCTCACAAAATATCACAAACTAGGGGACATCCACTCAAACTGTGGGCTGGGAGAGTAAGAACAGACAAAAGAAAGCATTTTTTTCACCCAGTGCGTTGTTAGTCTGTGGAACTCCCTGCCACAGGAGATGGTGATGGCATCTCGCCTGGATGCCTTCAAAAGGGGATGGGACAGATTCCTTGAGGAAAAGTCCATCATCACAGGTGACAAACCATGATGGAGTTGTGTCATCTCCAGGCTTAAAAATGGGGAACTTCAAGAGCCAGATGCAGGGGAGTGGTATCAGGCGACAGAGATCTAGTCTCATGCACTCCCAGACACATTTGGAGGGGCCGCTGGGAGATCCAAGAAGCTGGACTAGATGGCCATTTGACCTGATCCAGCAGGGCTCTCCTTATGTTCTTATGTACACCCCAGGACCCAAAGCCAGGCCAGGTCCTGGTCCCATCTCAGCCTACACACCGGGGTTGATTGCCTTGCTTTGTTTTCTAGGCCCAGCGGCGGTGGCAGTGAGATTGAGTCCTCCCAGCGCACCTGAACAGGATGTGTTCCTCCGGACGATTCTTTTCCTGGCGCCTGGTTTGCAAGGAGGCTCTCCCTGGATGGCTGTGAGATGGAGGGGGTGGTGGAGGGGGGAAGAGAGAGCGCGCAACACGGAGAAGTCAGTGCTCAGGAATTTGCCAAACACATTCTTCAGCTGCATCAAGATCTCCTCACATGTAAACAGGAATCCAAGCCCTGTGGAGGAAGGAGAGGGAGGTGCCGCCGACGCTGACGCTACCCGGATCGTGGCCATGAGCGGCTTCGGCTTTGAGCCGGCCTCACCTGCAAGACCAGGTCGTTGAGCCGAAAACACACACCCGACCCTGGAGGGAGAATCCGGCGCCCTCCCCAAACTTGGTTCCTGTGCTGCTCGTCTGGTGATAATCTCTTGTCCTCTGCCTTGCTGCAAGGTGCAGTGGGGTGGGGGTGGCTGGGGGGTGGGGGTGCAGGACACCTAACTGCACATTACACTCCTAAACACTCCCTATAACCAGCTCAGTCTCCTCTCGCTGACTCGCTTCTCCCCTGCACTGGGAATTTCGGCCGGATTTACCAGCCATTCCGAGAGCACAGCCCTCCCTCCGCCGGAGCCGCCATTTGGCCTGCCTTTGCTCCAGGATGTTCCCCTGCTCCCCTGGCTTTCTCCAGCGGTGTCGCTTCACCGCCCGGGCGCGGTTTAAAGCTCGGCCGGCGGCCGTTGTCTAGCCCCATGCAGGAACCTCTCGGCGAGCCCCGGGCTCCGGACACTAATGTGAAAAACCTCCTCATGTCCTGTCTGAAAGGGCAGCAGGTCATCCTGAAAATGGAGGCCATGAAGATCATCCACCCGGAGAAGTTCTCGGAGCGGCAGGGCGGCCAGCCGCGTTATGTGCCGGCGCCCCGCCGGGACCCACCTCTGGTGGTCAAGCGGGCCTGGCCATCCGAATCGGAGGTGATCGTCAACCAGGCATGCGGGGATCTTCCTTCCCTGGAGGGCAACCCGGGGCCCCTGGGCGTGTCCCGCACCCCTCCCCTCCCCCGGCGCGAACGGCTCTACCCGGGCCCGCGGAAAGGCAGCGGGGAGATCGGCTACCACCGCCAGCCGCCCTCCGCCGACGAGGTGATCGTCAACCAGTACGTGCTGCACCCGTCCACCCCCTGCGAGCCGCTGGAGTGCCCCACCTGCGGGCACATGTACAACTTCACCAACAAGCGGCCCCGGATCTTGTCCTGCCTGCACTCGGTGTGCGAGGAGTGCCTGCAGATCCTCTACGAGTCCTGCCCGAAGTACAAGTTCATCTCTTGCCCCACCTGCAAGCGGGAGACGGTCTTGTTCACCGACTACGGGCTGGCCGCCTTGGCTGTCAACACCAGCATCCTGAACCGGCTGCCGGCCGAGGGGCTGTCCGCCAACCCCGTGCAGTGGAGCGGCGAGGCCGACCGCAGCTGCTACCAGACCTTCCGCCAGTACTGCGGGGCCGCCTGCACCTGCCACGTCCGGAACCCGCTCTCTTCCTGCACTATCATGTAAGCGGCACACTCCTAACCCACCCGTTCCCCTACCGACACTGACACCTCCCTCGTTCTGCCGTCCCGAGCAGCAGGACTGCGAGAAGGAACGAAGCACAGCTGCCAGGCCTTGGAGATGCTGGGCCAGCCACGGAGGAAGAGCGACGCTCCGGGCACCGAGATCGACCCTCTGGGTCTGGGGACGGCACCGCCACTGGACTGGCCGTTAAGTTTTGGCTGCCTCTCTGCCGGCCCGGGAATGCACACATCTCGGCAGCACACCATGGAGGGAGAGGTGATGACCAGGACTTCTTTTTTTGGGGGGTTGGGGCAACTGGGACCAGGATGCAGGGAGGCAGTGGGGAAAAGAGCTGAGAAAACCATGCCACCCACTGCCAGGCCCTTCAGCTTGGGAATGGAGAGCTCTAGATTTCCTCTCCGGTTTCTGGGGTCGCTCTGGCCACCCCCCCCCCAAAAAAGGAAGAGGGGCTGCTCAGGCAAGGAGCAGCCAGAAGAGGGACAGGTTGGGGAGACCCTGCCAAAAAAATAAATAATAATAATAATAATAAAAGCGACGCCTGGCAGGGAGCCCCTGTTCGGACAGCTCCCCAATGTCTAATTTATTTGCCAACACTTCCGTTCTTGCGGCCAAAGGACTGGGCGCTGCCAGCTCAGAGGTGCCAAGCCGGAAAAAAAAAAAACCTCACCAACTGACCTCCGCCCTTCTGGATTTGCCCTGGCTTCTTGACGGAACCATCGGGAAACGACACCCTGAAACAAAGGGATGCCCGTTGTCCTTCCTTTTTAACTCCTCGGTTTGGAGGGTCCGTGCCCCTCATCCCTGTTTCGGAGGTGCGTTTCGCGCGGGGCGGGGCGGGCAGGCGGGCGTCCCACCCAATAAAAGGGATCGAGGTTGCCATGAGCCTTCTTGGGTTGTGTCGAGGTCAGGCCTGAGCTCCACCCCCTTCCCAGCCAAAACGGGTCCAGATCCAGGCGGCTGTACTCATTCCTCTGTGATGCTGAACTGCTTTTGTTCCTAACTAGTCGGGCTCGGGGAGCGAACCAGGGGTGGGTAACCCCCAATGAGGGACACCCCCTGCGGCCGACCTTGTTCGAACCACCCTGTGTTACCAAGGATGTCCCCAATCCCGAGAAGGATCTGCCTCCCGTCGGAAGGAAACGAGCGTGTATACCTGCCCACAAGTTGCCAGCTTGCTTGGGGGTCCGTCAAGAGAGGGGAAGCCCCCTGGTTCCTCTGGTGGGGTGTGCCCGTCAGCGGGAGCTCCGCCATTGGAAAAGGGCTTTGTGTGTGTTTGTGTGGTGGTGGTGGCGGCGGTGGCGGTGGTAGGCAGACGGCACCGTCCTTTGCCCGACATCCTGTTGGTCCACGAGGGTCCGAGATGCTGAAAGTGGAATGGTGCTTTGGCCACCCATCAGTGGAGGTTCAGCCCGGGGGGGGGAGGGGGGGAGGAAGAACACTCCCCAGAGCTCACAAGAGGGGAGGGGAGGCTAAGGATCTAGCTTAGCCTCCCCAGGGATATGGGGCTCAACCAGGTTTCCCTGGCCAGCCGGCTTCCATCAGGCCTCTAGGAGGTGGGTGGTGGGTGGGACGGGACCTCACCAACGGTCATCCCATCTAGACCAGTGGTTCTCAACCGTTGGATCCCCAGATATGTTCCTGGACTGCAACTCCCAGAAATCCCTTCCAGGACAGCGAGTGGCGGAGGATTCTGGGAGTTGCAGTCCAGGAACATCTGGGGACCCACCAGTGGAGAACCACTGGCCTAGACGGATTGGCAGCAGTGTTCTGAGTGTCCCGCCGTGGTGGCAGGATCTGCAGAGCCCGGAACAACCCACCAAAGGGGACTCCCCCCCCCTCCAAGGCCCAGGCAAGCGGGTGAGTTGGGGAGGGGGCCAAGGGGGCCCACGTAGCCTGCCGAGGGTCCTGAGCCGGGAAGAGACCCGCAAGGGGTCACGCCTCTCTGCCTCCCCCCCTCTCTCTCCCTGCCCGTTGTGGTGGTGATGCTCTGTTTTCTATCCGGTCTTGTTAATCCGTCCACTTGAAATCTCGCAAATAAAGACGTGCCCTGGAACCCAGCCACGCCACAGCGGCCCGCCGAGCCATCTCCATCGGGGAATATTGGGGGTGGGTTGGGGAGGGAAGGGGTGGATGCTCCTGTGGGGCTGGGGGGGGGTGGGGGTGCGCCGAGAGGAAAGCCAGGCTGCACAGACGGGGTAGGAAAAGGGGGCACCCTAGAACCAAAGATCTAGGGGGCAGCAGGTTGGGGGGGGAACCAAGATGGACTCATGAGGCACACCCTATAGCAGGTATGTTCACTCTTTGGCGCTCCTAATGTCTTGGACCACAACTCCCAGGATTCTAAGCCTAGATGGCCAATGGCAAATGACTGTGGGAGTTGTGGTCCAAAACATCTGGGGTGCCTATGCAGGCATGTGGACCAAACTCCCAGGATTCTAAGCCTAGATGGCCTGGCAAAGGATGTTTTGGATCCACTATGCAGGCATGTCCAAATCTCGGCTCTCATTCTAAGCTTAGAATGCCAATGGCAAAGGACTGGGGGGTGTGGTCCAAACATCTGGAGCGTCTATGCAGGCATGTCCAAATCCCGGCTCTCCTGATGTTTTGGACCACAACTCCCAGGATTCTAAGCTTAGAATGCCAATGGCAAAGGACTGTGGGAGTGGTGGTCCGAAACATCTGGAGCGCCTATGCAGGCATGTCAAAACTCCGGCCCTCCTGATGTTTTGGACCACAACTCCCAGGATTCTAAGGTTAGAATGCCAATGGCAAAGGACTGTGGTAGTGGTGGTCCAAAACATCTGGAGGACCTATATAGGCTTGGGAAGAGCGCTCCTCTAAAAGGCCGATTCTGCAGCAAGGGACCGAACCCCTGTCATGCCATCTCTCTCTGTTCTCAATGGACTCCTTGAGTTCGGAAGGTGCCTGTTTCTGCTGACCTGGAAAATGTCGCCTTTTGGCACCCTCCTGCCGGCGTTTGCCAGACACCTCTTCCCGGTGTGGGAATAGAGGATGAAGAGGAGCGGGGGGGGGGGAGATCTGGCTGGACAAATGCCCCCATCGTGGCCACCCTGGACATGACCACTGGGGTGGGGCGTCACTTTTGTCATTTGGGCTATTCCCTCGTCCTCCCTGCGCACCATCCCACCGTCCATGGCCTCCAGAAGAGCAGAAGCCTGCGTGGCTGAGATGCCAAGATCTTAACAGTAACACACGGCTTTTCCAAGAAGCAATGGCCAAGAATAGATGGGTGGTTCTGGCATAGAGAGGGAGAGAGAGGGAGGGAGAGTGGAATAAATCGAATTCACAGGGCCCTATGCCAAAGGGGCAGCGTGGAGCTGGCGTCTCACCTCCCCTCTTTCCCTCGGCTCTGGGGACACGGCTCATCTTGGACTGTTAGAAAACTTTGCTCCCAAACATCCCCCCCTTTTCCGGAACTGGCAGTGCTGGAGGGTTTTGTTTTGTTGTCGCTGAACTAGATTCCGTGCCAGGCCTCGGGCCCCAACAGGGAGAGCAGGAGTTGTCCGGCTCGTCTGAGACCCGCTCCTCAAGGGCCACGGGTGAGATGCCACGCATAGGGTGCCCGCTTCCACCGGTGAGCTGTGCGGATGGATTGCTGCTGTCTTCTAGCTTTTCGGAGGACATGCACGGTGGAGAATCTGGAAGGCTCCAGTTCCGAGTGCCCTTGGCCAGTGTTGGGGTCTTCCTTTGGTTGCTTCCACTTGGCTGGAAATAAAAAAAAGGGCAGCAAGAGGTTTTTATTTAGGCAGGTTTGGACCCTAGGCTTGGTCTCTGGAAGTGTCCCAGATGAGAGAGGGGACGGAAGAGTGAGAAACGTTGACACCAATGGAGCAGAGCAGGTACCCATGGGAAATTCCTTTTATGGGCCACTGGAGAAGGGGCGGAGGGACGGATCTGACTCCTCTGTCTGCCACTGTTGGTGCCAAGATAAGAACCTAAGAAGAGCCCTGCTGGATCTGGCCAAAGGCCCATCTAGTCCAGCTTCCTGGATCTCCCAGTGGCCCCACCAGATGCATCTGGGAGCGGCCTAGATCTCTGTCTCCTGATCCCAAGCATCCCTGGTTTTAAGCCTGGAGATTATACATCTCCATCATGGTTTGTAACCTGTGATGATGGACTTTTACTCCAGGTATCTGTCCAATCCCCTTTGGAAGGCATCCAGGCCAGATGCCATCACCACACCCTGTGGCAGGGAGTTCCACAGACTAACACCACACTGGGTAAAAAAAATATATTTTCCTTTGTCTGTTCTTACTCTCCCAGCCCTCAATGTGAGTGGATGTCCCCTAGTTCTGGTATTTTGTGAGAGGGAGAAGAGCCGTCCCTCTATCCACTTGACTCATGCCCTGCATTAGTTTGTACGTCTCAATCCTATCCCCCCTCAGGCACCTTTTTTCCAGACTAAAGAGCCCCAAATGTTTTAGCCTTTCCTCATAAGGGAGGTGCCCCAGCCCAGTAATCATTTTAATCGCTCTCTTCTGCACCTTTCCCGGTTCCACTATATCTTTTTTGAGATGCGGTGACCAGAATTGTACACAATACTCCATCTGCGGCCTTACTATCGTTTTGTACAATGGCATTATAAGGTTGGCTGTTTTATTTTCAGTCCCCTTTTTGATCATCCCTATCATCTCTGCCTGGTCCCCGTGACAAGACGGAAGGAGGAGATGGGTGGTTTTCTCTCTCTCTCTCTCTCTCTTTCTGATGGTTTTGACGGGTGAGCGGTGGGGAGGTGAAGCACTCCTGGAGTGAGTGGGCGAGTCTGACAAAAACAGAGAGGAACTCGGGCTTTTAGCAGCGCCTGTAAAAAGAGGACCACCAGCAGCAGATATTTTTCGGAGGGGTGTGTGGAAGAGGCTCTCGGTGGCATCAGAACCTCCTGTGGTGTGAGGGAGGGAAGCCACAGGAAGGCTGATGGGTGGGAATCAGAAACAGGGGGCACTTCCACCATGCACAGAGAGGAGCTGGTGGAACTCACTGCTTCATGATAGAATAACCACCATCTGAGTCAGCCCGCAACTGAAAACCAGACCTTCTGGAGAGAAAGATAGCCTTTATTCCTTGCTGTTTTGTAGTTACAGAGGTCTTTCGGGATACTGCAAATGGATTCGGGACTTGGTGGTTATGGAGTCCAATCCGGCACAGTGATCCGTGCATTCTTAGGACAGAAACAGGAGGAAATGAAATGGTCCCCCAGGACCAACTGCCTTAGACTTGTGTACTTTGGGTCCTGGACTCCTTTTCCCTATTAGAATCATTGCGGGGGGGGGGTGTTGCATTTGACACATCATCAGAGGCATGAGCAGTAGAGTGCCCAGAGCACATCCGATCTCACCTGACCTCGGAAGCTAAGCAAGGTCAGGCGTGGTTAGTACTTGGATGGGAGACAACCAGGGAATACCAGGTGCCGTAGGCGCCTGGAGTAGGAACTGGCAAGCCACTCCAGTCTTCCTGGCCAGAAAACTCCATGGACATGGGGTCACGAAGAGTCGGCCACCCCTGTAACACCACCACCACCACCACCTCAAAAACAAGCAAATCACGTTCATTTATCAATTAAGCATCAGCAATAAATGGACTCACGGCAACAATACCCTCTGCTGGCCAGTGCTGCAAATATTTATTTGATCCGTACGCTGCCCCGTTAGTGCCAGCACTATTCAGGGTGGTTTTATGGTTAATGCTATTCAGGTTAATGCTTAAAAACCCTCACAAGGCCCCCACAAAATAACATATGTTCAAGCAATATGGAGACGCACATGAAAATAAAAATCAAAACATTCAGCATCCTGGAGTGAGGGGTTCCATTGTTGAAGGACACTGAGAATAATTCCATTTCCCGACTTCCTAAATGAAAGTCGGGAAGAAGCCGGGCACATCTCGGTGGCTAATGTTTTCCAGGGATTTGGGGGCAGGGAGGGAGGAGTCACCAATGAAAAGGCTGGATTCTCACTTTTGGGGGGGGGCTCCCTTGGTGCGACCACTTCTAGCCACAGCCCCCCACAGTCCATTGCCATTGGAAATACAGGCTTGGAATTCTGGGAGTTGTGGTCCAAAACATCAGGAGGGCCAAAATTTGGATATACTTAATTTCAGGCATGCCTTTGTCAAACCTTACAACTCTGTACAATATCTCCCTGTGGCTTTCCGGATATCTTAAACGGCACTGGGGAGATGGTTGACTCTGGTAGGAGGGAGGGAGCCCGAAAGGCGTAGAAACAGCACCCCCACATCCCTAAAAAAGGACTGGAACCAGCGATCCCTCAACTAGAGAGATTTCCCAGGAGACGGTGGCAGAGAGTTCCAAAGGCTGCCGGAAAACCCAGGACGACCAGCGGCCCTCAGACCCCCTTGGCCCACCAAACCTTTGGCCCTCCAGATGTTATGGATCCACCACTCCCACAGTCCTTGGTCACTGGCAATCTGCACTTGGAATTCTGGGAGCTGTGGTCCAAAACATCTGGAGGGCCAAAGCTGTGCCACCACTGAGTGCCTTGACTGAGGTGGCCCCAGATCTGGTTCAAGGAGCCTGCAGGTCTGCCATCCTTTCTGAAACATCCGCCCAGGGTATGGCGCCTTTCCTTTCTTTGGAAACTGGCCGCCCCTTCTCATTGGGACCGCTGGCCCCTTGAGGGTCCACACGGCTTGGGAGAATCAAAAAAGACCCTCTTCTGATGGGTTGGGGGACACCAACCAGCTAAGGTGCTAAGAAGATGGAAGCAGCTGCAGGAACGTCCCGAAGGAGACACGTGTGTCCCAGGAGGAAAGGGGGGAGAGAATGAGGTTTGGTGAGAAACAGAAATAACTTCTCTTCTGCTTGGTCGCCTTGATCACTGCAGATGGCGATGGCAGCAACGAAATTAAAAGACGCCTGCTTCTTGGGAGGAAAGCAATGGCAAACCTAGGTAGCATCCTAAAGAGCAGAGACATCACTTTGCCAACTAAGGTCAGGATAGTCCAAGCTATGGTTTTTCCAGTAGTGATGGATGGAAGTGAGAGCTGGGCTATAAAGAAGGCTGATCGCCGCAGAATCGATGCTTTTGAGCTGTGGTGCTGGAGGAGAGTCTTGAGAGTCCCCTGGACTGCAAGGAGATCAAACCTATCCATCCTGAAAGAAATCAACCCCGAATGTTCACTGGAAGGACAGATTTTGAAGCTGAGGCTCCAGTACTTTGGCCACCTCGCGAGGAGAGAGGAGTCCTTGGAAAAGTCCCTGAGGTTGGGAAAGATGGAAGGCAAAAGGAAAAGAGGACGGCAGAGAATGAGATGGTTGGACAGTGTCATCGATGCAACCCAGATGGATTTGACCAAACTCCGGGAGGCCGTGGAAGATAGGAAGGCCTGGCGAGCTCTGGTCCATGGGGTCACGAAGAGTCGGACACGACTGAACAACAACAACTGCTCGCTCGCAGGGTGTGCCACGAGGCAGCCGTGCCGGCGTGGGTCTGCTCTGTTTCCTCCTCCTCCTCGGCTTCTGCAGTCAGCAAGCTGCGCTGCTCTCCTCTCTGCAGCCCCCTCTTATGTTTTTTTGCCAGGCTGGTACTGCAGAGCTCTCTCCGTTGCTAGGCAACAGGGATGGAAGGATGGAGGCTCCAGCCCTCTTCTTCCCTCCCCAGGCGTTTCGGAAGGCTTCACGTGCCGAACCACGTGGGCCGCACCAGGCCTGTCTTCCCTCGACACCCACCCATCCACGGTCGAGTGCCAGCGCTGGAGCAGAGGCCACCTTTTATCCCTCTGCCACGCTCCAGCATGCAGGCAGCTGGCAGAGAGGGATGCAGGGTTGCAACGCCCAAAGAGCCACCCTCTCTTGTCCCCAACGGTCCCTGGCTATATTTAGGTCTCCTCCCTCCTCGTGATGCCAGGCCCTGCCTGCCCGTGAGTGGGCACAGTTCTCTCCCCAAGTGTGTGTGTCTGTGTGTGTATGTAGGGCAGTGGTTCTCACCGGTGGGTCCCCAGATGTTCCTGGACTGCAACTCCCAGAAGTCTTCCTCACTAGCTGAGCTGGCCAGGATTTCTGGGAGTTGCAGTCCAGGAACATCTGGGGACCCACCGGTGGGGAACCACTGATGTAGGGGATAGGGTGCCAGGAAGGTTGCTGGCGGAGGTGGGGAAGGCCCCCGGCAGGCAGGCCCAGGCCACGTGTCGTGGTGGCCAAAGAGGCACAGGAGAGGAGGGGATGACGAGAAGTAGACACCCCCAGGAGGCCACGGGGATGGCACAGGTGCCATCGTGGTTCCCGTAGAAACCTCGCCGCCCCCCTCACTTTTAAAAAGATCTTGTTTGCCTCTAATGGGGGGGGAAGAGCAGGCATCCGGTTTGGGGAATTATTTAATTTGACAACAGGAAATGGCCAAAAGTGCCTTTTTGAAAAAAAAAAACAGCAGGCAGGGTTGCAACCTCCCCTTCCAGCCAAGCCACATAATTCACGGACGGACAGACAGACGCTGCTGTGTTGGGTGCTCTGCTGCACCCCCACCCCACACCCTCCGGACCAAGGGGTGTTCCGATCAATAGTCAACCCTACAAGCACCCAGGGGAGGTTTGGAAGGCACGATGCAGGCTTTCCTGTGGAAGGGAAGAGGGCTAGGACAAAAACAAACATATAAACAAACAACCAAACACCCCCAACCAACCAGACAACAAAACAAAAAGAATTTGTCCAGCGGAGGGGGGGAAAGAAGAGCTGCCCCACTAAGCGTGGCCGGGTTTACCGCACGGACCAGCTAATCCGGGCACGATGGGTCTGTGCCATAGGAATTTGCAGGCTCAGCTTCAGGGGTGAGGTGGAGGCTGCGGTGACAGGACAGAGGGCTGGTTCTCCTGCCTCTGCGCCCTGCTCTATATACAGAGGGAAATTCAGGCCAGGGGCCGGGCTTCTCTGCTCTGGGGCCAACGGCAGGACCAGAGGCAGCCGAGGGCTGCCTGCGTCGGGTGGCGGAGGGAGCCTGGCCCCAGGGGATCCTCCCCAGTAGAAAAGAATCGGGGACAAGAAACTCGAGCTGGGTGGCAACAGCCAGTGGCTGTGAACAGGAAAGGGGTCCCTAACCCAGAGGCAGGAGATGTTAAAAACAAAAAACCAGGGCCCGCTGAACACGGTGCAAAAAGGGAGAGGAAAAGACTCCCTGGGTCCCTGAGCCGGGAGAGCCGGTCTCCTATTCAGCATGAAGGTGGCGATGGGTTAGGGTGGGTCCAGGTGGCTCCCTTCCCAACCTGTGCCTCTTCCTCCTCCTCCTCCTCCTCCTCCTCTTCCAGCACCTCCATCCTCTTCCGCCAGGCGGCCAGAGGGCATCTGGGCTCTGCTGAGTCACGGCCGAAGCTCTGCAGGGAGAAAGCTGATGTGCCTCCGGAGATATTTCGGCTTTTTTTTGCTCTCATCCGGGGCTGCATGGCACAGAGCCCAGCTCCTCCTGGGGCTCCATCCTTCTCTCTCTCTCTCTCTCTCTCACACACACACACACACACACACACACACACACACAGCCCAGCTCTGCTTGGCACCCTGCCTTTCCCCAACGAGACACCCTCAAGAGCCAACCTATCCCGATCTGGTGGAGGGCGGAGGGGAATGGGGGCTTCCCCATGTGGGGACTACACTCCCCATGATCCCCCCCTCAGGCAGTCTCGTTTGCAGCCCATAACGACCAAAGGGCAGGGAATGTCTAAGCATCTTTCAAAGCCCCCAGCTTTCTGGAAGTGTGGAGGTGGGGGTGGGAAGGTAGGGCCCCGGACACCCGTTCCTTCCTCCGCCCTCTTCAAAGCCAAGATGAGCGGGGGAAAGAGGGCCTCTGAGCCTGGGCAGAGGGCTTCTGTTCTTCCTCTTCCTCCTCCTGCCAGCCAAAGGGCCAGGAGCTCTGTAGGAGGCCCACTGTTGCAACATGTCATGCCTGCCAGGGATAGTGGGGTGGTGGCAGCGGCGGGATCAGGGTGAGAGGGGCCAGGTGGGGTACAGGACCTGCCATGCCTTTTCCTCTTGCCTCCCTGCACCCCATCTGGGACCGACAAAGGCAGGCCCGGGCGCTTGCAACACAACCGGCATTGGAAGGTAGACGCTCTTTGCAAAGCCGTCTCGGCGAGAGAAATATTAACAAGGCGGATGCAGAGCAGAGTGGCTCCACGGGTGGGCCCAAACAGATGACGGTGCCCCTCTGTAGCCCCGCACCCACACCCACACATGGCAGCACACCTGCCTGGGAGAGACAAAGCCAGACACCTTCTGGTCTTCCCTGGACACCAAGTGGAGACCCTTTGCCGGGGGTGGGTGGGTAGATTTCCGGTTCTCAATTCAGGAAGACGTTTGGGCCAAGAAAGGGGCGAAGGACTGCCCTCTCTCCCTTGGCTGGCTCAGCAGGAGACCTCCAGGCTGACCTGCAGAAGGGTCAGGATTTGGTCCACGTACTAGGCAGCATCTCCAGGGAAAGATCCTGCCTGCATCCCTGGAGAAACAGCCCGGCCGCTGGTGTCCCGGGCGGTGCGGACGCTGGCTCTGGCTGGGCCGAAGGACCCTCTGAGAAGGGCAGGGCCGCTTCCCTCCGGAGCTGGCCGGAGCTCTTTACCTGTCCAGGACGAGGAAGAGGAGGAGGAGGAGGGCGATGGGGAGGAAGACCAGCGAAAGGCTGAGCATCTCGGCCGCCAGCAGCCCTAGCAGGGCTAAGTGGTAGCCGGCGGGGCAGCGGCGCTCCAGCCGGGCCAGGCCGCCGATCAGGCCGGGCGGGTAGCGCAGGCAGGGCAGGAAACCCACCATGCGGGTGGTGCGGAAGCGGACCTGGAAGCGGTGCTCCACGCCACCCCAGAAGCCCGGCCGGCGGGCGGGCAGCGGGCTGAAGGCGGCCAGGGGAGGCCCCACCGAGGCCGGATCCGGGGCGCCGCTGAGCAGCATCAGTTCCTCCTGGAGACGGCAGATCTCCCACTCCACCATGGGGGTCTTCTGGCGGCAAAGGGGGCAGCAGACGCGGCCAATGTCCGCGGCGCTGGATGCCTCCAGGATGGCCCGCAGGCAGTGGGCGCACAGCGCGTGGCTGCAGTTCAACAGGGCCGGCCGGTGGCCCTCCAGGTCGTACAGCTCCGTACAGATTGGGCACTCCAACTCCTCCTCGCAGTCTTCCACCTGGAGGCGGCAGGACTGAGCCGTGGCCTTGTGCTTCTCTTGGACCAAGCCCTGATCTTCCTCCTCCTCCTCTTCCTCCAACAGGCAAACATATTCCCTCTGCCCGTTGTCCTTCCCCACCGGAGCATCGGGCCCCGTTTCTGTCCTCCAGCTCTCTTCAGGCCGGCCAGCCGGCGCCAACCCCTCCGCGCTCTCCTCTCTGCCTTGGGGAAGGAGGCACTCGGCTTCAGCATAGGAGCTACCGGCACCTCCACAGGCCACGTCCGTGTCCTCACCCTGCGTGGCACCACCGTGGTCCGGTTCCTCACCCACGCCGGCTGGGGGCCCGTCTTCCGCCTGGACGTCTCCTCGGCCCGGGAAGCCTGCCGTCGGCACGGTCCCTGCTGCGCATCCCTCTGCGCCATCTCCTGTCTCGCCCCTAGCCTCCAGGACTGGAGTGGTGCCCCGGGAGGGCTCCGTCGCCGGTCCTGTGCCTGGTTTGAAGAAGCCAGAAGGGCAGACCGGTTCCAGAACTCCCACAGCGGTCTCCTCTGGTTCGGGGCCGGCGGCTGCCATGGGGGCACCTCGGAACTCCCCAGGGGGCTGATCTTTCTTGCTTTCGGACCCGGCCTCAAGGCCGCAGCGGGCACCGCTCCCAGCCTCGGGTCTCTGCACCGGGCGGCCGTGGTTTTTCGCAGGAGACACAACCCGGTCCCATCTTAGCCAAGCGGAGGACTTCGGCAAGCGGCTGGCGCGGCAACGTGGCTCTCAAGCGGCCTCTGCGCTCCACCGTGGCGTCCCGAGCTCGCTCTTGGGGCACGGCTGGTGCCAGGCAGGGAGTGCTCCAGTGTGCTTGCCCCTTTCTCCCTGCGAGAGCTGTTGACTCTCTGGCACGCTCCTCCTCCAGTTCCTGTCCAGGCCCAAAGAAGCTGCCAAACAGATAGGCCCCTGCGAGGGAGACTCCGCCTGCAGACGGGCTGGTTTGTCAACAAGGAAGCCGCTTGGCTGGGTCCAGGGGAGCTGCCAATCAGAGGGCGAGGGCGGGGTTACCTGGGCAGGTAAAGTCCTCCCAGGTGGGCCTTCCCCTCCCCGACTCCCAGGGGGCCAACCCTTTTGGCACAAACAAAGCCCTTGCGCCACCCACCTCCGGCTGCCACACGCCCACCGCATCCATTTTTTAAATAAACGACACAGAGACCCACCCAGGCTGGCGTGAGGAGCTCCTGAAGCCTGTCCTGAAGAAGAAACTGTCAGTGGATCCCAGGGAATCTGTCTGAGACCCAGCCGATCCGGGGCGGGGAACGGGATGCTGTGTTGACTCAAAAGCCCAGCATTCCCCCAAACTGGGTTGGGTGGTGGTGGTGGTGCTGTCATTTCTCAACCAGGGACGGAACTGCTCACACACCCAGGACAGGTGGGTTTCCGGCTTCAATGGTCGATCTCAGTATTCCTGGCAAGCAAAGGCTTCCCTTGTCTTTTGCGCACGGAGCCGCAAATCAAACACCACTCCGATCACTGATGGTTTCTACTCTGTTGTTTTCCCCCTTTACCTTTCCCTCCCCAGCAGGGAGCCATGCCCTTGGGCACATTACAGATTTTAAAACAGCCTAGAGCAGTGTTGGCGAACCTAAGGCACGGGTGCTAAAGGCGGCCCTCAGAGCCCTTTCTGTGGTCACCCGATGTCGCCTCTTCACAGCCACCTGGATTCGGGTTAAATTGCCGTATTGGCACTTTGCGAAAAAATTAATGAGTTTTGAATCACAATTTGGGCACTCGGTCTCTGAAAGGTTCGCCATCCCTGGCCTAGAGGATATCCTGTTGTCCTGATTTTAGAAGAAACCGGAGAGTTTCGTTGCTGGCTCAGCCAGGGAGGGCTGGCCCCCTTCCTGATTCCCTCTCCTGCCTGTCTGTGGCTGGCCTCTTTGCCCCCAGGGGTCTACTTCCCAGCCAAGGGGCAAGGAAGAGATCGTGGCTAGGAGCCTCCTATCTCAGCTGGCCGGCCCGGCCCGGCCGACCCCCTGCCAAGAGCCAGCGGAAGGAGAGAAGTGCCAAGCCTGGTATCTAAGATGGATTTTTGATCGGAAGGGTGTGTGATTTGCCAGGAATACTGAGATCGAACATTTGTAAACCGCCTAGAGTCCCATTGGGAAATAGGCGGTATAAATGCTTAATAAACAAACAAACAAACAAACAAACAAACAAACAAACAAACAAACAAACAATAAAATTTGCCCCTTGGCTGTTGGCTGGTTCCGGCATGGCAGCCTTCATAAACGCCTACTTCTCTAGGGTGGTGGTGGTGGAGGTGGATGGACAACCCTTACATCCTAGCCTACAACACCCATCATCCCTTTCTATCCGCTGCACTGCCAGGAGCCCCAAACCTCTCAAGGCTCCCTTATTCTCAGGTGATAGCTATGGAATATGGGGTGGGAGGGGATTCAAGCAGGAAACCGGACGCTTTTCCAGGACACCACACCTGCGATTCTTTTGGGGACTACCAGCATCAGGCGGCCGGGAAAGTTTCGGAGCAGCTGGCCCAATGCCTCCCCTTTCTCGGCTCGGCTGGGCGGCTAAGCTGCTGACCCAGAGGAGATCCAGCTGGAGGAGTTTCCATCTGTGTCCCTCCCTACTCCTGCCCCCAAGGTCAGAATCCAGACTGTCCAGGATACTGATGGCCCAGGGTCTCTCTTTATTGGTAAAACCATACCCTTGCCCGGGCTACATCCGCCGTCCATGGCTTGGTCCAGCTCAAGACCAAGTCTCGGCCTGGAAACGGCCTTCGCGTTCTAAGCCGGCCAGGTAGCGCTCGGCCTCCGGGGCAGACAGGCATCCTTGGGAACGGAAGACGAACTTCAGGGCCTCTGAGACGGCTTCGGGCATCTGTTTGGCATTCCTGGAAGAGATGGACTCTCCTAAGAACCGTAAGAAGAGCCCTGCTGGATCAGGCCGAAGGCCCATCTAGTCCAGCTTCCTGGATCTCAAGGTGGCCCCACCAGATGCCTCTGGAAGCGCACAAGAGTAGATATCCGTCTCCTGATACCACTCCATAAGAATGTAAGAAGAGCTATGCTAGATCAGGCCGAAGGCCCATCTAGTCCAGCTTCCTCTCACCGTGGCCCCGCCAGATGCCTCTGGGAGCACATGAGACTAGATCTCTGTCTCCTGATACCACTCCCCTGCATCTGGCCCTTGAAGGACCCCAGTTTTAAGCCTGGAGACGACACATCTCCATCATGGTTTGTCACCTGGGATGGTGGACTTTTCCCTCCAGGAATCGGTCCAATCCCCTTTTGAAGGCATCCAGGCCAGAGGCCATCACCACCTCCTGTGGCAAGGTGGGGAAACCAGGACTGCAGTTTTGGGGGTTGGGTTGGGGGGGGCATTGTTTTATCCATGGTTTTCATTATCCACGGGAAGGCCTGGAACTAATCCCCAGTGGATACCAGTGTCCTACTGTATAACAATATGTGTGCGTTGACTGCCTGTCCATCATTCCCGGGGCATTGGGCTTGGTGGCTCAGACATAGAATCTATGGAGGAAAAATTATTTCCTTGACTCACCACCCCACCAGCACTCCCAGCCCCGTAGAGAGGAGGGGAGAGCAAAGCCAGAGGGTTTAGGGAGGCTGCGGGCATATCCCCGAATGGTTCTTGTGGGCGCCTCCGTGGCAGCCCGAAGGTCTCTTTTGCACCCGAGACACCAACGAGCGGGTGCTGTGCAGAAGCAAGTCGTGCCGTTCCTCCGAGCCGTGGTGACTTCACGCCCCAGGAATGCAGAGGAACCGGAGTGTCCAGCCCCTGGAAGGCTTCCTCCAGCGAGGATCAAGGGCCCAGGGCGCCCGTGAGGCCCAAAGCACGTAGCTGGGAGATGAACTGTCCCCACCTGCCGAGGGTGGTCCTTGGGGTGTGTGTGTGTGTGTCACCGATGCCTCCCCCTCCTCCCTGCCCATGTCACCCAGCTTAGCTCAGCTGTCCTTCGCTGGCTTCGTCATCAGATTCTACCCCCCCAACCCCCAACCCCAATATCTATCTATCTATCTATCTATCTATCTATCTATCTATCTATCTATCTATCTATCTATCTATCTAATCTATCTATCTATCTATCTATCTGTGTGTGTGTGTGTGTGTGTGTGTGTGTGTCTGTGTATATCTATCTATCTATCTATCATCTATCAATCAATCAATCAATCAATCAATCAATCAATCTATCTATCTATATGTGTGTGTGTGTGTCTGTGTATGTATATAATCTATCTATCTATCTATCTATCTATCTATCTATCTATCTATCTATCTATCTATCTATCTATCTATCTATCTATCTGTCTCTCTCTCTGTGTGTGTGTGTGTGTGTGTGTGTGTGTGTGTGTGTGTGTGTGTCTGTGTATATCTATCTATCTATCTATCTATCTATCTATCTATCTATCATCTATCAATCAATCAATCAATCAATCAATCAATCAATCTATCTATATGTGTGTGTGTGTCTGTGTATGTATATAATCTATCTATCTATCTATCTATCTATCTATCTCTGTGTGTGTATGTCTGTGTATGTATATAATCTATCTATCTATCTATCTATCTATCTCTCTCTCTCTCTCTCTCTCTCTCTCTCTCTATCATCTCTCTCTGTGTGTGTGTGTGTGTGTGTGTATCTATCTATCTATGTATATCTATCTATCTATCTATCTATCATCTATCAATCAATCAATCAATCAATCAATCAATCAATCAATCAATCAATCAATCAATCTATCTGTCTGTGTGTGTGTGTGTGTGTGTGTGTGTGTGTGTGTGTGTGTGTGTGTGTGTGTGTGTGTGTGTGTGTGTGTGTGTGCCTGTCCTTTTGCACTCCTTTGGCACTCACCCGGCCAGGTAGATGGAGGCCCCCCGATGGGACACCAGGTCAAAGACGAGCTCCTTCTCTTCCCTGATCCGGTGCTGGACGTAAACTTTCTCCTCCTGCAGAGAGCACCAGAGATCAAGTCAGGCCGAGTCTTAGGAGGGGGCTGCTCCGCTCCAGGACGGGCAAAAGCCCCTTGTGAGCTGGAGGCGGGAGGGCGGCGGGTGAGGGGGTGGCGGCTGTGCTTGGCACACTTCATTGCAAGGGGGGGGGAAACAGGTCTGATCCCCTCTCCTCCCATCTTGCCCCTGCCCGTCATCCAGAACCCTAACCCACTCACCCACCTGCCCTGCCTCGGAAGACGCGAGATCCCTGTTTCAGGACCTCGGCTTTGGTCAAACAAGAGTTCTCGCCACCACCCTGACTCACTCTGGCTATTCTTTTAAAGGTCTCCCGAGCCAAGTCTCATGGTGGCACACACGTCATTCGTTGATGACCCCTGGGGTTGGAGAGGAGTCCTTGCCGCCCCCCCCGTCCCCCGCCTGCCCATCCATCTGAATGACCCCTTCGCCTTTAGGGCCACGACAGACCCTGCCCTTCACATGGCCTTTAGCCCTGCAGAAGTCATTGTAGGAGTAGTGCTTTTGCAACTGTCCGTTCTTAGAAGAAAGCCTGCCAAAGCTTCGGCTGGTTCTTGGGGTTTCCCCCGGAAGGCGGGAGGCTGACAAGCCACACGTGGGTGTGAGTTCACGCACGCACTACACCCCGCAGATTTCCTGCACTGCTGATGACAAAGCCGGTGCCAGATTCTGCGGGGAGGACACTGGAATGTGGAGCGTGCGCTGGCGGAAGAAAGGCGAGTGGCTCACCCTCGATGACACACACACACACACACACACACACACACACACACACACACACACACACACACACACACACACACACACACACACACACACACACACACACATCCCCGGTGGCTTGTCTCTCGAGCAGCAGAAGCCGGCCTGAGTCACAGGCCGGGCCTCTAATTGCGGCCTTCCTGGTTCTCTCCCGCTGATGGGGCTTCCAGGATGTTGGCTCACAGCTGAGCTATCTGTCCGGGATGACCTGGTTGGGCAGGAAGGCAACTGATAAAGGAAGGCAGAACTAGCAGCCGTGGGGGGACGGGAGGACGGGGGGACGGACGGACTGATTTGTGCATGCATATACATGTCTGGAGCTGCCTAGATGCCCTAAGCCAGGCATGTCCAAACTTCAGCACTCCAGATGTTTTGGACCACAACTCCCAGAAATTCCAAGCCTGTATCTCCAATGGCAGAGGACTGTGGGAGTTGTGGTCCAAAACATCTGGAGGGCCAAAGTTTGGACATGCCTGCCCTAAGCACATCCAATCTCGTCTGACAGAGGGCCTTTTCGCTCACCAAACGGTCAGCAGTTAATAAGAATGTGTTAAGAGGAGACAGGGTTGAGGGTATCTTATTTATCCTGCTTGGGGCAGTGGGGTGAGATGGGGTGAGAGGATAAAAATGGGAAAGAGCTGGGCATTGTGCAGAAAGAGAACAAGCCGCCTCCTTTCTGGGTGCATCTTTACTTATTTTATTTATTTTGGATATTTTTTTACCCTGCCTTTCTCCTTGGAGAAGAATAATGAGGCACAATAATACAGCCCAGAACATTTAAGACGTCCGATCTTGCCTGATTTCGGAAGCTAAGCAGGGTCGGCCCTGCTTAGTACTTGGATGGGAGACCACCAGGGAATACCAGGTGCTGGAGGCGCCTGGAGTAGGAACTGGCAAACCACTCCAGTATAACAAGACAGGGAAATCAGGTCTGTCACAATATTGCTCCATGCTGCTCCTCACAATGGGGAAAAAGCGAACATACTGTAGGGTACATTTTTTACAGGGGTCCTTACAGTGCCCCCTTCTGGTAAGGGTGTAAAGGGCAGATGAGCGCCCGACATCAGCACCAAAAAAAAAAAGGGGGTTCACAGTATACTGTGTAATGAAAAGAGTAGGGATACAGCTGCTTAGATGCCCTGAGCACATCCGATCTGGCCTGATTTCGGAAGCTAAACAGGGTCGGGCCTGACTTAGTCCTTGGATGGGAGACCACCAGGGAATACCAGATGCTGGAGGCGCCTGGAGTAGGAACTGGCAAGCCACTCCAGTATCCCTGCTGAGAAAACTCCATGGACATGGGGTCACGAAGAGTCAGCCACCCCTGTAACACCACCACCACCACCACAAAAACAAGCAAATCACGTTCATTTATCAATTAAGCATCAGCAATAAATGAACTCACGGCAACAATACCCTCTGCTGGCCAGTGCTGCAAATATTTATTTGATCCGTACGCTGCCCCGTTAGTGCCAGCACTATTCAGGGTGGTTTTATGGTTAATGCTATTCAGGTTAATGCTTAAAAACCCTCACAAGGCCCCCACAAAATAACATATGTTCAAGCAATATGGAGACGCACATGAAAATAAAAATCAAAACATTCAGCATCCTGGAGTGAGGGGTTCCATTGTTGAAGGACACTGAGAATAATTCCATTTCCCGACTTCCTAAATGAAAGTCGGGAAGAAGCCGGGCACATCTCGGTGGCTAATGTTTTCGATGCCACACACACACACACACACACACACACACACACGTCTAGATGGGTGAATGCATGCACACTTGGACCTTCTAGCCAGCAAGGCACTGGGAAACCAACGGTATAGCTCTGTCAGGAAGGGTCTGGAAGGGCAGTTCTGTGCAGGTTGTTTTTTTTTTTTTTTGGCAACTCCCAGCAAAAAAACACAACCTGCACAGAACCGCCCTTTCCAAGGTCAGGGCTTTGGCGCCAGGCTCTGGCTTCACTAAGTAAGCAGAGGGAGCCTTGCTGCCCACAGGGGGGGTGTCAGAGAAGGACAAGGCCCGGAGGAGGCACCGAGGGCCCCCTGCACCAGACGCCGGTCCCACCCTGTGGCCCTTTGGCCCTGGCTCTTGGGAGGGTGGGGACGGGCGCGGCGGCTTCCACAGCCGCACACAAGTGATGGCGCCTCCCTCGGGGCGTAAATCACCAAGGGTGCCGCCGCAACTGAAAAGACTGGCCTGCAGAAGGGTTTGAGGACTACCGGCGCCTCCTTTCAAGGCAGGAAGGAGCCTTTTGGTCCGCGCAAGCTTGGGTCCCACATCACCTGCGCAAGGCGACCACCAGGCTCTCGGTCTCATTTGTGATCGCACAAACTGAGGCGGGAAGAGCTTTTCAGGGCCACCCAGCCCGGAGAACTTTGGCAGCCTAGAACAGAGGAGGGGAACGGGAAGCGCCTGGGACTCTGATTAGCAGGCCGCGGAAAGTCTCCGGGGTTGGTTTTTTTTTTTTAAAAACGGGAGATTTCAGCCCCAAACCTGCTGCCCGTTTGTCGCAACCTTCCACTCTGGCTCTTGCAAGGAGTCTCTGGCGTCCTGCGTGAGGTATTGTGTGTGTGTGTGTGTGTGTGTGTGTGTGTGTGTGTGTGTGTGTGTGTGTGTGCGTGTGTGTGTGTGTGTGTGTGTGTGTGTGTGAGAGAGAGAGAGAGAGAGAGAGAGAGACAGACAGACAGACAGAGAGAGACAGAGAGAGACAGAGAGGCACCTTCTTGTCCCAGATTTCGGGACAAGTGCCATCTTCCCGCAGAATATTTTGGAACCGGAGCTGACCTGGTCCCGGGAGAAGGCCACAAACAGATGCAGGCATCCTCTTTCCACCAGCGCCTCCCATTCCGCCCGGCAGTAAAAATCTTTGCTTTTCTGCCGACAGCCAAAGAACAGGTAATTCCCTGCAAGGCAAGGCCAGAACAAGTGGCATCAGGAAGAGCGTGGGACCTGGAACCAAGAGCAGGTAGAGAGGTCGGGTCGCTGGCAAGGCTCACCTCCTTTGCCCTGGGCCACGCGCTCCTGGATGGCGGCTCGGAAGGGCGCCACGCCCGTCCCGGGTCCGATCATGACGACGGGCGTGAGTCGGTCAGCCGGGAACGTCAGGCTCCCTTGCTTCACCCAAAGAGGCACCCGGGCAGCATCTGGGGGCGGGGGAGACAGACAAAGAGGTCCAGGGCTCCTTCGGCTCCTCCTCTGACTCCCCCCCCCCGTCCCACTTGGCATCCTCCGTCTCCCCCAATCTTAGTTCTCGATGGCCTCTTTTCTCATTCTAACTTCCAGGCTGCAAACCTGCGAGGGATGGGGGGGGCCACCACCTTCACTGGTGATCCTCCCGCGTGTTTTCAGAATGCAAGACATACCTTTCATGATGGGGGGTGGGGTGGGGCATAAAGAGCCTCATCTGTCCCAGCAGCCAGCTCTCTGCTTCACCTACCTCTTTTGAAAGGTGCAAAAGAGAGCGACTAAAATGATTCCTGGGCTGGGGCACCTCCCTTATGAGGAAAGGCTAAAACATTTGGGGCTCTTTAGTCTGGAAAAAAGGCGCCTGAGGGGGGATAGGATTGAGACGTACAAACTAATGCAGGGCATGAGTCAAGTGGATAGAGGGACGGCTCTTCTCCCTCTCACAAAATACCAGAACTGGGGAACATCCACTCACATTGAGGGCTGGGAGAGAAAGAACAGACAAAAGAAAATATTTTTTCACCCAGCGCGTTGTTAGTCTTTGGAACTCCCAGCCACAGGAGGTGGTGGTGATGGCATCTGGCCTGGATGCCTTCCAAAGGAGATTGGACAGATTCCTGGAGCAGAAGTCCATCATCACAGGTGACAAACCATGAGGGAGATGTGTGTCATCTCCAGGCTTAAAACTGGGGTACTTCAAGAGCCAGATGAAGGGGAGTAGTACCAGGAGACAGAGATCTAGTCTTGTGCGCTCCCAGAGGTGGGGCCGCTGTGAGATCCAGGAAGCTGGACTCGATGGGCCTTTGGCCTGATCCAACAGGGCTCTTCTTAGGTTCTTATGTTCTTATGGAGTGGTATCAGGAGACAGAGATCTAGTCTCGTGCGCTCCCAAACGGATCTGGTGGGGCCACTGTGAGATCCAGGAAGCTGGACTAGACGGGCCTTTGGCCTGATCCAACAGGGCTCTTCTTAGGTTCTTAGGTTCTTATGTCCCCACCAAGAATTCACTCCACGGGGGTGGGAGACCTCTCCGGCAGCACCTTCGCCCCCACCCTTCTGCCAGTGTCCTCCCCCCCATTTAAAAAAGAAAGTACCGTTCTGTGGCTCGAGGGAGGCCAGCCACGTGGAACACAGCCCACGCCGAGGTTTGCTCAAGAGGGTCTTGTAATGCACCACAGCCACAAGGATGTCAATCCGGTTGGGGTGGACCTAGAGGACAAGGCCACGCTCAGAGGAAGAGGGGAGACCGCCTCCGTGGGGAGCCCGGCCTCATCTTGTCCCTTCTGAACACCAAATCTGGTTTCCCAGGCTTCTCCTGTCTGGGCCCTAAACCGGGTCCCACCCGGCGGTGCCCTGAGGGGCAGGGGTGGTGAACCTTCAGCCCTCCAGATGTTCTGGACCGCAACTCCCAGAATTCCGAGCCTGGAAGGCCAAGGACTTAAGGACTGTGGGAGCCGTGGTCCAAAACATCTGGAGGGCCAAAGGTTCTGCCACTCCCTCTAGAGGCCAGGACTGACTGCCCCATCCAGGCAAATACCTTCTCCTTCAGGCAAGCTTTCCCTGAGTGATGGACTTACCTATTGCAGGCATGTCCAAACTTCAGCCCTCCTGATGTTTTGGACCACAACTCCCAGAATTCTAAGCTTGTCTTGCCAGGAGCAAAGGACTGTGGGAGTTGCAGTCCAAAACATCTGGAGGGCCAAAGTTTGGACATGCCTGACCTATTGTGTGTCTTTTATATGAATCAATAGGATCACATAGACTTTGTGTTAATAACCACTTATAACCTTGTGTGATTGCGCTGACACTATGTTTTGAATGTTAGATTCCATCACTCATAACCTTTACATGGATTTTTTTACTCTCTCTTTAACTGCTTACGCTCTCTTGTAGCTTTAAGGTAATGCTGTTGATTCTTCAAACATTTAGTAAGGCACCATTTATTTTTAAACCACTTTTCTTCTCTTCTCCCCCCCCCCCCGCATTTTATCAATCTCTTCCATTTTTAATATTCATTTTATCTTCATTTTAATTTTTGTTTTTGATTTATGTATACTTTATTTTATTATGTACCTTGTATTTTGGTTTTTAAACTGTATTCCTTTGTTTAATTGTTAGGTTATCACATGTTGTAAACCGCCCAGAGTAGCCCTAAGTCTAGATGGGCGGAATAAAAGTCAAACAAACAAACAAACAAACAAATGCTGTAAGACATCCCTCAATTCCCTGTTCTCAATACTTGAACATGTCTTAATTTTACTGGACTGTCTATTGTCCCTCATTACTGTCAGCCGTCTTGGGTCCTTTTCCAAGGAGAAAGGCGGAGTTAAAAATACTCTAAAATAAATAAAAATCGGGCATTTCTAACCGTGCTATCAGTTCATGGCCCTCAAAGGGTCTGGTGGTTAAATGCCCAGGCCTTCCAAACTAAAGACCGTGGCTTCCTTTACTGGATCAATGCATCTCCCATTAGCTCTCTCTCTCTTTCCCTACTGTCTTTCCCTTCTCCTATCAGGGAGGTCTCGTCCAGGGACTCAGCCCACAACGATGCCTTTCAAACCAGCTTTCTAGCTGCAGGGATTCAGAGGGAAAGGAGGTGGCACCAGGCCAGCGCCACCTGCAGGGGAGAGAAGGAAGCACACGCCACGGACCGGAGACCTTTTTTTTTTTGCTGCCAGGGGAATCAACATTGAGGGTGCAGATACCCCGCCCCAAAAGGCAGCCAAATGCAAGCCACGCTGATGCTCTTAGGCAGCGCTGCCGCGTTCCTGCTGAAAGCCCACCCCCTCCGGGGATCTCTACTCCCTCCGTAGGCTGTGGCGACTTGCAGAAGGTTCGGAGCAAAAAGCCCTGCGTTCAAGGCAACACACCCTGCGCCTATTTCTCATGCATGCCTTTTGCCTTCTAAGCCAGAACCCGGAAGAGGAGTTCCCGGTTCAGGATTAATACTCCCCGTTTTCCCCTGAAGAATCCCCCCCCTCCCTGACTTCTTTGGGAACCCTTGCCCTTCCTCACCAGCATGGAGGAGGCGATGGAGAAGGCTCGGGGCCTGATCCGTGGGATGAGGTCGAGGAGGTAGTCGCACGGAATGGCACAAGTGGTGTGAGGGAAGTCGCCCAGGACCTGGCGCGAGAGAGGAAGAGGAGAACAGGGTGAGGCCAGTGGAGGTCTCGGGCGCAGTGATTAAATGTCTGTACTGCAGCTATAACTGGACTTACCACCTGGGGGTTCAATCCCAGGTCGCAGGCTCAAGGTTCACTCAGCCTTCCATCCTTCCAAGGTTGGTAAAATGAGTATGCCTCCTGGTGCTGTGGTTAAATGCCTGCACTGCAGCTAAAGCTGTGCTCACGACCTGGGGGTTCAATCCCAGGTAGCTAGCTCAAGGTTCACTCAGCCTTCCATCCTTCCGAGGTCAGTCAAATGAGTCCCCAGCTTGCTGGGGGTACAGGGCAAGGTTTAGCCTGCACACTGTAATTAAAATTGTAAACCGCCCAGAGACTACTTGAAGTGGCATGGGGCGGTCTATAAGCAGAACACTTTGCTTTGTTTTTTATTTGTTGGATTTCTATTGGAAAGACTGGGTCCCTTTCCCTTAATAATAACGTGTACCTTGCGTGAATAAATTATAAACCGCCCAGACAGTGCTTTAAGCACGATGGGGCAGTATATAAGCAGAACACTTTGCTTTTGATTTTTGCTTCCAAAATGTTTTTAAAAGGGGCCCAACAGTTACAGAGCTGGACCAAGAGGTGGGAAATAGGAAACTCTGACCCCGGGGCCGAGAAAGTGATAGGCAATCTCAACCTTTCTGTGGAAAACACGCAGTTCTGCTCTGTGTCCGTCGAGATTCAGCCAAAAACGAGAGATTACTCTTGCCCGCAATCACCCACAGAGACCGGAGGATGCAAACGGGGCGAGCAAAAGCAATTCCGGTGCAGATTTTAAAACTGGCTTCCGCATTTACCTCCAGCGTGGTCCTACGGGGCCGGTAGCAGTAAGCGGACAGCTCTTCCTGGCCTTGGGCGGAGCCGAACTCCTGCAGTTTCTCTCGCTCTAAGTCGCTGGTCGAGAAGTGGCAGGCCAGCTCGAAAAAGGAGCGTCGGGGGACACTGGCAATATCCAGGTAGTGGCTCACCAGGTGACGGAGGGTGCAGGGCTGGGGCAGGTGGGCAGGAAGCGGGGTGCCTGCGAAGGAGGACGAGAACCACGAACTGAAGACAGGTGCAGCCTGGAAGGGACCCCACAGTCAGAACAGTTCACTGCCGTGCCAAGCTAGGAGAATGCTTTTGGCCTTGAACAGATTTTTTTCTTCATTTGCTTTGGTCCTGTGTCGTTTGTGGACTTTGTCAAGCATAGAATCCTAGAGTTGGAAGAGACCTCCAGGGCCATCCAGTCCAACCCCCTGCCATGCAGGAACCCCCCTCGACAGATGGCCATCCACCCTCTGCTTAAAAACCTCCAAAGAAGGAGACTCCACCACCCCCTCCTTTGGGGCAGCATCTTCCACTGCCAAACAGCTCTGACCGCCATGAAGTTCTTCCTAATGTTTGAGTTGAATCTCTTTTCCTGTAGTTTGAAACCATTGCGCTGAGTCCTAGTCTCTGAAGCCATGGAAAACAAACCAGTCCCTTCTTCAATGTGACATCTTCAAATATTTAAACATAGCTATCATATCCCCTCTCAGTCTTCTTTTTGAAAGGCTACACGTTCCCAGTTCCCTAAGCCCCTCTTCAAAAGACATTTCTTCCAGCCCCTCAACCATCCTGGTCGCCCTCCTCTGGACCCGTTCAAGGCTGTCAACATCCTTTTGAAATTCAGGCGCACAGAATCATAGAATCATAGAGTTGGAAGAGACCTCAAGGGCCATCTAGTCCAACCCCCTGCCATGCAAGAATCCCATCACAATATTTCCGACAGATGGCCATTCAGCCTCTGCTTAAAAACCTCCAAAGAAGGAGACTCAACCACCCTCCGTGGCAACTGGACACAGTACTCCAGGTGGGGTCTGACCAGAGCAGAATAGAGTGGTACCATCACTTCCCTTGATCAGAACACTGGATTCATTGTGGAATATTCTTTGTTCATCAATTGCCTGGCATGACAGGGTGTTGTTGTTTTTTTAAACACCACCCCATAGCACTTAAGGCACTTTCTGGGCAGTTTACAATTAGAATCATAGAATCCTAGAGTTGGAAGAGACCTCAAGGGCCATCCAGTCCAACCCCCTGCCATGCTGGCACCCCCATCACAGACTTAACAGCATATTCCACTGCCAAACATTTAATGCAATTTAATTTATTTAAAATATTTTGTTCTTGCCTTTCTCCTTAAAAAGGACCCAAGGATTCAATTGACCGATCTCGGAAGGATGGGAGGCTGAGTGAACCTCGAGCTGGCGACCTGGAACTGAAGCCAGGCCATGAGCCGAGTTTCAGCCGCAGGGCTGAGGTTTAACCGCCAGGCTCACCGTAGCGCCAAAAAAGCCTGGACAGCAAAGGAGTTTCCCAAAGGTTAAGTGTCTGTCTTGGTCTTCGGTTGGAGAGACACTGCTGAGCTCCCTACCATCACCACAACCACCACCATCTCCGCACCTCCGGGCGGTGTTTGTACCTGGCTCCGTTGGCCTCAGCACAAAGCGCTTGTCAGGGTCCAGGCGAAGGAGGTCACAGAACAGCTGGACGTCCTCCGGAGCATTGCAGGGCTGGATCATGACCACATCGCCAGCGGTGTATCTGCAAAGAAGGAAGGCCCTCAAATCAAGCAAAGTGTTCCACTTATATACCGCCCCATACCACTTCAAGTAATCTCTGGGCGGTTTACAGTTTTTAATTACAGTAATGCAGGCTACACATTGCCCCCCCCCCAGCAAGCTGGGTACTCATTTTACCGACCTCGGAATGATGGAAGGCTGAGTGAACCTTGAGCCGGCTACCTGGGATTGAACACCAGGTCATGAGCACAGTTTTAGCTGCAGGACAGGCATTTAACCATTGCACCATGAGGCTCTTACATGCTTTAAGGGCAGAGGTCTAAATAAAGCAAAGCAAAGTGTTCTGCTTATAGACTGCCCCATACCACTTCAAGTAGTCTCTGGGTGGTTTAGAGTTTAATTACACTTAATGCAGGCTACACATTGCCCCCCACCCCCCAGCAAGCTGGGTACTCATTTGACCGACCTCGGAAGGATGGAAGGCTGAATGAACCTCGAGCCGGCTACCTGGGATCGAACCCCAGGTTGTGAGCACAGTTTTACCTGCAGTGCAGGCATTTAACCTTCTCATGCAAACCTCCCTGAAGGGACCCTTCTTCAATCCTTGGCTCCTGTTATCACCACGGGGCTGGCGAAGTGGGTGAAGAGGCCAGTGAGCGGGGTTCGCTCTTTGCAGACGGAGATTCAATTCCCCTTGAACCTCACTACCGGTGAACTAGAAATCATCTCTGAGGCCTCCGACAGGCCTAGAAAGGCTCTCAGAGGCCTCAGAAGTGATGCTCAGCGATCCGGAAGTCACTTCCAGTTCACAGGGAGGCCCTTTTGGGGGCTCCAGAAGCCCCAGGAAGGCCCTCACAGGCCTGTTCGGGGCAGCGCCAGTCCTTGGGGTAAGTACGGGTGGCTTGAAACAGGACTTTCCCTCCTTACCCTAGGGCAGTGGTGGGCGAACCTTCAGCACTTCAGATGTTTGGGACCACAACTCCCACAGTCCTTTGCCATTGGCTATCTAGGCTTGGAATCCTGGGAGTTGTGGTCCAAAACATCCGGAGTTGCCCAAGGTTCGCCACTGCTGCCCTAGGGGGGCTTTTTTTCATATACTGCAGTCCCGCAACATAGTGGGACCGCAGTATATGAGCCGCGAAAGGGCGGCGGGGGGGCACTGAATTTCCCTTCTCAGAACACGCCATGTAGAGGGACTTGAAAAGCCAGAGCAAGGGTGGAGGGGGAAAAGCAACTCACTCAACGCCAGAGCCGGAGACGTCAAACTGGAGGAGGCGGACATCCTGGAAGTGAGACTCCGACGTCACCCTCTGGTTCGACACCAGGCAGGCGGGGAAAGGGTGCCGCTCGGAAGGGGGTTCTTCGGGAGCTCTCTCTTGCCGGGGGGAGCGTTCGCGAAGGTCCTCCCCGGAGGCATCTTCCAGAAAGTGCAAGGTGAATTTGGGAGGCAACCTGTGGGGGAAAGAAAGCAAAAGGATGGCCGTCCATTACGGCAAGAAAAAAAACTCTCTTTCCTTCACTGGAGAGGGGAACGGGATAGAGACCTCCCAAGCTTCCCCGGGGAAAGAGGTCCTTTGTTCTGGATCCATAGATACAGACTGTCTTCTGGCTCCCCACTGTTTTTAATCCTGTGGCTGTGTTTGTTTAGTACAGTAGGACCCTGGTATCCACTGGGGATTGGCTCCAGGCCTTGCCGTGGATAACGAAATCCGTGGATAAGAGAGAACGCCTGCCCACCCATCTCCAAATTGCTGTTTCCTGACAGTAGCTTGCTTTATGACTGCTGTTTTGAGACAGTAGCTTGCTTTACAGATGCTGTTTGTGACAGCAGCTTGCTTTACAGCTTGCTTTGTGGCTGCTGAATTATTTAATTTTTTCCCCGCTCTGCCAACCATGGATAACTGAATCAGTGGATACGGGGGTCCTGCTGTACAACATCTCTAATCCCCTTCGCATCTCGACTGAGCTTTCAAAAAGCTCATGGCTCCAGATGCTGGAGACACAATTTGGAAAAGGCGACCGCAAGGCATACGACGTGGACTTGCCCGATAATCCGGTTGTTTGGGTTTGATGTTCTAAAATGTGTACGGATGGAATACAGGAGAAATCTTTGGTATTTCTGAACACTCCCGTCCTCTTCAAATTATATTCCCATTTTATAGGGTTCAGCAAAGGGACAAAGAGAGTGGGCTTCCTTTCCGACTCACATGATCTCTGGACTGATGACGCTGAGGCTGGGAGGGAGAGGGTACAGGGCCAGGATCTTTGCCCAGAAGTCCGAAAGCCAGGGGTCAATCACGGCATCTGGGCTGTAGAAACCAAAGGGGAAGAAAACAAACCGTGTGAGAGGGAGGAAGGGGGTGTTTGGTTCAAAGCCTGCAGGGAGATCACAGGTCCAGTTCAAAGAGGAAAGGGAACTCCATCCAGTGGGGATCTATTATTGATCAATTGATTGATTGCATTTTTTTAAACCGCCCCGACTTTCCACAGGAACTCTGGGCGGTTAACAAAGGCTAAGCAAACTGGTAGAGAGCAGTTAAAACCAAAAACCAAACATAATGGAAAAAACCTAAAATAAAACACCATAACAATAACAATACAAAAACAGAGTGAGGCCCGGCAAGAATTGCCAAAACAAAAAAAGAACCATGTAAAATAACAAAGAATCAGGGGAATAACAACAGTAAGCAACTACCGATTGCCAAACGCATCTTTGAATAGCCAGGTTTTCGAGGCTTTTTAAAAGGATGGTAGGGACCCGGTCTTGGCGAATCTCTGTTGGCAGTTTATTCCACAAAGCTGGGCCGATCACGGAGAAAGCCCGATTATGAGTGGAAACCTTATGGCAGTGATGGCGAACCTTTTAGAGACAGAGTGCCCAAACGGCGGTTCAAAACCCACTAATTTTTCGCAAAGTGCCAATACAGCCATTTAACCTGAATCCAGGTGGCTGTGAAGGGGCGATGTTGGGTGCCCAGATAAATGGGCTTAGTAAAATGAAGAATTAAGATTAAATCAGGCTAGTTTAATACTGTACTTTGTAATTTTCACTTTTTGTACTAGAAGAAGATGGAGATAAGTAACGATAAATACAGTGATGGAAAAGAAGCATGTAAACGTGGAATATTCCAAGCGCTTGGGCAGAAATATTGGGGAAATATTTGTATTTGAGCTACGCAACATGGCAACACACAAGCAATGTCTTTGTTTCAACTTGTTATGTTTAGAAAATTCAATAAAATATTTTAAAAAAAAATAAGTATGGGTTCCGAGTGCCACCTTTGACACCCGTGCCATAGGTTTGCCAACATGGTCTTACGGGCTTCCCTGGGGGTGGCCACCCATCACGAGAGTGCCGGTGATGCTCTGGTGGGCCGGGGCAGCTGTGACCTTTTGGAGATGGATGGAACACAGTTCCCCCTCCTCTACACCAGCCCACAGGTGGTCCTTACCCCAATATGTCTGTGAAGATTCTCAGTCCTCCAGGTGAGTTTATCTGGAAGTTGAGTCATGGCTACTGGACTTCTTTTTTGAGAGATTAGAAACGTTTCGCTGCTCATCCAAGCAGCTTCATCGGTCTGAATACAGCTAGTGCAAATCCTCCCATCTTATAGCCAGTCAGCTTTGACCTCTTGTCACCCTGGTCTGAATTAGGCTCATAAGATGAACAATGGCCTGAATAGGCTAGTTAGGGAGACAATAGTATCCATGGCCTTAAGGTGAACAATGGCCAAAGGTGCTGAAACCTATCAAGAATGGGTCCTCAGCTATGGCCTTGGTGGTGAAGGTTTTTTTATCTGTCTGGGTACTTTGGAAAGCACACCCTGATAAGTAGCAGATAGACTATGCCTATGTCCTTACCCCAAGTCGTGCTGGTCATCTCCCAAGGCCACCGGTACAAGGGGGCTTCCCCCCAGCTGCAGAAGTCTCTTGTGCAACTTCTTGGCAATAAAGTTGAACCTGGAAAGCCAAGGAGGAAAAGATTTGTTCCTTGGATCAAAGGCCCCGGCCTCAAGGCTGCTTCGAGGATGGTGAACCAGTTTCCAGACCGAAGAGTAAGCACCCTGGGTCAAAACACAGCCCCCACCCCCACCCCCTGCACAAGCTTTCTGTTGTTTAGTCCCTGCCAATGACGTCTCAAATTTTCAGTCCCATGGTATGGGAGCTTCCCTCTGTGCATGTGATGGGAGGGGGTGGGTGGGCAGGGCTTCATTCAGGACCATAAGATCATTGGAAGAGCCCTGCTGGATCAGGCCAAAGATCCATCTAGTCCAGCTTCCTGTATCTCACAGTGGCCCCACCAAATGCCTCTGGGAGTGCATGAGACTAGATCTCTGTCTCCTGATCCCACTCCCCTGCATCTGCCCCTTGGAGTACCCCAGTTTTAAGCCCAGAGATAACACATCTCCATCGTGGTTTGTCACCTGGGATGGACTTTTCCTCCTGGAATCTGTCTAATCCCCTTTTGAAGGCATTCAGGCCAGATGCCATCACCACCTCCTGTGGCAGGGAGTTCCACAGACTAACACCGTGGGTTTAAAAAAATATTTTGTCTGTTCTCATTCTCCCAGCCCTCAATTTGAGTGGATGTCCCCTAGTTCTGGTATTCTGTGAGAGGGAGAAGAGAATCCCTCTCTCCGCTTGACTCATGCCCTGCATTATTTTGTACGTCTCAATCATATCTCCCCTTCAGGTGCCGTTTTTCCAGACTAAATGCCCTAAGCACATCCGATCTCGCCTGATTTCGGAAGCTAAGCAGGGTTGGCCCTGGTTAGTCCTTGGATGGGAGGCCACCAGGGAGGACCAGGTGCTGAGGCGCCTGGAGTAGGAACGGGCAAGCCCCTCTAGTGTTCCTGCCAAGAAAACTCCATGGACATGGGGTAACGAAGAGTCGATCATGACTGTAACGACACAACACACACACACACACACACAAAGACCAAAAGTAAACAAGCTAGCTGCCCACGTGCAACCTTGCTTGAGCCCTGGGCTGGCGAGGGCACGCATGCAGCATAGAGGGAACCTTGGCCCCTGCAGGGGCCAGCAAGCAACTCACTTGGGGTACGAGGAATCTCCAAGCCCCAGGACGGCATAGTCCATCTGGCACAGGGAGGTGGGAGGCAAGCTCTTCCGGAACAGGAACCTCCAAAAATTCTGGCGCAGACCCAAAGCAAAAAAAGACTGGTGTTAAAGCCCAGAGTTGTGACCCCTTGTGCAGTTGCCCTCACGGCTCACTTTCTCTCAGGCAACTGGAACCTTCTGCAAGTAAACTACAGGGGGACAACAACAAGGAGGAGGAGGAGGAGGTCAAGACTAAATCTTGCTCTGCATACAAAATGTCTGTGAAGATTCTCAGTCATCCAGGTGAGTTTATCTGGAAGTTGAGTCATGGCTACAAAACATTCCAGGTTCAACCCTTGATTATTTCCAGCTCTGCATACAAAACATTCCAAGTTCAAACCCGGAAGAGCAGGATCCACTGGGGGAGATTGCATTCAACTAGATCAGTATTATTATAGAACATCCACACTTTTCTCCCTTTATGTTGTCCTTTAAAAGCTTCTATTGCAGAATGCTCTCCTTTGCATAGTGATAATGCAAAACAATCTGCATTATTTCCCCATCTTTTCTATGGCATCCCTTTGCTAATTAACATTAGAGGTCAACCGTCATGCAAGTGTCAATTTAAAATGCACTTCTGTTTTTTTTTTTTTGTCTCTGTTTCACATTATGCAAATGCTTGGTTGTTTACTTACTCCCGTGAAAACAGGAACAAACTAAATAAGCTACTCCTGCCTTGTATTTATTGTTGTTTTTAAATATTGTCTTTGGTATTTTAAATATTGTCATGTTGAATTATTGTTGTATTTCAAGGAGAAAGGCAGCATAAAAAATATTGTCATGTTATTATTATTATTATTATTATTATTATTATTATTATTATTATTTGTATCCACTGATCCATCTTGGGTCTTTTTTCCTTCTGTAAAAGAGTTCCACAGAAGGCGGCAGTATAAAAATAAAATAAAATAAAATAAAATAAAATAAAATAAAATAAAATAAAATTAATTAATAATATTATTATTATTATTATCCTCCTCCTCCTCCTCCTCCTCATGGTAACTTTTTGTACTAGGTGGCAGTTTTTGATATTGCAACATCAACCATCTTCACAAAGCACTTTCCTGTTGTATTTTCACTTTTCAGGCCTCTCTCTAAACCAGTGGTGGCGAATCTTCGGCACTCCAGATATTTTAGACCACAGCTCCCACAGTCTTTTGTCATTGGCAACCTAGGCCTGGCATTCTGGGAGTTGTGGTCCAAAACATCTGGAGTGCTGAAGGTTCGCTACCACGGTGTCTATGCCATATTTCAAAAGAAATGTTTGGTTTTAGGGCAACACCTCTGTACCCCATAAACTCATTGCTAGAGGTGTCACCTAGGGCACAGAAAACGCCCATAATAAGTCTGTGTCAATGCTCGCTCTAAAGAGGCCTGGGTTTTAATTACTAGCCCTAACCTCTTTTCCCCGCCTGGGATGTTTGCAAATCAAGACGGAAGCAGCTTTAACATTCTTGAGGAGAAAGGGAGCAAAGCCAGATGAATGCTACCCCCCCCCTTTGTGTCATGCCACCGTTCTCTCCTCCGGGGTCATCTTTCAGGGAGACCGCGGACCTTCATATTATCAGGAGGGTCTCCTTGGCCCGTGGTCGCACAGACAAACACCACCAGCGGCTCGTGGATGAGGGAAGCCTGCAGGAAAAACAAACAGAAACCCACAGCACACATTAGCCATTTGAGAAAGAAGGCTGGCCGCACTACCCTGAACGTGCCAGCTTCAAGCAGGGTCAGGCCTGCCTCGTACTTGGAGGACGCATCGGAATGGCAGGTGTCTCCAGGCAGCGCCGGACGAGAACTCATCCCGAGCGCCACAGGAGGTGGGCACGACCAGGGCACCCAAACTCACCACATTGTAGCTGTCCAGAGCCTCGACCTGGCACTGGAAGTGGTGCCGCTTAGCTTGCCGGGCGATTCTCTCCGCCGTGTCCTCGGCGGTGCCCGTCTGGCTGCCGAAAAGGACCAGGATCTTTCGCTCCGCCATCTGCGAGGGAGAGACCGGGGAGGGAGAGGCGCGGGTTCAGCCAGGTGGACAGGCTGCCCAGGTGCCAAAGGGTTTTCCTTTGGGGAAGGGAAGGCAAGCTAGAGGGGGTTCAGGCAAGAGGGAAACCAGAGCGGGTCCAGAAGAGGGCGACCAGGATGGTTGAAGGTCTGGAAGGAATGTTGTGAATGACGAGCAGCTTTGGGGAGCTGGGGGTGTTTATTAGCCTTTCAAAAAGAAGGCTGAGGGGGATAGGATAGCTATGTTTAAATATTTTGAAAGGATGGCACATTCAAGAGGGGACTGGTTTGTTTTCCATGGCTTCAGAGACTAGGATGCAGGGCAATGGTCTCAAAGTTCAGGAAAAGAGATGCTATTCTATTCTATTCTATTCTATTCTATTCTATTCTATTTACATTGTTTAGAGACTGCCCATCTTTCCAGAGGAACTTTTGGCCGTTCACAGCGTGGAGTACAATCCATTATTCCATAATGCAAATATATAGGAACATTATTTTAAAAAAAACACACCCCTAAACATTAAAACCCAATAAGGAACAATAAAATATAAGATTTGAACTCATAGAGTTGAAAGACACACGGGCAGGCTCCCTCCCTGCCTGCCTTCTTCGTTGGGGGGGGGTAGCTGACCCAGGAAGACCCCCCCTACGCCCCCCCCCAGCCAGGGCAAAGGAGCTTTCTTGTTCCCCCCCCCGCTGCCCGGCCTACCTCGCAGGGAGGGGCGGTCAGGGAAGAGGAAGCAGGAAGTGCCTTTGGGCTCGTGGGGTGCCTGGGACCCGGAGGGCGCCTTTTGGGACTTCAGTTCCCAGCAGCCTCCGCGGCCCGCCGCCGCCGCCGCCGCCGCCGCAGGGGCTTCTGGGAATCGTCGTCTTCTCCCCCCCCCTCGCCCCGCCCACTATAAAGAATACAAGCCTCTGCCTTAGCGACCCTCGCGCAGGTTCCCTCCGCCCGCGCCCAGCGTTCCGCCCCTCCCCTCTGGCGCCTCTGCTTCCGCTTGCGTCACTCGAACGCGCCGGAAGTGGGTCGGCGGAGCGACGGGGAAGACCAATCGGCCTGTTTTTTATCGCCTCCCGCGAAGGGTTCCCTCCGCCCGCGCCCAGCGTTCCACCCCCTCCCACCCCGGCGCCTCTGCTTCCGCTTGCGTCACTCGAGCGCGCCGGAAGTGGGGCGTCCAGGCGACGGGGGAGCCGAATTGACTTGTTTTTTTCCCCCTGCTTGCCTGCCTGCCTGGTTCGCTCGCCCTGCCTGGCCTCGGGCGCTGCCGGGCGGGGGGGACGGCGGCGAGGATGCTCTTCTCGCTGCGGGAGCTGGTGCAGTGGCTGGGCTTCGCGCCCTTCGAGCTGCTGCTGCAGGGGCTGGCGCTGCTGGCCGCCTCGGTGCTGCTGGTGCTGAAGGTGGACGGGTCGCCTCCTCCTCCTCCTCCTCCTCCTCTTTTCCTCCTCCTCCTCCTCCTCTTCCTCGCCGCCGACGCCCTCTTCGTCGCCGTCCGAGTCGCTGAGCTGGTGGGGGGTCTTCGGCCCCTTCTTCGCGGCCGACGGGCTGAGCACCTACTTCACGGCCATCGTCTCGGTGCGCCTCTTCCAGGACGGCGAGAAGCGCCTGGCCGTCCTGCGCCTCTTCTGGATCCTCACCCTCCTCAGCCTCAAGTTCGTCTTCGAGATGCTCCTGTGCCAAAAGCTGGGCGAGCCCAGCCAGGAGCTCTGGTACGGCCTCATCATGGCGCCCGTCTTCATCCTCCTCCAGCTCCTCATGATCCGCGCCTGCAGGGTCAATTGAAAGACCACCACCACCACCACCCGGGCCAAGAAGAAGGGCGAGGATGAAGTGGCAGAGCGCCTGGTCCAGAGGCAGCCCAGCTCTTCCAGCAGGAGGGTCGGATCGGGCCCCCGGGACCACCAACACCATCATCCCCACCCCCACCTCCACCCCCTGAGAGGGGCTCCTAGAACACACCGTCCTGCAAAGACTCTCCCTCTCAGAGCCAGGATCTGGAGGAAGCAAGGCCAAAGACTGACACTTGCCGGATCCCCATAGACTGGACAAGGGATCTTGCACTGAAGGCAGGGGCAGCCTTGTATTTAGGCACCTCTCTCTCTCTTCCTTGCAATGTTAACAGACTGCAGAAAGACCTGGTACGGGATGGTTGTTTCAGAATAAAGTTGTAAATACATGCGAACATCTTCCCCTTGACTCTTTGGGGAAGGGGGAGGGATGCTTTTCCTTCAGAAGGCCTCAAAATAGGCTCCAGGAATCACCCAGGAAAATTCATTGGCAGGAGAGGAAGAAAGACAAGGGTTTAGCTTCATTGCCGGAAGATGTTAGTGACACAAAAATACTTTGAATGGACAGGGGTGGGAGTGGGTTGGAGGCATTGGGAGGCGGAGGTCTTGTTGTGACCATGAGCTACCATGGCACTGGAAGGAGAACCAAGAATCACCTGCAAAGCTAATGGGTGTTGACTGCTAAAATGTCCTTAACAGGTGGCTTTTGGGCCTCCAAAGGACAGCCTTTGCTTCCAAAATGGACCATGCCACTGTGGAAACAGCTCTTCTTCTCAGGAGATTCTCCTTCATGAATAGCTTTTCCTTTTCTTGGAATTCAATGATGGTTATAGGGACAGCTTCCAAAATGTAACTGGTTTCCCCCTGTGTGCCCCTCCCCCCCCTGGCATGGTTTATTTTGGCATACCTTCAACACATCGAGTTATGTGCCTGCTTATCAGTAAAGCAAGCAGGTGATAGTTACCTGGTAGTGGTTTTTAAAAAAATTAAATTATTTTATTTGTTAATATTTATATTGCTGTGCATATGTTTATATATACACTACACACAACAACAATATTCCATTTGTGTTCTAAAAGATCTCTCATTTCTTCCAGAAATACATACACCTTTACCTTGGCTTTTGCCCTTTTCCTTTGCATCAATGCAGCATTTATAAAGTCATCCTGTATCTCATTAAATTTAATAATCTTTATCACTCCTTTTTAAAACTTCATTTCTGAATTTCCAAATCTTTTTGCCATAATTAGTTGAGCAGCTGTTATATTTATACAAATAATACTTTCTCATTTTGATCTATGTACCTCATGATTGTCTATTGACAATAATGCTATCCTTGGTGATGCTTCAATGTTGTCTTCCAATAGTTCTTTAATTTATCTAAAAACGTCTCCCCAAACCCTTTGCATTCACATTTCTCCCATAAATGCAAGTGTGTGCCCAATCCTCTATTACGCATCCACCACACCTTAGAATATGTGGAATCTGTATTATTTAATTTTATCAGTGTTAAATGCTATCTCCACATTGTTTTATAACCACTTGCTTTTATTCTATTGTTTATTTTTATTATTTCAGAGTATTTTTACCCCACCTTTCTCCTTGGAAAAACAACTGTTATTTTGTGATCCTTGGCAGAGTTCTGTTATTTTGGGGAAGCTATTATAGGTGTGGGCTCCAAGCCTAGAGTACATACAGGCCTTGAGGCTGGATCAGGTTAAAGGCATCTCTCTAGTCCTGGGTTCTGTGTCCACAGTGGCCAGCAGAGAGGCCAAATATGGCATTCACAGGAGGAGCCATTGGAAGAGAACACAGCTGAAGCTGAAATGGGCGAGACCAGCCCCCTGTGTGAAAGGTTTAGCAGCAACAACAGAGAGAGGGAGCCAAGGAAAAAAAAGTAATCCGTGGCTTCATTTCCTGAAGTGAGACAGCTTTGCTTGAATGTATAGGATGGGGTTGAGAGTGGCTATTTTTTTGGCGAAAAGTCCTTTCTGCTTTAGACGAGACTATCAAGACCTGCTGTCACCAGATGTTTTATTTATTTATTTTTCTCTCTCTCCTTAGTTAATGTGAACAGGATATAATGGAACTTGCCTTCCACACCAAGCCTGGGTCATGAAACATTGGGCTAAGATTAAGTAGGTGGCTCCCCCCCCCCTTTTTCTCTAGGAGTCCATTTTCACAAGGCTGTGGGGAAGGGAGAGTTAGAAGGTTCTGAGCTTCCTGAAGAAAGAGCAAGGGTGGGGAACAGAACTACAGCCCCAGGTACTTGACATGGAACTCTTGATGGGGCTGAGTAGGCAAGAAAAATGCGGTGAGCACTAAACCAGACAGGTTTGGCAAGAGTTAGGACCAATTTGAGGAGAAAAAGGCCGATACGGATCATCCCTGTAATGTTGTCCTTGGGGGCAGGGGTTGCTTATCTAAATTAGGCATCATCCTAGAGGTGGAAAGGAATCGTTTTCTGAAAAAGAGAAAACGGGGCTCTAAATATTGGAAGGATAATGTCACTAATTTTGCTACTAGAAATAAAATACAAAAGTGGAACAGGTGATACCTTTAGGCTACTAGCAATTTAAATAGTAATTTATTAATAATTTAATAATAATAGTAATTTAATAATTTAATAGTAATAGTAATTTAATAATTCTGCTACTAAATGTCTGAAGAAGTAGACGTGTCCACGAAAGCTTACATTAAAACATACACGAGTCTTTAAGGTGCCACAAGTTTTTGTCATTTATTTTTTTGTTATGGTTTTTGCCTGGAATTCTTGCACAGGCTAACTAACAGGTCTACCTCTCCCAAAACTACTGCTAAGAATAGTTTTCCATGTTCAGAAGTTTCCAGAGTGAAAATCAGTGGTGATGATGATGAGTGAATCCACCATCTTATCAATCCCGGCTGTGTGGTGTTCAGGTTGCTCCCAGGGAACTTATCCCCATGGGCGTGTCTGGCCCAAGAAAGGCACTCTCTGCACATGTTCAGAGATGCTCCTGTGCCTTTAAAAATAAAGACTAGACTATGGGTGATACCTTCATAGGCTGCTAGAAAAATAAAAATAAAAGTTGCTAAAAATAAAGTTTCAGAAAAGGTTGCCGTATTAGACTTTCCAAGAATTGCAGGCAAAAAAATAAAAGAAAAACAAAACAAAACAAAAACACATGTGGCACCTTAAAGACTAACATTCATATTTTAATGTAGCATTTCCTGGACACATCCACTTTTTCAGACATAGCAGTAGAAAGGGACATAGCAGCAGACATTCCCTGTTCTGACCAATAGGTGAGATTGCAGCCAGATGGGCATCGTTTAGGGCCAATAGGCGGCCGCAGGCACGAAGGCGGGCCCTCGCATCCCTTTATCGGTCACCTGGGCGACGGGGTGGGAGGGCCGTTTTAGGACGACGGATGGGGTGTTTTCCAATGGTTTCCCCCACCCGTGAAACCTTGACCAATAGGAACCTTTCCTTCGGGGGGGCGTGGCTGTAAAACTTACCCCCAATCCGTTTCGCCGCGCCCGGCTAGACGCCAGGGCGGCGCCTCCAGGCCCCTCCCGCGGGCCAATCGAAAAGGCGTCGGGTCCCTCCCAGCCAATCGCCTTACGAGGCTATCCTCCCTTCCCAGCCTATGAGCGCCTTCCGGGCGGGTGGGCCGGGCGGAGCAACCCGGAGGGGAGTCAGTCGCGTGCGGGGCGGCGGTGGGTGCGGTTGGGTCCAGGGCGTCGGCGGCGCCATCATGAGCAGCCCTCCTCCGCGGGGCCCGGCGCCGGGCTTGCCGGCTTGGAAGCGGGCTATCCTGGAGCGCAAGCGGGCTAAGCTGGCCGCCGGCTTGGAGCCCACCGGGGCGCCTCCTCCTCTTCCTCCTCGTCCGGCGGCGGCGGAGAAGCGGCCGGGGAAGGCGCCCTCCGAGGAAGAAGAGGCGGAGGAGGAGCCGCGGGTGGTGGCCGAGAGCTTGGGCCCGCTGCGGGAGAACCTTTTCATGCGGCTGGAGAGCGAGCACCGGAGGAGGAGGAGGAGGAGGTGGAGGACGACGACGGCCGGGCCAACATCCTCATCATCCTCATCATCATCATCGCCGCCGCCGCCTTCGCCCCAGGCGGCACCGGCACCACCGGCGCCCCGCTCCTCCCCGGAGCCGCCACCGCCGCCTCTCTCGCAGCTGCTGGAGCTCTACAGCTCCATGCCAGGCATCCGCACCATCCGCGCCGACAACATCCTCATCATCGAGTCCCGACGCGGGGAGGACGAGCGAGTCCCCCCCACCGAGGCCCCTGCCCGCCCGCGGTCCCCGCTCCACCGGGAAGGCAGCGGCGGGGCCGGGCGCCTCCTCCTCCAGCAGCAGCAGCAGCAGCAGCAGCAGCAGCAGCAGCACCGTCATCACCGAAACTACTACCAGCATCTGCCCCACCACCACCACCAGCAGCAGCAGCATTGGACGCCAGCCTCCTCCTCCTCTTCCTCTTCCTCCCCCCGTGGGTCCCGGCAGGACCCTTTCCGGGCCCTGGCCGCCCGAGCCGGCTTCCCGGTCACGGAGATCCGAGCAGCTGAGGTCGTCCTGTACGAGCCGAGCCCGCCGGCGACCGAACCCGAACCCGGCCGGGTCAGCCGGCTGCTGGAGAAGTTCGACCGGCGGCCCCGGGGCGGCGGCGGCGGCGGCGGCGGGGGGGCTCGAGGGAGGTGGCGGGGCACCGGCGATGCTCCTTCTCCTCGCCCGGAGCCGGCGGTGCCAACGGCTTGCCCGGAAGACGGTCCTTTGGCAACAGGGGCGATGCTCCATCCCGATTCCCCCGGCCGCCCTCGGCCCGTGGCCGCCAGTACCTTTGTGCAGAAAGTGGGCTCCAACTCCTTCACCGTCAACCCGCGGGGACACCACCGGCCCAGCCCGACCCCCTCGGAGCCGGTAGTCCCCACGACCCCTGGGCTGAGCAATGGGCCGGTGGAACCCCAAGAGGCCCCCGGGGTTAACAATGGGCTGCTGGAACCTCGAGAGACCCCCGGGCTGAGCAATGGGCCAATGGAGGCACCCCGGCCGGCTCCTTTCAGGGACCGGACCCCGCGCATAGCCGACACTCCAAAGCCAGTGCCATCGCCCGTTGCTGCCGCCCCGCTGCCACCACTTCTTCTCCCGCCCGAGCCAACTCGTGGAAGCCAAAGCTGGAGGGGGTGGCTGAGATCCCGCCGCTGTCTCCTCCCTCCTCCAGTGCCAGTCCGGTCAGCAGTGCCACCGCCAGCGCTCCCCGGGCCACGCCGCTCTCCAACACCACCATTAACGCCGCCGCTGCCACCACCGGCTCCTTTGAGATCCGCCCGGCCTCCAAACCGGACCTGGCCTCCATCCCGGCGCATGACCTCCAGGCCCAAGCTTTGGCCAGCCTGCGCCTCAACTCCCGCAACTCTTTCCTCTTCGTGCCCTGCCGGAAACGGCCGGACCCGGGGGCCCCCGAGCCTTCGGAAAGCCTCCCGGACTTGCCCGAGAAGGTCCTGCCGGCTGTCCCGCAGAATCCCGTGGAGACCTTGGTCCCGGTGACCGACATCGACGAAGACTTGTTGGAGCCCGAAGCGGGCCAGTTTCCGCCTTTGAAGGTCCTTAGTCCCAGGCTGGAGGGCTTTGTGCCCCAGGAGGGAAACCTGGCCCTGGAGGCGGACGACACGGCCCTGCCCCTCTACAACCCCCACCCGGCTGGTTTGACCCCCTTGTCTCAGAAAGGCACCCACACCTTCATCGTGGTCCCCAAAAGGAAGCCTCCCACCGGTGGGCTGGAGACCTTCAACAGAGCTTGGCCGTTGGAGGAAGAGGAGGAGGAGGAGGAGGAACAGAGCCGGGCAAGAGCCTGGATTGGGGCCCGCCGCCTGAAGAAGCGCTATCCCGACCGTGAATGAAATCGAAGTGATTGGGGGCTACCTCTCGCTGGACAAGTCTTGCATGAGCAAAGCGGGCGCCGTCCGCAAAAAGGTAAGCCCGCTGGCGTCCCTTAAGCCAGGGGTCCCTGATGCAGGCAGGTCCACACCTTCACCCTTCCTGGTGTTTTGGACCACAACTCCCAGAATTCTACGCTTAGACTGCCAATGACAAAGGCCTGTGAGAGTGGTGGTCCAGGACATATGGAGGGCCGGAGTTTGGACCTGCCTGACCCTAACGGGTGGCCTCTCTCCTTTGTTTTTGTTTGGGATGCAGCTGAATGCTGGGTGGGCAGAACCAGCCCTCTTGGCACGGGCCGGCCCATCCATTCTCCAGGCTGACCCAAGTGTGTGCTTTCAAAACGAGAGGCTTCCATCTCGTCACCCAGTTCAGGGCCTTTTGAGTTCAAGTGGGAGGTGATGATGGGGGAAACCGGTGGGTGTCCTGCACTCCTCCCGGTTCCAACCGAGTGACTTCCTGGCCGGGATGTTCTTCAATGCAGGCGATCGATCAGCCAGCCAGCACTGGGAGCGTTTCTTCTCGGCCTGGAACGGAGACAGTGCGTTCCGGTGCTTACCGCCTCGGCCACAGCAAGGAGCAGATTTTCTCTAGCTGCTATTGGCCTACTCCGGGATGATTGATGGTTCAGGGTTCATCCCGTGTGCCTTCCTGCAGGGATCTGGGGGAAGCCCACCCCCAGGGATGGGTGCAGAGGGCCCTTCCCTGTCCCAGGACACATCGGACATACTTCCCTCCCCTCCTTCTGCCATTCACCTGCTCTTTGAGCTCTCCACACACACACCCCCAGGGTCCGTACGGCCACAGCTACCTCTGCTTCTGTGCTGCCGCTCTCTGGGTGCTGGTCTCTTCAGGCACCTTCTTTGAAAAGGAACCCTTCATCCTGTGGCCCGTTGCTGGGGCTCAAGGTGGAAGCTGAAAGTGAGGCCTGTATCGACGGAGGGTTCTGCGTTTACAGCACGGTTTCTGGGACTGAGGTACAGGCAGACAGGGCAAAAGAAGCCTGTCGTGTACTAACAGAGAATCCCCTCTTAATTTTCGTTGTGCGTATCTTGCATATGCATAATGGCAATCCAAGCTCTGTTCTCTAAATAGGCCTTTGGTCGGGGGGCTCCCGATAGAGGAGGCAAGCTCTCTGTGCCAGTTCGTTTCCCCCCACCCCAACCCAAAGCAGCTTAAGCGGCATTCTTCTTTCTCATCTGCTTAGGTAGCAGGGAACTGGTTGGCCTCCGGAGATTATGGCATGCTGGAGACCCTTCTGAGATGGCAGAGGTCTTTTTGGGGCCATATCTCCTTCCCAGGGCACTTGGAATGTGCCACCAAACTCAGAATTCCCCCACGGGCTAGGACAGTGGTTCTCAATCCCGTGGGGTCCCCAGATGTTCCTGGACTGCAACTCCCAGAAGTCTTCATCGCTAGCTGAGCCGGTCAGGATTTGTGGGAGTTGCAGTCCGGGAACATCTGAGGACCCACAGGTTGAGAACCACTGTGTTAGGAGGTGCAGCCCTCTGTCCGGGCTGTCTCGAGGGAGGGCCTCCAAGGCACGTGTCTAATCCATCACCGGGCAGTGGCTAAGTAGCTTTAAGAGACTTTTCTTGGAAGCGGCCAAGCCTCGATGCCAGGGCAGGGGCTGACATTTGCTTTTTGGGGCACAGGGAGGTGGTTAACTTCCTGAGCAGGCCAGTAGCTGGACAGGGTTAAAACCAGGGTCCTTTGAGGGCCAGATGCAAGGGAGTGGTATCAGTAGACAGAGACCTAGTCTCGTATACTCCTGCACTCATTTGGTGGGGCCGCTGTGAGATCCAGGAAGCTGGACCAGATGGGCCTTTGGGCTGATCCAGCAGGGCTCTCTTCTTATGTTCTTATGAGGTTGCTTCTGAGCTGGTGCCTGTTTCTCATCACACGGTCAGTGTCTTCTCCCCCGCCCATGCCTTCTTGCTGCTGCTCTGCCCTCTTGTCTTGCCAGAGGCTGTGTTTATCTCTGCCGCTGCGAAGGGAGAGGTCTTAGGTTCCTGCCGCTGGTGCTGTGGAGGGGGGGGGAGAGGAGGCACCCAGCCTGGGGGGGCTATTGGCTCCTGTCCCGAAGTCAGCTGAGGAAGAGCCCTGGTTGTAGGACGTCTGTCTCCTTGAGCTCCTTTGGTGCAGGATCATCATCATCATCATCTTAGAACAGCAGAGCTGGAAGGGACCCCGTGGGTCAACGAGTCCATCCCCGGACAAGAAGGCCCAAGGGGGATTCGAACTGTCAAACCCGAGCTTCGCAGCCAGACACATCAGCCACTGAGCTCCTCCGGCAGTTCTCCAGAGACGAGGTCGTTTTGTGCCCCAGCAAGAGTGGGAATCCTGTCAAATGTTAACCGCCTGTTTCCATCCACATCCTTTTTGTCAGCAAAGTGTGTGTTGCCAGGGGTGCGTGTGTGTGTGTGTGTGTGTGTGTGTGTGTGTGTGTGTGTGTGTGTGTGTGTGTGTGTGTGTGTGTGTGTGTGTGTGTGTGTGTGTGTGTGTGTGTGATGTACATGCACGTGTGTGGTTCCGCCAGAGAGGACCGGCTTGGGAAACAGGGCTTAGGGAAAACGGGGCTTCCCCTGGCACCTGGAAGCAAATACTGTGCTTTAGCATTTTGCCGACGTAGCCTTTGCATCCCGAGTGCTAGCTTTTCGTCCACAGTGGCTTTTCTTTCCTAAAGGCGTCGCCGTCCAGGTGGAGCCAGCGTCTTGTGCAAGCGCAGGCACCACCTGCGCTAAAACCGGTCACACACTGGAGGGGTGGGGCTGGAGGAAGGTTCACGGAGACACAGTGCCGGCATGAGAGGCATCCCTCCTTGTCTCTTGACTGCAGGCAGTTGGTTCTGCCGGTGTAGATCCGTGAAACGGAGGCAAACTCTTTATATCCACACACACACACACACCCCGGTTAAATTTTCCAAAGCCTGCTGCTGAGTAATGGCCCTGTGCCTCTCTCGATTCCGATGTATAATGAAACCAGGCCTGCTTCCCTTCCTCAACAGCCAGGATGTGGGAGGGTTCAAAGTCCACTCCCTGCTAACCTGTCTTGGGGAAGTTGAAACGTGTATCTGCCTTTCCCGCAGCCTGCTGTTCGGCTGCTTTGTGTGCCATATTGATTACAGATAGCCGGCCACAGCACAATGTCATATTTCTCTTTGTGCAAGAGAACAGTCCGGCTTTTTAAGGTTTCGGGGGGGGGGGGTGTTGCAAGGCCTGAAAACTGAGGGGAAATTCTCTTGAAAGAGTTACAAAGCAAATCTTTCCTCGCCTTGCGCTAGCAAAGTTCTAGTGGGCCTCAAACACTTCTAAAGGGGCAAAAAAAATGTTTTTTTGCAAGCCTCGTGGCTTTGCGTCGTGCAAAACGGGGATTTAATTCATCAGGCGTGAGATGAGTCAGCAAGCGTGGAGTGAGGCGTATAAGAGCCTCGCCTTCCTCCTGTGTTCGTTTCTCGGGCGTTTCCAAATCCCGACGCCCAGGGCAGAGCGTATAAACGGGCACGTAGTTGTTGGCCGGTTGGTTTTGCTGACGGTCCGCGTTTGCCTATTTGGCTGGCATCTGACGGCTGGGCGGCCACCATCCCGTTCATGTAGGGCGAGATCGGGCAATTGCCGCGGCACCTAGGACTTTCCTGGAGACTTAGGGAGAGCCCAGCCCTGTGTTCGGAATGGGCTTTTCATTATTAAGCAGGCTCTGCAGATGCCCGGCCGTGCCGTTTGGCTTCCTGGGACGGTCCCGAGCGAGGCGATGGGCTGCGTTGAATGCGAAGCAGCTTTCAGTGCAGGGACGCAGAGTGGAATTTCAGCCAGCCTCTCCAGTGGTGGCAGAGAGGGCCGTTTCCCTCCGATCCTGGGCGCTGCTATTGAATGTCTCTCCCTGAGTAGGCCAGTGGCTTCGGTGGCGCTGGGGTGTTGTCCGAGCAGCCCGAGGAAAGTCGCCTGGGCTCCTCGGATCACCCCGTGAGGAGAGACGAAAGGTTGCAGAGGGAAGGGAGGCCGCTGATGGCAGACACCGCCCCCCCCCGAACAAGACGAGGGAGTCTTCTGATAGCGCCCAAGGGGGAATCTGTGTTTTGTGCAGCAGGCGTGGGGTTGGGGCCTTCGAGGCCGGCAGAATGGTGACCACAGGATTCATCCAGGAAGACTCGGGGGTGGGGTGGGGGCTCAGTTCTCGCTTCAGAGCTTTGCTACGGCAGGCAGCGGGCTGAGCTCAGTTGTTGGGAGTAAAGCCTGCATCAGGCAGGGCTTGGACAGCCAATGGCCTAGCCGTTCCGCCCAGGTCCTGAAAGAGTTTTGGGTACGTTTAAAGTCCACATGTGAATAAGGCTGAGGTCTGTGCCCTCCTGTTAGCGCACGGAGCTGCCGCCGGCTAATTAAGCAGCCCACGTGGAGGGTTAGTGTGGCCTGCCGGACTCAGCCGAGTCGGGCTCCAGGCGGATGGATGTCACCCGCAAAGGCATTTGAGTCCTCCTCCTTGCTCGTTCCAGATGAAGATTTCATTCAACGAGAGCCGGCTGCAGACCATGTTTGAATACCCGTCCGAGAGCTCCTTAATGGAGGAGGAAGAGGAGGAGGAGGAGGAGGAGGAGGAAGAGTACGCCACCGAGGTGGACGAGCCTTCAGCTGCGCTCCTTATTCCTCGCCCGATCGGCCCGGCGGCCCACTCCAATGTCGCCAACTCAGGTGAGGCTGCAGGGCTACCTGGAGAGGAGCATCCAGTGCCCACCTTGGGGCCCTGCCCGGCGCTTGACCAAAGCTTCTGCCCGTCTCCCAGGCAGCTTGCACGTGGTCCGTGGAAGCAAGCCGGGAGATGGCACTGCCCCCGGTCAACTCTCCCAGTTGAGAATGGTTTTGTTTACGGATGCCCCAGTGGCACCTACCGAGACGAGAGGACCAGGAGAACGGCTGGCCTTCCTCTCGTTTTTCTCCCATGCCTTGGAATGCTCTGGCACTGCTCTCAGGTGGCCCGGATTCTACCCTACCCACTGCTTCTTATGGCAGGGCCGGGATTGGAAGGGTGGCACCCAAAGGTTGCAACCCATATCACATGGGGTTCTGCTTAAATATAATCCAATGAACATCCTGGGTTTTTTTTTTCCAGTCATTGCAACACGTGTATCCCTTGGCCCCGGGCATCTTTTTGTCAGCGTGGCTGTCTGGATAAAAGTTTCACAATAAGAGGAAGAAACCTGGGGAGGTACAGACCTCCCCTGCTTTGAGAGCGCTTTCCAATCTGGACTTCTGCCGGGCTGTAGGAATTATGACCGATTTCCGAAAGTGAGAGCTTTTTATTTCCAGTTCCCTGTAAGGAAGGTGCTGGGAACTTCTCTCTCTCCCCCCCCCTCGACCACCACCTCCTTCTCCCTTCCGGACCCCTTGGCTTGCGGCTTCTTGGTTCCCCCCCCCTCACCTCCCAGATTTTTGTGTTCTTTTTGTAGGTTTGTCAAGCTACACCCCAAAGCACTCCGTAGAGTTCAGCCGGTGGCAGGAGGAGCACCGTGAGGGGATGCCTCAGCGCCCGGGAGTCTTTCTGCAGGATGCTGACCCTCAGGGCAACCCCGTTATGGTAAGGCGGCGGGGGGGGGCAGCAGGCGTGGTCCTGCCTCCACTCTTGGCGTCCGGCCGGGGCTGCTGGGGAGGGAACAAGAACCCTTTGGGACTTGGGAGATGGGGGTTCCCTCTTGGAAGACTGGCCACATTTGCAGGGAGATCCTCCTTGGGGTTCGTTCCTTGTCTGGGCAGCTGCCCCTTGTGAGGCACCACCCAACCACCGCCCCCGTCATATTCCTTCTTTCCCTTTGGGTGAGTCCCTTTATTTATTTATTCATTTGTCTGTTTGTTTGTTATATTTCTAGACCGCCCATCTTCCAAACGGAACTCTGGGTGGTTTACAATTAAAACAAGGCAACAAGCAAAGGAAAAAAAGGAAAAAAAACAGAAGGGCCAAAGTGCTAGTAAAATAAGGAGGGACGAGACCCTCCACGAAAGACGGCGCGGGCGGCAAAAAGGGGAAAAAATTAAGTAAAAAGGTCACCATATGCCTCTCTGAAAAGATGGGTTTTCAGGGCCTTTTTAAAGGCGGGCAGGGACAGTGCGAGGCGCAGCTCACTAGGGAGATGGTTCCACAGCGTTGGGTCCACCACAGAGAAGGCGCGGTTACGCGTGAGCGATTTCCGTGCCTCCCTGGGTGTGGCCACCCTAAGTGAGCGCGCCTGCGCCATCCTCGTGGGCCTGGTCCCAGTTGACCTCTTTGTCTCTCCTTTTTTTCACAGCTCACCCCAGCAGACAAGAACACCCTCTCTGACTTCAGTAGTGAACCCGCCCTCTACTTTTGACTTCTCCTCGTGACGGGCACCGGGGTCCCGGCGCCCTTTTGCCTTTGTAACGCCTGCAGGAGTGCTGCGTGCTGGCCAGAGGCGAGGAGGCCACGTCGGGCGCACGCATTCCCTACCCCGTGGCCTTAAAAGGTTCTTGCGCGAAGGCTCCCCTTCGCCACGAAGGCTGCCAGCAGTCTTAATCCTGCCCGGAGCTGTTTTTCCGCCTCGCCCGGTGGCGCTGCCCTTGCCATCCGGGCGTGTTTGAGCCGGCTCGGCCATTAACTCAGAGTAAACAAGCCGCGCTTCGACAGCAGCGACCAAATGGAGACATCGTCTCGGGAGTTCACCTTGGAATGGGGAAAGGGCTCCAGAAGGCGTTTTTTTCTTCTGTTGAGCAAATACTGTCGGCAGACGATATCACCTGCTCGCGTGGGCTCGTGGAAGTCAGGGAAAGGAGTCGGAAGGGAGTCTTCTGTGCCCCTCTAGGGACAAGGAACGGAGGGTGTCGTTCTTGGCAGCTGGCTGTGGGAGGGGTACGTGTTCTTAATTCGCAAGCCCAGCCAGGCTGCGGCTGCTTTGTCTTGACAGCACCTGGGACACCGTTTGGAAAGTCTGCTATATTTATTGAATCCGTGCTTCTGCTGCAGCTGCACACAAACACACACACACACACACACACACACACACAATCCTCAGCTGGAATTGTGCATTCCGGCAAGGTTCGGGCAGCCGAACGTTTCTCTGCATACAGCGGAAGCTTCAGCTCTCCAACTACGTTGCTCCAGAGGAAATGTTTGTGGGCAACGAATCCGTCCACTCCCAAAGACGGTCTCCCTGGCAAGGCAGTGGCGTGTCCTCGTTGGCAGGGCGGAGCGTGAAGGTTTCCCCCACTTGCAGCACAGCTCTTGGGTCAGTTCCTGGATGGGTTTATTTTGGGGGGCGGGGTTTGCTGTTGGTTTTATGGCTCTACAGCCCTTCCTCTCCCCGTGGCTATAACCCTCTCTTGCTACCCTGCTTTCCAGAAATGGTTGGACTGGTTTCGCTCGAAAGATTGTTTTGCTACTTCCGGGTGGCTCTTAGCGCTGTGCTGCTAGCCCGCAAAGCCGTTTTCTCACATTCAGGTTACGGGAGCAAGAAGAAGTATCTTAGTCTTTGCGTCCCGATCGCACTCTATGCAAGAAGAGAACGCGGCTTCCGGGGCAGTGGTCCAGTGGATAGGAAGGATTTTGTGTTCGTGTTCAGCCACTCCGGAAGGACCAAGAGGTCTGCTCTCCAACCTACTGATGTACACTTATCCTTTTGGTTTGTACGTTAAATCAAGGTGCGTCCCTTTTACTGGGGTGAATGATTACAAGCTGTTCTCTTATTTTGCACTCTGTAACGGTTCATCGACGGGAGAGGAGGTCCTGCATCATGTGCTCAGCAGGCCACTGTGGCTGGGTCTGGCTGGACAGGCCAAAAACTGTTCCTTCCTGGTCCTCCCTCCCGCCGTTGCCCTTCCGGGGTGTCACTCCGCGCTTCCAAAGCCCATTAAACGTCACACGTGAATCTCTTCACAGATGTTGGCTGGTGGTGGTTCTTCTTGGAATTCCAGAGCGTCGTGTGCCGGCGCAACTAGGGGTGGTTGTCCAAACCTGTCCAAAACAGCATGCTGCAAAACGAATATACATGCTTTGCAGCTAGATCCTGAAGGGTTTTCTCTTTTTGTGGTCCTTGCTGCCTTTCAGCAATTTCCAAGGATGCAGCTGGGGTTCTGTCTCAGCACATGGAGGAAGTGTCGGGTGGGGGTGGGGGTGGAGGCAACATGTAGCACATTAAATAAGATTCATAGAATCATAGGGTTGGAAGAGACCTCCAGGGCCATCTAGTCCAACCCCCTGCCATGCAGGAACCCCATCACAATATTTTCGACAGATGGCCATCCAGCCTCTGCTTAAAAACCTCCAAAGAAGGAGACTCCACCACCCTCCTTTGGGGCAGCATCTTCCACTGCCGAACAGCTCTAACCATCAGGAAGTTCTTCCTAATGTTCAAATGGAAGCTCATGGATTAATCTCTTCACCTGAGTATGGCCGTAACCATCACTGGAGAAACGTAGGGGACACGTGGGGTGAAAAAGCCAAAGTGGGGGGCTCGGTCTTCTGCGTGGCTGTTTTTCTGGCACCGGGAGGCTGCACCCCCATCTCATTCAGCTTCCGTTTCCCAGGCCAAGCGCTCACGTTTTCTCGGCACTTCGTTGGAAGACTTGGGTGCCATGCCTGGCGCTTTCCTGCTAAGCACACACGCCATGTGCTCAAAGCACAGTTTTCAGGCCGAGAGGCCGGACTCCGGATAGGCTAGAGCAGCGGGGAATGAAAGGGAGCTTTTTCCCATGACCCGAACACGCCCAGCACTCTTATTCTGACGCAAGGTTCCAATTTTGGGGGGCTCCTGCTCTGGTGGTGGCTAGTGCAGGCCTGCCCAACAGGTAGACCGGGGGGCTACCAGTAGCCCGCGAAGAGTTCAAAAGTAGCCCGCCAGCCATCAATAAAAAAGTGAAGGGATAAGTTCTTCACCCCTCCCTTCCCCTATCCCAAGGACCGCCACTGCCCAAGCAAAGTTCTGGGTCTGCCAGCCCACTGTCTCAGCTGAGCGGGGCAGTTCAAGGGCCATGGCGTGGTCTTGTCCTCCCCCCCCCCGCTGGCCAGGTGATCAGACCTCAGCCTGTTCAAAGTTGGACAGCCCTGGCTTAGACAAACTTCTTCCTGATAATGAAATAGGAATCCCTTATAAAACGTTGAAGTTTTACATGCATATAAAAAAAAATGACCAGCGCAAGTATGGTATACATTGTCTTATTTTCAACGCATCCCTATGGGAAACCGCTGCTCTACTTACAAAGATTTTTACTTCTGAGCGTGTGCTCGGAATGGATAAAATTTGTCAGTAGAGGTTTTAGTGTAGTAGCCCTCAGGCATTTTGGTCCAAAAAAGTAGACCTCGGCCTGTTCAAAGTTGGACAGCCCTGACCTAGTGGTTCCCCAGAACCTCAAGTGCCTTTGTGTGTGTGTGTGTGTGTGTGTGTGAACCACCACCCCTCTGTGGGTCAGGAGGCTCCAGGTTGCAAACCCAGAGCTGTATTCTGCCAGAATCAGCCACAAGGATAAGCATCAAGTGCTCAGAATAGCTGGCTTCCCCGAAGCAATAACAACTAAGCCGGGCTATTTCTGAACCGTGTATTGAACTGAGCTATTTTGAAAGCTTATGTAACTGGACGATGAAGGGAGGGAGAGCCATCTCCACAGCTGCGGCCCTAAGGAGATAGCTGCAGGTAGCACACCTGCCTTCCCGTCGGCCTCCGGGCCACACAGTGCCAGGAAACGTTCCAGAAGGATCCTTTCCAAATACGCACACCGTCACCAACAGCCTTCCCCCACCCCACCCCCGCCGCCCCTAGCAAGGATGGGGAAGGGTATGCGTTTGCTATCGATTTCTCCATGGCAGAGTGGTGAGCGAAACCCCTCTTCAGCTGCTCGTACAGGGCCAAATGGGGGGGGGGAAATCAGGATGTCAGGTTCTTTGTGGGACAAATTATTCACTGCTGTCTTGACAGATACACGCAGGCTCTCCTAAGCGCGATGGGTTCACCCAGCTGGCTTTTGAGACACGCAGCGTGGGCTCCCCGCCCCCACCGCTGCGATTTGGTGCAGTTCCAGCCGCCTTGACGGGAACATGGCTTCTGGCTGATTGGTTGCAAGGAAGGTTCCTCTCTCACAGCTTCCCCCTTCAGCCGTGACCAAGCTGTGCCGTAACTCATTCTGCCTCGCCTGTCCTGATGTGGCTGACGCCTTCAGCCCGTTGTTGAGGTGCTTCGCTGCAAGCGTGGCTTTGCTAGAAACTAGGCCAGAACGCACAGGTAATCCTGTTCCTGATGAGAATCCTGTGCCTGGCATAAGAACCTAAGAAAGACCAAAAGCCCCCAGATGCCTCTGGATGAGAGATCTCTGTCTCCTGATACCACTCCCCTGCATCTGGCCCTTGGAGTACCCCGGTTTTAAGTCTGGCGATTACACATCTCCATCATGGCTTGTAACCAATCAATCAATCAATCAATCAATCAATCAATAAGAACATAAGAAGAGCCCTAATGGATCAGGCCAACGGCCCATCTAGTCCAGCTTCCTGTATCTCACAGTGGCCCCACCAGATGCCTCTGGGAGTGCATGAGACTAGATCTCTGTCTCCTGATCCACTCCCCTGCATCTGCTCCTTGGAGTACCCCGGTTTTAAGCCTGGAGATGACACATCTCCATCATGGTTTGTCACCTGTGATGGACTTTTCCTCCAGGAATTTGTCCAATCCCCTTTTGAAGGCATCCAGGCCAGGGGCCATCCCCACCTCCTGTGGCAGGGAGTTCCACAGGCTAACAATGCGCTGGGTGAAAAAAATATTTTCTTTTGTCTGTTCTTACTCTCGCAGCCCTCGATTTGAGTGGATGTCCCCTAGTTCTGGTATTTTGTGAGAGGGAGAACTGCTTCCCTCTATCCACTTGACTCATGCCCTGCATTATTTTGTACGTCTCAATCATATCGCCCCCCCTGGCACCTTTTTTTTTCCAGACAAAAGAACCCCAAATGTTTTAGCCTTTCCTCATAAGGGGGGTCCCCTAGCCCAGTAGTGGGAGGAACAGCAAGGGAGCTGAAGAAGGCTTTCCATTTCGCAGGCAGCTCCTCCAAACACAACTTTTCTGGATGGTAGACAATTTTCGCAAACAAAATTTCCATGCACCTGAAGAAACGGACCTCGGCAGCCCAGAAGAGCTTCTGGAAAACAAATTTACCCACCACTGTTTACTGTGTGTTTATCCCATAAAGTTGCCAGCTCAGCACCATGTAACATACTTCTTGTTCAACAAAACAAAAGTGTTTTGGAAAAACAAGTAACACTTTATTACACATTTACCTAAGAATCCTGCAGTGTTTGCTCAGTCTCTAGAAGAGCCTGGAGGTGCCCCTTAATGATCAACGATGGGAACGCCGAGCCAAAACATTCAGTTCTCTTTGGGTGCTGGGTTTTTCGATTCCGTGGCTTTACTTAGATTCCCTGCTTCTTTCCGCAAGACGTTGAGCAAGGTCTGGGAGCTTTCCAAAATCTGGTGAGCAGGAAAAGAAAAATAACATACAAGGATAAAACTGGAAAAAAAATTATTGTTTTTGCACATTTGTATTTATGCAGCTGCCCTTCAGAACCTCACAGCAAATTACTCCAGGGAAGGACTAGAAGAAGATCATAGAATAGAATCATAGAGTTGGAAGAGACCTCCAGGGCCATCTAGTCCAACCCCCTGCCATGCAGGAACCCCATCACAATATTTTCGACAGATGGCCATCTGTCCTCTGCTTAAAAACCTCCAAAGAAGGAGACTCCACCACCCTTTGTGGCAGCATATTATTCCACTGCAGAATAGCTCTAACTGTCATGAAGTTCTTCCTAATGTTCAAATGGAATCTCTTTTCCTGGTGTTTGAAACCATTGCCCCGAGTCCTAGTCTCTGAAACCATGGAAAACAAACCTGTTCCCTCTTCAATAGGACATCCTTTCAAATATTTAAACATAGCTATCATATCCTTCCTCAGCCTTCTTTTTGAAAGGCTAAACATTCCCAGTTCCCTAAGCCGTTCTTCATAAGACATTTCTTCCAGTCCCTCAACCATCCTGGTTGCCCTCCTCTGCACCTGCTCGAGGTTGTCAACATCCTTTTTAAATTGAGGTGCACAGAACTGGACACAGGACTCCAGGTGGGGTCTGACCAGAGCAGAAGAGAGTGGTACGATCACTTCCCTCGATCTAGATCCATGTGTCCACCCACACTGTGGTTTGGTTGGCCCCATTGGCTGGCACCTGGGAGTCTCAGGAGAAAAACCTTTGCTATTTCCTCGCCACAGTTTTGCTTTTTTCTCTCTGCATTTCACTTTTTTAAAAAAAATGGATATACAGCTAGAGTTGGAACTTTGAGTTTTCCAGACAGGGCCAAGGTTAGACTCCCGTGGGGGAAACACTAGCATAAGCTATTGACTTGACAATGGCTACAATGGTGCTTTTTGTAGCTTTAATGTTACCATTGAATGTTCTAAGATCCCTCTTTTAATTCCCTGTTCTTAACCTTGAATACGTCTTAAAATGTTCTGGGCTGTATATTGTCCCTCATTATTGTAAGCCACCTTGGGTTCTTTTCCAAGCAGAAAGGTGGAGTAACGAACATTCAAAATAAATGAATAAAGATAAACAGCTGCTTTTGCTTTGTCCCTCCCAAATATGTTGCCTCTCTCTCTCTACATACAATATTTAGAAAAACAGTTCTGCTTATATGCCGCCCCATACCACTTCAAGTAGTCAGGTTTACAGTTTAATTACAGTAATGCAGGCTAAACAGTGCCCCCCCCAGCAAGCTGGGTACTCATTTTACTGACCTCAGAAGGATGGAAGGCTGAGTGAACCTTGAGCCTGCTACCTGGGATTGAACCCCAGGTCGTGAGCAGTTTTACCTGCAGGACAGGCATTTAACCCAGTGGTTCTCCACCTGTGGGTCCCCAGATGTTCCTGGACTGCAACTCCCAGAAATCCTTGCCAGCTCAGCTAGTGATGAAGACTTCTGGGATTTGCAGTCCAGGAACATCTGGGGATCCACAGGTGGAGAACCACTGGGTTAACCACGATATTCAACAATAACACCACCTTCATGTAAGCCGCCTCAGTCTCGGCGATGGTCTTGTCGAACTCGTTTTTGGAGGCCATCTTGCGGGCCAAGTTCTCGTTGATGCGGGACAGCCTCTCCGTCAGGATCCGGATGTCATTCTGCAGCTTGCTCTTCTCCTCCTCTTCCTGCCGGATCTGCTTGTTCAGCTCGTCCCTCTTGAGGCAGAGGTCCTCGATGCCTAGGAAAGGGAGCAGCCTGCGCTCAGCACCCTGGCTGGCCCACAGGCCTCTTTGTGGCTGTTGCCACCTTGGGAGGGGACTACATCCCCCAGAATCCCCCCTGGCTGGAATCGCTGGCTAAGGAGGGGGATTCTGGGAGCTGTGCCCCTAGATCAGTGGTTCTCAACCTGTGGGTCCCCAGATGTTCCCGGACTGCAACTCCCAGAAATCCTGGCCATCTCAGCTAGTGACAAAGACTTTTGGGAGTTGCAGTCCAGGAACATCTGGGGAGCCACCGGTTGAGAATCACTGCCCTAGATTCAGAGCAGTGGTGACAAACCTTCAGCCCTCCAGGCATTTTGGACCACCACTCCCAGAATCCCAAGCCTGCATTGCCAATGGCAAAGGACTGTGGGAGTTGTGGTCCAAAAAATCTCTGGAGTGCCTAAGGTTCGCCACCACTGTCCTAGAGCAATGGTGGCAAAGTTTTGGCCCTCCAGATGTTTTGGACCACAACTCCCACAGTCCTTTGCCATCGGCAGCACAGGCTCCGGATTCTGGCAGTTGTGGTCCAAAACCCCTGGACAGCTGAAAATTTGCCACCACGCAGGCACTTCCAAACTTTGGCCCTCCTGATGTTTTGGGCCACAACTCCCAAAATTCCAAGCCTGTATTGCCAATGGCAAAGGACTGTGGGAGTTGTGGTCCAGAACATATGGAGAGCCGAAGTTTGGACATGCTAGACTCTAGACATGCTACTAGCAGGCATGTCCAAACTTTAGCCCTCCAGATGTTTTGGACCACAACTCCCAGAATTCCAAGCCTCTATTGCCAACGTCAAAGGACTGTGGGAGCTGTGGTCCAAAACATCTGGAGGGCTGAAGTTTGGACATGCTAGACTCTAGACATGCTACTAGCAGGCATGTCCAAACTTTAGCCCTCCAGATGTTTTGGACCACAACTCCCACAGTCCTTTGCCATTGGCCGTCTAAGCTTAGAATTCTGGGAGCTGTGGTCCCAAAACATCAGGAGGGACGAAGTTTGGACATGCCAGGCATGTCCAAAACTTCGTCCCTCCAGATGTTTTTGGGACCGCAACTCCCACCGTCCTTTGCCATTGGCCGTCTAAGCTTAGATTCTGGGAGTTGTGGTCCCAAAACATCAGGAGGGCCGGAGTTTGGACAAGCCTAACCCTGGCCGTGCCCTGTTTTAACTCAGTTCCCCACCCACACACACTCCTTCTCTGCCTGGCCTTTGTGACCCCCCCCCCTCTCTCCCTCCCACCCAGGGGAAGCCCATCCTCCTCCGCCACCATCCGAAAAAGAGAGTTGAGCCTCCTGGCGCTTCCTTCCTCCCCCCCTCCCCCCGCCACGGCGCGCCCGCGCCTCCATTTTCCCTCCGGCTAGGCCGCGTCGCCATGGCAACGCCGAGGCCTAGTTTCTCCCCCGCCGCCGGCGCCTCCCAGGCCCAGGCCCGGCGCTCACATTTCACCAGCTCGTTGTTGTAACTCTGCAAGGCCGCCCCTTGCTGGCTCATCCCGGGAAGGGGAACCCCAACCGCCGCCTCCTTCGGCGCCGCCGCTTCTCTTCCTCCTCCTCCTCGCCCGGCTTCGGCCTCCACCGCCAACGGGCCCGCCCGTTAAGGAGAGGCGGAGGGGAACGAAGCGCCCGCCGCCCCCGCCCTGCCTGCCTCCCTCCCTTCCTTCCTTCCTCCTCCTCCTCCTCCGCCATGGACCTCTCGGCCGCCTGGCAGGCGCTCAGCACCGGCCTGGTGCCGCCCGCCGCCCTCGGCCTGGTGGGTTTTGGGGTGCGGGGTTTGGAAGGGGATGGGGGAGTAAGCGCCCCCGACCCCAAAAAGGTTGTATGTGGGTTCGGGGGGGCGGCGGCGGCGCAGGGGGCAAGGGATGCTCAAGGTGCAAAGGGTTCGGGTGGTGGTGCATGATGATTATTATTTTTATTAATTTTAATTTTAATGATTTGCATTTATATCCACCGCTCGGAGCCCCATTCTGGGAGATCGGGGCGGGATTTTTTAAAAAAATAATAATGCAACATAAAGAAATACAGTACTTGCATTTATGTAAACCGTCCAGAGTCCCTTCTGGGAAATCGGTGCAGGATAAAAATGCAAGCAAGCAAGCAAGCAAATAATAAATAAATAGATAGATAGATAGATAGATAGATAGATAGATAGATAGATAGATAGATAGATAGGAAAGAAGGAAGGCACAGATAGATAGATAGATAGATAGATAGATAGATAGATAGATAGATAGATAGATAGATAGATAGATAGATAGATAGATAGATAGAAAGAAGGAAGGCACAGATAGATAGATAGATAGATAGATAGATAGATAGATAGATAGATAGATAGATAGATAGATAGATAGATAGATAGATAGATAGATAGGGGGGGTAGGTGAGCATCCCCTGGCCCTCTTGCCTGCCCTGGGACAACGCTAGGCGAGGAAGGGGGTGGGGGGAGCTGCCCTGCTTTTAATGGGGCAAAGTTTGTTTATTTCTTTTATAGAGAGCCCGTCTTGCTCCTGTTCAATGTTTTCGGTGTTTATTGTTTATTAAGGCAAACAGCAAAGAAAATATTATATCGCATATGACATTGCACACATATTATATCTTGCACGCCTCCTTCAGCAGCTCTACTTCTAAAGAAGTCGAGGTGTCCACGAAACCTTACGTTAAAATATGAAAGGAGACTATGGGCCATACCTTCTAACAGCCGATGAAGGTATCACCCCTAGTTTAATTTTGCTTTTGTTTTAATGGCTGCCCGGCTCCAAACCTAAAATATGAAAGTTAGTGTTTTTGTGTCTTTTGTTTTGTTTTTCTTTGACATTTGCTTGCAATTCTTGAAAAGGCTAACACGGCTACCCTTCTCTGAAATTGTTTATTAAGTTATTCTGTTTTTACTTATTTTTAAAGCTCCCCCCCCTTTCTGAAGGGCCCCCTGGTGCAATCTTAATTGCCGGGTAGGTGAGAAGAAATCTCTTTTTCAAAGGACGGGTGCCCTGTTTGGGCTGCTAGATGCCAGCGGGCTTGCAGCTTGGGCCAGGGCGACCGGCTGCTTAAGCGCAGCCTGCTTCTGGGGAACTTCTGCTCCTCCGAATATTTGGGGCGTCGGGGGGGGGAAGAGTCAGCATTTCTCTCCAGCCAGCTGCCTCAGGTCAGCCCTCGCCACCCAACGTGGTCCTTTTGCTCCTCAGGCGGTTCCCCGCTCTGGCGTGGCTGAGCCCCCGAAGGGTGACGACGACCTGCAGGCGGCCGTGGAGGTGCTGGGAGCGTACGGATTGCACGCGGCGTTGGAGGAATGGTTCTCGGAGGTCCTGCAGGTCGACCTGCAGGCCAACGTCGCTCCCGAGTTCTGGAACTGCGTGGCGCAGTACGAAAACACCGCCGAGGAACCCCAGTGCTCCCTCTTGCTGCTGGACGCCTTTTCCCTGCTCCGGCGCCGGCTGGATCCCTACCTTCGCAGCCTGGACCTTCTCGAAAAGTGGTCCCGGGAAGGGTTGTTGCTGGGGACCGGCTCCCAGGGCTTGCGGGAGAAAGTCTACACCATGTTCCGGGCCATCCTCTTCTTCTCCACCACCACGTCCTTCCAGGAGATGATCCAGCGCTTTTACAGCCGCAGCTTCAAGATCTACATGCACCAGTGGAAGAAGAGCAAGGACCGGGGCCCGGCGGAGGGCCCGAGCCACGTGGGCGAGAACGAGCCGGAGAGCGAGGTGGAAGAGGTCGAACCCGGAGGAGGGGGCCCGCACTGTCCGGGCTGTGGCCGCAAGAAGGACCGGTGCTGGTGCCCGACCGCCCTGGAGCAGTTCCGGCAGCTCAACGACATCCTGTGGGTACCTTCTGTCGGAAAAGGCGTGCCGGGAAGCCGTTGCTAGGCCTAGCGCCGAGTGACCGTAGAGCAGGGTTGTCCGAAACTTTTTGTTGAGGTGAAAATGTGTGGGGGGCCGACCATTCAGCCGCAATTGGCACCCGGGCCGGACCTTGGACAAGTCTCTGTAACATGCAAGGAGGCGGGGAGGATGCTGCAGCAACGGAGCTGGGGATGGGTAGGCTGGACAGGTGGGTGGGGGGATGGACAGAGGCAGGGAGGGCAGGCAAACCATAAAACTGCAAGCTAACATCTCCATCCAGTATGGGGAGGGGACAGCTAACAGGGATGTGTGACAGGCTGAGCCGGTGGGGACAAGAAGCCGCGGGACACTGAGAATTTGAAAACGGACCGTATTTGACCCCCGGGCCTGACTTTGGACATGCCTGCCATAGAGACTGGGTCTTCCCAGAAGGAAGCCCGGGTCTTGGAATGGTTTCAGGAGGATGGAATGGGTCGGGTGGCTGTGGTTCCCTGCTGGTTCCCTGAGCTTCGTGGCGCAGTGGTTAAATGCCTGTCCTGCAGCTAAAACTGTGCTCACAACCTGGGGGTTCAATCCCAGGTAGCCGGCTCAAGGTTCACTCAGCCTTCCATCCTTCCAAGGTTGGTAAAATGAGTATGCCTCCTGGTGCTGTGGTTAAATGCCTGTCCTGCAGCTAAAACTGTGCAGCCCAGGTAGCCGACTCAAAGCCTTCCACAAGGTTGGTAAATGAGTATGCCTCCTGGTGCTGTGAGTGCCTGCACTGCAGCTAAAACTCTCACGACCTGGGGTTCAATCTCAGGTAGCAGGCTCAAGGTTCACTCAGCCTTCCACCTGGTGGTTGGTTAAATGCCTGTCCTGCAGCTAAAACTGGCTCACAACCTGGGGGTTCAATCCCATGGTTCACTCAGCCTTCCATCCTTCCAAGGTTGGTAAAATGAGTATGCCTCCTGGTGCTGTGGTTAAATGCCTGCACTGCAGCTAAAACTGTGCTCAAGACCTGGGGTTCAATCCCAGGTGGTTAAATGCCTGTCCTGCAGCTAAAACTGTGCTCACAACCTGGGGTTCACTCAGCCTTCCATCCTTCCAAGGTTGGTAAAATGAGTATGCCTCCTGGTGCTGTGGTTAAATGCCTGTCCTGCAGCTAAAACTGTGCTCACAACCTGGGGGTTCAATCCCAGGTAGCCGGTTCATGGTTCACTCAGCCTTCCATCCTTCCGAGGTCGGTCAAATGAGTACCCAGCTTGCTTGGGGAGCGGGGGGCAATGTGTAGCCTGCATATTGTAATTTTAAAAACTGCAAACCGCCCGGAGACTACTTGAAGTGGTATGGGGAGGTATATAAGCCGAAACGCTTTGCTTTTTGCTTTGAACAAAATGTTTGGGGCTTTTTGAGTCTCTCCAGAGGCAGGCGGGAGGTGGGGGCTGCAGTTTCTCTCGGGCAACCAGTGGCGGCGGCAAACCTTCGGCCCTCCAGATGTTTTGGACCCCCCCAAACTCCCAGAATTCCAAGCCTAGATTGCCAGTGACAAAGGACGGTGGGAATGGTGCATCTGAAACATCTGGAGGGCCGAAGGTTTGCCACCACTGCTGTAGGGGATTGGGGAGCTCTCCGTGGTCATCCCCCACCACCACCAATAAAAGACCCTTCTCCCTCCAGGCACAGGCTGAACCTTTTGGAGCGAGTGAGCGCAGACGCTGTCACCAACATCCTGCACCGGATGATCGAAGAGCGGATGGAGTGGCGATGCCGGGGAGAGTACGAACGCTCCTTCCTGGCCGAGTTCCAAGAGGTGTGTGGGCAGGGCAGACTCCCCGCGTGGGAGGGGTGGAAACCCACAAGCCGTTCCATATGGGATGTACAGTAGAACCCTCGTATCCGCTGATTCCCTAACCGCTGATTCAGTGATCTGCGGGTGGTGATCGGGGAGTGGCAAGGAGGGGGAAAATAAAAATAAAAATAAAACTTACTTTTGCGAGAAGCCCTCGGTGAGCGGCGTGGCGTGGCGCCTCTTCTGCCACCAGCCCCGATGTCCTCCACCCCTCCGGAGAGTGCCTGGCTGGCCCGCGGTGGCAGCGAGGAGGAGGGCTTCTCGCAAAAGTAAATTTTATTTTCTCAGGGTTTGCGGGCTGGGAGGGGGGAAGGCTTCTCTTTTAACCCCTCCCTGGCCACCACTGCCACCTCCTTCAACTTCCCCGCCTCATCACCTTTGCCACCCCAGATAAGAGCGTTCGCTCTTATCCACGGATTTCTGTATCCGTGGGGAGTCCCGGAATCGATCGCCTGTGGGTGCGGGGGTCCGCCATTCCCTGCACGCCACCAGAATTGTGACATTTGGGAAGAGGCGGCTGGGCCAGAGGGTCTGCCTTGGGACAGTGGGGAGGGGGGAGACCCTTTTTGAGTTATAGGAGCGACCCTCCCCTCCTCTTCCTTGCGCTGCAGTGGATTGAAAAAGTGCTCGGCTGGCTGAGCCGGGTGTTCCTGCAAGAAGGCACAGGGGCCCCTCCCGGATGGGAAGCTGGTAGCACCCTCAAGCGGTGGCGATGCCACGTCCAGCGTTTTTCTACCGCCAGTACGCCAGCATGCGCATCGAAGAACTCTTCGGCATTATCCGAGGTGGGCCCAATGTCTAAACCGGTGAAATCCCTTTGTGTGCAGGGTGTGCGGGTGGGTGCGCGCGCACGCTCCAGTTTCCTGCCATCAGGGCCACTTCATTTTTTTAAAAATATATATTTGATTGAACTTTAGAGCTGTTCAGCAGTGGAAGATGCTGCCACAAAGGAGGGTGGTGGAGTCTCCTTCTTTGGAGGTTTTTAAGCAGAGGCTGGAAATATCTGTTGGAAATATTGTGATGGGGTTCCTGCATGGCAGGGGGTTGGACTAGATGGCCCTTGAGGTCTCTTCTAACTCTATGATTCTATGATTCTATGATTCTTTCTAAACATAAGTTAAAGCAAAGATATTGCTTGTGTGTTGCCGTGTGGCATAGTTGCATATATTTTCCCAATATTTCAGCCCAAGTGTTTGGAATATTCCAAATTTACACGCTTATTTTCCATCATTGCCTTTATCGTTCCTTAACCCCATCTTCGTCGAGTACAAAAAGTGAAAATGACAAAGTACAGTACAGTCACCCCCCCACCGCCATTTCGCGGTTCAGGTACTGCGGTCCCGCTATATCGCGGGATTACGTGCACCTCGGAGCCGTGCAGGGGAGCGTCGGAGAGCGATTGCGTCACTCCCCCCCCGGCCCCTCCGAGAAGTCTCGGGCGGCGTGGGCGGGCGGCGGCGGAGGTCAGATCCTGCAACACTGCCTGTGCGCACCACGCCAAGATGTCTCGGAGAGGCGCACGATTGCGCCCCCCCTGCCCCAGCACCCACCCCCGCTTCCGCTTATGACCGAATTTCATGCATCGCAGGTGGGGTGGGTCCCTAACCCCCGTGATCAGCGGGGGGTTACTGTATTAAACTAGCCTTATTTAGTCCCAATTCTTCATTTTACTAAGCACTTTAAAGTCTATTTCTCTAGCTCAATATGTGATAGGCATACATTTTTGTCTGTTTTCATCTAGTACAAAGGGTGAAGATAGTAAGTTTGACTTCAGATATCCCATCTAATCTCTAGGTAAATAATAAACATCATCAACCCATTATATTTTATCTATTCACCTAAGTTCTATCAACTTTAAAATATATCAAGGGCCACTTCTTGCGTACCTGGGCCGAGGACTTTCCAGGGGTTCAGCTGTCCAGCATCAAAGCGGAGGGCTTGTGGAACCTTCGCCCACTGCAGGCGAGCAATGCCGGTCTGTGTTTGCCTGGCTCAGACCTTGGCCTCCTTTTTGGTCTCTGCAGATTTCCCCGAGTCAAAGCCTGCCGTGGAAGACCTGAAATACTGCCTGGAAAGGACCAACCAGCGACAGGAGCTTCTCAGCTCCCTGAAAAGCGCCTTAGAAATGCGCCTTCTCCATCCCGGTGGGTTTTCTGACTCTTCTCCCAGGGGCAGTCGGAGAGAGAATAGGCAGGGGAGTTGGGTTTTCTCTTCCTCCTCGCCGCAACCGAGTCAAGGCAACCAGGGCGCGAGTCAAGCGGAGAGAGGGACAGCTCTTCTCCCTCTCCCAAAATACCAGAACTATTTATTTATTTATTTATTTATTTATTTATTTATTTATTTATTTATTTATTTATTTAAGTACTTATATCCCGCTCCATCTTCCCAACGGGAACTCTGGGCGGCTGACAACATAAAAAAAAAACATTAAAAAAAACATAAAAGGCTAGAAGCTAAAAATAGCCGAGCCACCAGGCAAGGGCAGGGGGGCAAGATGGCGGCAAACAATAGGGCCAGGGAAATAAGAAGAGGGACTAAATAACAAGGTCACCGTATGCGTCTTTAAAGAGGAAGGTCTTTAGAGCCCTCTTAAAGGCAGGCAGGGACTCCAGCAGGCGCAGCTCAGGAGGCAGATGGTTCCAGAGCGAGGCCCCCACCACAGAGAAGGTGCGGTTCCGCGTCCGCGTTTTCCACGCCTCCCTGGGTGTGGCCACTCTCAAAATACCAGAACTAGGGGACATCCACTCAAATCGAGGGCTGGGAAAGTAAGAACAGACAAAAGAAAATATTTTTTTTCACCCAGCGCGTTGTTAGTCTGTGGAACTCCCTGCCACGGGATGTGGTGATGGCATCTGGTCTGGATGCCATCAGAAAGGGATTGGACATATCCCTGGGGTGGGGGTGGGGAGTCCATCCCAGGTGACAAACCATGATGGAGATTTGTGTCATCTCCAGGCTTAAAAAAACTGGGGTCCTTCAAGGGCCAGATGCAGGGGAGTGGCATCAGGAGACAGAGAGTCTCGTGTCTCATCTGCTAAGGCCCCTGTGAGATCCAGGAAGCTGGACTAGATCTTTGGCCTGATCCAGCAGGCCAGTTCTTATGGAGTGTATCAGAGACAGAGATCTGGTCTTGTGGGCTCCCAGGGCATCTGGTTGGCCTGATCCAGCTGGTTCTTTGATAGGCTTTCTTAGGTTTTAGGCTCTTAACTGCCTGGACCTGGGTGTGCCAGGCAGACGGGCCGTTTTCACACAGGGCACAACTGGCTTGGGAAGTCATCACCCCAAGTTGGGAGTGATGGCACTCAAGAGGAAAAGGGGGAGAGCACCAGCAGGACTGGGAAGCAGGAGCTCTTGAGGCGGAAAGGAGAACGCGTCAGCTTGCCTTCGGAGCCCACGCTGTCCGAAGGACCCGGCTGGGCCTTGGACGGGCGTCTGCCTCTCCTTTTATAAACTGAGAAGGATAGTGGTTATCTCTTGCAGGCCTTTTGCCAAAGAGCACAAAGAGGTGGTAGTTGAGGAAGCCTAAGGTGGGAAAAGAAAACGGGACCGGGATGCCTCTAAATTAGAATCTGCAACAGGTTCAATCGGCCTGTGCCAGCGTCTGCCCCCTCCCTCACCGAGACCACGAGCACCAACCTCCCGGAATCGAATGGGGGGGGGCCTTCCCTGGGATGCACGGAGCGCAGCAGATCAGCTTTGACGTGGGCGCGTCCCTCCTTCCAACTCGGATCTCTGGCGCATGGGGTGTGGGGGAGGGGGAGGGGGAATGCCCAGGCAGTCAGTCGCCCTTTCCCCGGCAGAAGGATGGCAGCCCTTCTGTCTCCCCCACCCCCACCCCAATCCTCCCTCAGGGGTGAACACATCGGACATCATCACCCTGTACATCTCTGCCATCAAGGCCCTGCGGGAGTTGGACCCTTCCATGGTGATCCTGGAGGTGGCCTGTGAGCCCATCAGGAAGTACCTGAGGTAAGGCGGGGGGAGACTTTGGTTTCCTGAGAGCGCAGCAGCAGCTGGAGTTGGCTGGCAGTGAATGCCGGGCACGCTTTTTAGCCCCCTCCCGAAATGAGCAGGATAGGTCCATGCCAGAGTTTAAGTGCTGGGGCTACATCAGCTCAGGTTCTAAGTGCTGAGTTGGGCTGGAGGACCTCCCTTATGAGGAAAAGGTAAAACATTTGGGGGCTCTTTAGTCTGGAAAAAAGGCGCCTGAGGGGGGATAGGATTGAGACGTACAAAATAATGCAGGGCATGAGTAAAAGTGGAGAGAGGGGTGCTCTTCTCCCTCTCACAAAATACCAGAACTAGGGGACATCCACTCACATTGAGGGCTGGGAGAGTGAGAACAGACCAAAGAAAATTGTTTTTACCCAGCGTGTTGTTAAGCCTGTGGAACTCCCTGCCACAGGAGGTGGCGATGGCATCTGGCCTGGATGCCTTCCAAAGGGGATTGGACAGATTCCTGGAGGAAAAGTCCATCACAGGTGACAAGCCATGATGGAGATGTGTGTCATCTCCAGGCTTAAAACCAGGGGACTTCAAGGGCCAGAGGCAGGGGAGTGGGATCAGGAGACAGAGATCTTGTCTCGTGCGCTCCCAGACGCATCGGGTGGGGCCCCTGTGAGATATAGGAAGCTGGACTCGATGGGCCTTTGGCCTGATCCAGCAGGGCTCTTCTCAGGTTCTTATGAGTTTGGACTACAGGCCGTTCCTTCCTCCTCCGTCCTCCTCTTCCTCCTCCTCCTCACAGAACCAGGGAGGACACCGTGCGGCAGATTGTGGCCGGCCTGACGGGTGACGCCGAGGGATCTGGTGATTTGGCCAACGAGCTCTCCAAAGCGGATCCGGTGACTCTCGAGAACGGCCAGGAGAGCGACGACGACGCGTCTGACCCAGAGGATTGGGTCCCGGATCCGGTCGATGCTGACCCAGGTACGTTGCCTTGGACGGCACACTGACAGACCCGGACTCGGTCTAGTTTTTTTTTTTTTTTAAAGAGAGATTTCCGATGGCCGGCCAAGGCAAGGGGCTGCTACGTTCTTCCTAGACAGCTAGCACCTTGTGGCCTCTCTGTTGGGTGGCTCGTGGGAGGTGTGTTAGGCCCAGAGGTTCTGCGCCTCCGGTTTCCTTTCTGCCCACGCGCCACCCTCGCGGCAATCCGGCGAGATAGGGCGAGGCTCAAAAGGAGCGAGGTTCACCGTCCTTGGGGAACTTCCACGTGGAAAAGGAACCCGTTAGGGAGTGCGGGTTACATGTTTCCTCCCCGAGGACCCCGTCTGAGGGTTTATTTTCCCAGTATTGGCGTTCATTGCTAAATCAAAGAGCCGAGGGCGCTGAAAGCGTGGCCCACCGCAGCTCTAGAGGAGTCCTTGGGCCTTCCACCTTCCCCGGGGAAACCTTAGGTCATGCGTCCTCCCTCTCTCTGTCCTGCCAGGAAAGTCGAGTTCCAAGCGCCGCTCCTCGGACATCATCAGCCTTCTGGTGAGCATCTACGGCAGCAAAGACCTCTTCATCAACGAGTACCGCACCCTCCTGGCTGACCGGCTGCTGCACCAGTTTAACTACAGCGCCGAGAGGTGAGGGCCGGAGATGGATTCTTCCGCCGAGGAAGGCAGGGGGACGTAGCGAAAGGACCATGCTGTAATCCAAGAGGGAGGCTGGGGCAACACATGCCTTTATACGGCCTGCGCCTCCCTGGGGGACCGCCTGCCTGCATTCTTTTGCCTCTCTCTGTCTCAGGGAAATCCGGAACGTAGAGCTGCTGAAGCTGCGCTTTGGAGAAGCTCAGATGCATTACTGTGAGGTCATGTTGAAAGTAGGTGGCTGCTGCCCCCACAGACTGGGGTGGGTGTTTGCTTTGGGTGTCGGGAAGAGGAACCTGACCCCCCGCCCACCTACCTCCTGCTCTCACTTGGGCTCTGGGTCTTCCCCGTAAGCCTCCTCCTTTTGGAGAGAAACAAGCAGAGCCCTGGTGGAATCGGAGGCATCTCCCGCTTTGGCCCGGTCTCTTGGGGCGCTTTTACACAACCCCTAAAATCCGAGGCAAAGGGCTCCCAGATCCGGAGCTTAAAATTGTTTTCCCACCAGCTGCGGACTTTAAACAAAATTAAGTACAACCATGTTCACCTAAGCGTGTCCCAGCGCACTTTTCAAGTACCTGGTCTCCAGAGGTAAAAAAATCTTCTGGTGCGGATTGTACAGCTGTGGATGCCGGGCTGGGAGCCTTCTGTTTGTTTGTTTTTGTCCCCACCGCCCCTTTAAGAGACAGGAATCCCTTCGGGCTGCTCAGGGCTGCTCAGACAGCAAGCGGAGGTGAGCTTTTCTCCCTTTTTTCCCCTCCCTCCCCTCGCTGCAGACAGGAGCAATGGAGGTCAGAAGGGTGGGAACACAGGAAGAGGGACAAAACCCCCATGATCTCTGCTCCGAATTTAAGTTGCAGGCGGATTTTAGAGGTCGTGTAAAAGCGCCCTTGCTGAAGTCAAGGGTGTGCCAGAGCCCGGCGGCAGACCCCAAACATTGACCCCACTCCTCCCCTGGCAAGCCAGACTGACGGCGTTTCCTGCTGCGCCGCTCTCCCCCCCTCCACCTCCTCAGGACATGGCAGATTCTCGCCGCATCAACACCAACATTCACGACGAGGAGCAGAAGCTGCCGGAAGAGGAGCGGCCCCCCTTCAGCCTCATGGCCATCATCCTCTCGAGCGAGTTCTGGCCGCCGCTGAAAGAGGAGAAGCTGGAGCTCCCCGAAGCCATCCGGGAGGCCATGGAGGCTTACGCCAAGAAGTACGAGAAGCTGAAGGTGAGGGAGGAGGGGAGGGCGTCGCCCCAGCCCAGCCCGCTCGCGTGGCCCCGGGGAGGGGCGGGGGGGGGCTCCTCCTCTGCCCAGTGAGCACACAAAATGCCACGCAGGACAGTTGCGAACCCGGAACCAGAAGACGCTCCACTAAGGGTCATTCCCGAAAAGGAACCGGAGGACTTTGCAGGGGTGACGTTCGCTGGCTGCCCCTCGGCAGGTGGCTGAGTGCCCCTCTCTCCTTGTGCAGGCCATGAGGACCTTGAACTGGAAGCCCCACCTGGGCTTGGTGAACCTGGACGTGGAGCTGGCGGACCGGAGCCTCTCCCTCTCGGTGTCGCCCGTGCATGCTGCCATCATCCTGCACTTCCAGAGCAAAGGTAGGCCTGCCAGAGCCTTCGCCCCAATGGTTCTCAACCTGGGGGTCGGGACCCCCTTTGGGGGGGGGGTCGAACGACCCTTTCACAGGAGGTCGCCATGAGCCAGTGAAGAAAAAGGCACAGACGGCTTGGGTCTGGAGGAGGAAGGGGAGGAAGAGTGAGTCACAGCTTGATAGGTTGGAGGGGATGTCCGTCAATGGCACCAGAGGCTGCGATTGGCTGAGGGTGCCTGTAGAGGGAAGTTCTCTATATGGCACCTGCGGCAGTGGCCTGCCCAAGGGGGCTTGGGGCCTCTTCCAAGCCGGGCAAAGGGGTCACCACAACAGGAGGAACTGTATTAAAGGGTCACGGGCATTAGGAAGGTTGAGAAGCACTGCCCTAGCCTTTCAGCCGGGGGGGGGGCTGTCCTGCCTATGGAGGCTGGCTGCCCCTTGTCCAGTGCAGGAGGGCACTTTTGGAAACGTTTGCCATCTGTTTGGCACCAGTGACCCTCCTTGGACTTGCAGTGGGTCTCCTGGTATTGAGCGAAGAGGCATTCCCTGCTCTGCGTATGTGTAACACGTATGCCCCGAACAGTCGATACTCACCGAATGCAGCCAAGCTACGTGCTCTGGCCTGTTCCCTTAAAACACAGCCTATAACCTCTCTTGTTTTGCTTCGGCCCGCTTCCTCCCCGGCTCGATGGTTCCTCTTGGGCGATCTCCTTCCTTCCCCCCCCACCCGCCGGACGGACCCCCCCTCCCCCTTTTAGGCACCTGGACCTTGGAAGAGCTGAGCGAGGCGCTGAAGGTGCCGGCGGCCTCGCTGCGGCGCAAGATGACCCTGTGGCTGCAGCAAGGGGTGCTGCGGGAGGAGCCCCCCGGCACCTTCGCCGTGATCGAGGAGGAGCAGAAGGACCGGGCCGAGAAAGTGGTGCTGATCGACAGCGACGAGGAGGGCGACTCGGCCATGGCCTCACAGGCGGACCAGAAGGAGGAGGAGCTGCAGGTGGGGGGCGTGGGCGTGGGCGAGAGGAAGGGGAACTCTCTTCCCTCGTTGATGGAGGAGTGCCTGATCTTGGTCTCGGGGGGGGAGAGAGCCAGGCTCCCCCAGGGGCTGCTCCGCAATTGCCCCTGCCCCAGTGCCACCTCTTCCTTGCCAAGCGACGCCTCTCTTTCTTTGTTTGTTTGTTTGTTGCATTTATATACCTCCGCATCTTCCTATAGGAACTCGGGGCGGTGAACAATAAAAGCAAACAAAGAAAAACAAGCATATAAATAAGGAGGCAATAAAAGAAGGGGGTACCATACCCCCCCACACACAAGAGATGGCGTTGGCGGCAAGGAAAATAAAATAAAATAAAACAGAATAAAAGAAATAAATGAAAATAAAAATTAACTGAAAAGGTCGCCAAAGGCCTCCCTGAATAGATGGGTTTTCAGGGCTTTCCTGAAGGCTGGCTATTTATTTATTTGTTGCATTTCCCCCCTCCGGGCGCAGCTCTTCTGGACCTACATCCAGGCCATGCTGACCAACCTGGAGAGCCTCTCGCTGGAGCGCATCCACAGCATGCTGAAGATCTTCGTGATGACGGGGCCCATGGTGACTGAGATCGACGCCCCGGAGCTGCAGGGCTTCCTGCAGAAGAAAGTGCGCGACCAGCAGCTCGTCTACTCGGGGGGCGTCTATCGCTTGCCCAAAAGCTGCAGCTGAGCGGCCGCCCGGGTCCCCAGCTCCACGGGAGATGGGCAGGGCTGCAGACCCTCTCCCCTCCCCCACTCAGAGACTGGCACCCACTGCTGCCCTTCTGGGTAGGCCGTATGTGTGTGGGTGGTGGTTGAGAAAGTCTCCAGCGCCTGGAGATCGCGTGGGCCCCCTCGAAAGCCCGGTGCGGCTCCAGGACTTGTTGGAGGTGCCCTTGTTGTAAATAATAAAAACCTTGTGTTTGCTCCCGGGAGCCGCAGTGTATCTTATTCAGCCCTGGAGGGTGCAAGGGGTCAAATCATAGAATCATAAAGTTGGAAGAGACCTCCAGGGCCATCCAGTCCAACCCCCTGCCCTGCAGGAACCCCCATCACACTATTTCTGACAGATGGCCATCCAGCCTCTGCTTAAAAACCTCCAAAGAAGGAGACTCCACCACCCTCCTTTGGGGCAGCAGATTATTCCACTGCCAGATAGCTGTAACCATCATGAAGTTCTTCCTAATGTTCAAATGGAATCTCTTTTCCTGTAATTTGAAACCATTGCCCCGCGTCCTAGTCTCTGAAGCCATGGGAAATAAACCAGTCCCTTCTTCGATAAACCAGTCCCTTCGATAAACCAGTCCCTTCTGCAATAAACCAGTTCCTTCTGGGGGTGCCAGTTGTCGCGAGCGGTCTGGAAGGCTGGATTGGGTCCATCCTTTGGCTGCAGCAGAGCCCATGGGGAGGGAGGGGGTCGGGAGAGGAGGAGGAGAACCCAAAGCAACCAGACTTGAGGGAGGCTGCTCCTGTCTTTCGGCGAAGGCAGTCCTTGAATAGCGGCCCCAGGGCGACAGGTTCCTGCTCCCAGTTGCGGGTGGACCCAGGAAGGAGAAGAGACATCTCCTTTCGACTGCTGACCCCTTACCGTGAGTCTTTCGAGAGCAAACGCAAAAAGGCAGACACGACACATGGCTGTCGTTGCTGCATGTGCAACGCCCCCCCCCAAAAAAAGATTCCCTCCATTCAGGGGTTCCGTTTGCGGCCACAAACGGGGAGGGGGGACAGCCCGGCCACCAGGAAAGGCCGGGATTCCCTCCCCCTCCCCCTTAGAGCTTGGTGTCTTTCCTTCCCGGGGGCTCTCCCCCGTTGTCCAGGACACGTTCCGGGGCACTGTGATGTCACAGTCTCTTCCCCCAGCATCCCTTGCGCCTCCCTTGCCTCTCTGGAGGCCTGGCTTAGCGCCCTGTCGCCAGAGCTCCTCGGAAGGTCTGGGATTGAGACCGGGACCCCACGATGCTTTTGGCGTACCTCTTCTCCATCAGCGTCGTTGCCTCCTGTGCGGGTGAGTCTTGCGGCAGCTGGTACGGCGCCTTTCTCCAGAGGGCAGGTGAAATCTGGGCAGCTGCCTTGGGATACCCCCCCCCCTTGGCCGGCTTGACTCCCTATGTGTGGTGGAGCCTGGCAGCGGCCAGGCAAAGGAGGGTCTTCCAACTCACGCCAGCAGTAAAACCTGGAAGGTTCCACCGGCTGAGACCTCTGTTTACATCCCCACGGTGTCTTCCGGCTGCCAATTCTTTCTTCCGCACCATATCCTACAGAAGGAGGGACTTGCATTCACGGGGAAGCTTCATCATGATGGAGATGTGTCATCTCCAGGCTTAAAACTGGGGTCCTTCCAGGGCCAGATGCAGGGGAGGGGTATCAGGAGACAGATATCTAGTCTCATGCGTTCCCAGACACATCTGGTGGGGCCACTGTGAGATCCAGGAAGCTGGACTAGGATGGGCCTTTAGCCTGATCCAGCAGGGCTCTTCTTAGGTTCTTAGGTTCTAAGCTTGCTGTGGGAAGGACGAGCGGATGGCCTTTTGTTTAATTTTTTGAGATGCCTTGTTGATGATTCGGATCAGCAGCTGCTTCTCCCGTTCTGGCTTCCAGCGGAAACGAACAGGGCAGAGCGATCCCGAGCTCATCCTCCTGATTTCAACCTCCTTGCGTCCTCGCGGGAAGGGAATGACGAACCAGGTGCCTCTCCAGAAGACGACCGGCTGAACGAGGGAGTTGCCGAAGAGAACGAGAATGTCGTCCGTCGGGCCTTGAGGCGGGTGAGGACGGAACCGGCGTCACTGTCGATTCGCTGGCCGTGCCTTTTGCTTCTGGGCTCTGGGTCACCTCTCGAGGTGGGGGAGATGCTACGAGAAAAGGGAAGCTGGGGAAACTCCCTGGCGGGGAATGAACCAGGATAAGAGCACCCCAGAAATAACAAGAGTGGGTTTACACCCTAAGTATGTGCATCAGAGCTTCAAAAAGGTACTTTGGAAGTCCCTCATTACTATAAGCTGCCTTGGGTCCTTTTCCAAAGAGAAAGGTGGGGTAAAAATACTCTTTAAGTAAATAAATAAATAAATAAATAAATAAATAAAAAAAGAGAGGGACTTCCACATTTTCTATGGGCGCTTTTACACAACCCCTAAGATCCGCTGGCAACTTAAATTCGGACCAGAGATCTTGGGGGTTTGCTCCTCTTGCTGTGTTCCCACCCCCCACGCACTCCCTTGCCCCTGTCTGCGTGAGGGGAGGGAGAGAAAAAGGGAGAAAAGAATGCAGGTTCACCTCCGCTCTGCGGTCAGGAGCTGCCCCGGGAAGCATTCCAGTCTCTTAAAGGGGTGGGGGCAAACAAACAAACAAACAAACAAAAACAAACAAACAAACAAGGCAAGGAGAGCCCGGCACTCACTGCTTTGCAATCCGCATCAGAAAATTTTTCACCTTCAGAGACCAGGTACTTGGAAAATGCGCTGGGAAGCGCTTAGGTGGGCTTGGTCGTACTTATTTTTTTTTTTTTTAAAGTCCAGAGCTGGTGGGAAAACAATTTCAAGCTCCGCATCTGGGAGCCCTTTGCCTCGGATTTTAGGGGTCGTGTAAAAGCATCCCAGGTGAGCATGCCCTTAGAATTAAAAAGAAGTGGTCCAACTCTCCAGAGAGAAGCCGCATGCTTCCTGGACCTATGGAGGCCACGGAGATGAGAGCAGATGTCTCTGCTCAATGCAGCAGAGACGGAGCTGCCGGGCCTGTGCAAAACGTCATTCGAGGAACTCCGCCGTCTGATTCTTTGTTGACAGTATCCAGAGGAAGCCGAGCACAGAGACTTCGGGCACCTCCACCACGTGGACGTGGACCACCGGCAGGCCTCCCTGCAATGTAAGGCGACATCTTCCTCTCCTTCCCCTTATCGCAGACCATGCCCCGGCTTGGGATAGTCTCGCCCGAGGCCCTTCCCCCCAAGCAGCTGAGAGAAAGAGACGGCTCTTGTGTAAAAAAAGGGGGAGCATTGACGGATGGAGGGGTTGGGGGGGTGGCTTCTCCCTTCTCCCACTCCTGTCGGTTGACTCTTCCTGCCTAGCGTCCTCCTCCGACTGCGACTGCCCCGAGGTGCTGACCAAAGGGACCCTGGTCACCATCGTGGCCACCTTGGCTTTCCTGGGCTTGTTCTGCAGCGCCATCATCCTTGGGATAGCCATCTGCATCTTGCGCCTGGTGGCGAAGCAGAGGTGAGCTGAGAGGGAGAGGGAACGAAGGACCGCCCCTAAGAGGGGACTTGATTGGAGTTTATAAAACCAGACATGGGGGGGACAAAAGTAGATAAGGAAACACTGTTCTCCCTGTCGCACAGGACTTAGAACTCGGGGGCACTCCGGGAAACTTTTGGGCGCTAGATCTCAAACATAGACGAGAAAGTCCTTTTTTTTCACCCAAAGGATTACTGGGCTGTGGAACTCCCTGCCAGAAGAAGTGGGGACCGCTGTCAGCCTTGAAAGCTTTAAGAAAGGATTGGATAAGTTCATGGAGAACAAGGGTATCCAATGGCTATCATGATGGATTGCCTACGGACAACCTCCGGGATTGGAGAGAGAGGCAGGATATCTCTCTCAATGCCATTGGCAGGGAATCGTGAGCAGGGGAAGACATCTGCTTGGGAATACCCTGAAGCAAATGGTGAGCCGCTGTGTGAGACAGAACGCTGGACTGGATGGGCTGTGGACTGTTCCAACAAGGCTGTCCTTCTGTTCTTTGGGGTTCCTTGGTTCTCGCTGACAGCTCTGGGATCATCTGTTCACTCGCACCTGTTTTGTCCATTTCCTGTTGTTCTCCCCATCTTGAGACCCAAAGGCAAATCACAGCAGGATTAGAACGGTGCTCGTCGTATTCCAGTCATTCCCCAAGTGGGCTTCCTGTTATTGAGAAGACATCCTTTATTAAAACCATCCACTTTCTCACCTCGAGAGATTTTATTTTTATCAAGCTTGCAACTTATGGTTGTCTTACTTCGTGATGTTTGGCAACTCCTGTAGCATTAACGTGCTTGCCCCAGGCCCTTTCATAGGCTATTGACAAACACCGCTTCTAGTTTTCCCTTTTTGCTGCCACCAACTAGCTTCGCTAGTAAATTAAAGCCTTTGCACTGTTTTTTTAAGTTGAATAAAAATAAGTACTTTTTATTACAAAGTAAAATCAAAACCATTGAGGGCAACGTGTTGCAGTACAGACAAAAAGAAGAATATAGTTCAAACCCACTTAAGTTTAGTTACTGATAAAGTTGAATGTATGCACACTCAGTTCCTAAGTTTACAAACTCTAAACACTCGGTTTTCCTCACACACTCTAAAACAGTGTTTTTCAACCTTTTTTGGGCAAAGGCACACTTGTTTCATGAAAAAAATCACGAGGCACACCACCATTAGAAAATGTTAAAAAATTTAACTCTGTGCCTATATTCTTTTCTCCCACGGCACACCAGGCAACATCTTGCGGCACACTAGTGTGCCACGGAACAGTGGTTGAAAAACACTGCTCTAAAAGTCCTATCTCTTCTCTATCTTTTCTCCAGTAAGTATAGGTCCCTATCTTATTCCTATCTGATTTTCTCAGACTCTCATCAGATTCCCTGTCTGATTCAAACAGTGCTGAGCAGAGTCTTAAATCCCCTCTAGGCTCTGCTCAGACTCTCTCATGGGTCTACAAACCCACCAATCAGTAGAGACACTTCTCGTGCGTTATTCATCACAACAGGTAAACGCCACAACTCCTTCATTGCTTTAGGTGTCATTCTCCAAGATGCAGCGAACCAAATCCGCCCTTCTGCGTGGGATGGGTGAACGTCTTCCGTAAAGCCCTACGCCATCATGCTCAATGCTGGGTTTCGTGCCCCGTTCTCTTTTTAAACTTTCCCCTCCAAATGTTATACCAGTTGACTTGTCCACCAGACCCGGCATAGCTGAAAAACAGGCAGACCTTCCTCCTTTCCATCTCAATTTCAAGCCCTTCCTCTACATCTTGCACGGAGGCGCTGCTGCGGATGACCCGCAGATGGCTTGTCCGGTGAGCATTTTCCCTCTCTTGTTTTAAAGGAAAAAGGAGAAAGATGAGAAGCTCCATTCATCTCACCGGAGGTCTCGCCCTCCCGTCCCGTAAGTACCATATTTTTCCATCTAAAAGATGACACACACACACCCGGTGTATAAGATAACTCCCCAATTTTCTAGCCCAAAATAACAGTTTCTCTACTGCGCAGTTCTTTCATTGGCTTACTTCTGCGTATAATACAACTCTATATTTTCAGTCTGTTTTGTAAAAAAATATAGTCTTATCCATGAAAAAAATACAGTAGTTCCTGAGACCCCACAAAGAGGGGAGGGAGTCAACTTAGGGCCTTTTCACACGACCCCTAAGATCTGCTGGCCACTTAAATTCGGACCAGAGATCTTAAGGGTTTGTTGCCGTTCCTGCGTTCCCACCCCCTCCGCACTCCTGGCTGCTGGCTGCGTGAGGGGAGGGAGAAAAAAAGGAAGAAAAGAATGCCCGCTCACCTCCGTTCTGCCATCCCGGCACTGCATTCAGATCTCTTAAAGGGGCGGGGGGCAAAAAAAGAACAAACAGAAGCAAGGAGAGCCTGGCAGTCACTACTGTTATATCCGCATCAGGAATTTTCACGCTCTGAGAGCAGGTACATGAAAAGTGCGCTGGGACGCGCATAGGTGGGCGTGGTCGCACTTAATTACCTGTAAACTCCGGAGCTGGTGGGGAAATAATTTTAAGCTCCGGAGCTGGGAGCCATTTGCCCCGGAGTTTAGGGTTCGTGTGAAGAGGCCCTTAAACCCCGCGAAAAAGTTGTCAGTCTCCTTGATCTTTAAAATACATCATGCTGCCTTCCCGCTGGCTCAGAGGAGATTTAGCCCTCACAATTATACAGTGGTGGGGAGCAGCGACTCTGTGATTCCACATCCTGGAACCCCTAGCCAGAGAGAAAGAATAACAAAACAAAACAAAACAAAAGACACAAAGCGTGTGGCCCCTGAAAGAGTAACTTTCATATTTTAATGTAACGTCTCGTGGACGCGTCCACTGCTGCTCTACGTCTGAAGAAGTGGACGTGTCCACGAAACGTTACCTTAAAATATGAAAGTTAGTCTTTCAGGGGCCACATGTTTGGGGTCTTTTGGTTTTGTTTCTTTGATGTTTGCCTGAAATTCTGGGAAAGACTTAACACGGCGACCCTCTCTGAAACGTCTAGCCGGAATGACTGGCAGTTGTGCGCGGGGGGGGGTGGATTCTTGGGAGTTGTCATGAAAAAAGCGCATATTGCCTTAGCTTGGGGTAGGCGAGGACCTCCCCCTGAGCTTTCTAGCACTGCTCATGGCAAAAAAACAAAACCCTTTTTCTGTGGTTACAGGCCCCCCCGACCAGAGCACACGTACATGCCTGTGAAAGGACAGAGATACGAGCGGCTCCATACAGCCTCCCAGTAAGTAGTGGGCCTTTCTATCAAACAAAGCGGACCCTCAACCCAGAGGCTTCCCGTTTCCAAGCCAAAGAGCCAGTGTTGCGCCAGTCCGTGACCGGGTGGCCGGCACGGCTAAACGGAAACACTGTTTCACTTCCCGCTTTTTACGGCGGTACCGGTTGATCGACTTCCATTTGCACGCTTTCGAACGGCTAGGTTGGCAGGTGTGGTAGCCGGGATTCGAACCGCCGAGGTGCGCGCGGCTTTGCAGCCGACTGTTTTCAGCGCTCTAGCCTACTGAGCGGGAAGCGCTGAAACTCTGGCTTGAGGCACTGGGATTTCAACAAAGATTTGGCTGGACATTTGGAAACCTCTCTGGGTCCTCTCTTCTCCAGTAACCTTGGGCAGACACATTTGTCTGGATGTTGGACTCGAATGTTTAGGCCAGGCATGTCCACACTTCGGCCCTCCAGATGTTTTGGACCACCACTCCCACCGTCCTTTGCCATTGGAAGTTCAGGCTTGGAATTCTGGGAGTTGTGGTCCAAAACATCAGGAGGGCCGAAGTTTGGTCATGCCTGGTTTAGGCCCAGTGGTGGCTCTTTGGAGTTTGTGACCATTGCTTTGAGCCTTCCCTTGGAGTGTGGTTACTCAGTGGATGTTCCTACTGCCCTCTAAGCCACCCCACCCCCCGACTTTGAAAAGTTCACATTGCATTTTCAAAATACCCGTGGGACGTATGCTTTGCAGAACCTGAGTCGCTAATTCCGAGGGTGGGAGTGGCTTGGGCCTGACGTTTACGTGAACGCAATCATGGGCCATCTCTTTCTTGGTGCTACCTCTCGGTGTCATTTCAGGCATGCGACGCAGGGTGCGTACCTGCGCCCCAGCGAGCTGCATCCTGGGCCAAGGTAGGTTGGAGACTGGGTGGAAGGGGGAGGCTGGGTGGTTTCAAGGAAGCTTGGCACCCTTAAGAACCAAGAAGGGCTCTAGAATAGTTTGGTGACAGTGCATGTGTTTCCGCGCATGTCTCTTAACTGTTCTGTCTCCCTTGGGCTCGGGAAAGGAAAATCGAGGCGACCGCTGTTTAAAAAAAACAAGAAAGCAAAGCATTCGAGACAAATTGATGGGCGAGGATTGGACAAATCTGTGGCTCTGCGGACTGATTATTATTTACACTCCTTGCCCAACCTACCATTCTTCCGATGAAATCCCAAGGGTGGGTGTGGGCTGCCGGGCGGTCATATTCTCCTTTCACCACAACAAACGTGTCAAATGGGTGAGGAGGAAGGAGGTGGATGATCGCCCTAGGGCAGGCATGTCCAAACTTCGGCCCTCCAGACGTTATACCAGTTGACTGGTCCTTTGCCGTTGGAAATACAGGCTTGGAATTCTGGGAGTTGTGGTCCAAAACATCAGGAGGGCCGAAGTTTGTACTTGCCTGCCCTAGTGAGTCTTTTGTGGTCCAGGGGGCAGATGCCACCCAGTCCCTCAAAGTTTCTAGGTTTGTGCTTGAAATGCTACTGTCCATGGAAGTTCCCTGCCTTGGGGGACAGAAGGTGGTGGCTGAGCACTTTTTTTTTCAGGGCTGGGCACTCCCTTCTCAGCCCGCCTGTGCTGTTTCTCTGTCCCCCCCCCGCCTCAGGATCCATCAGGAGAAGCATTACCAGAATGTCAGCAGGTCACCTCAAGGCTCCAAGTGAGTAGGTGGAAGACTGCATGAAGTCTGCCAAGTGGGGCAGGGAGCAAGGGAGCCGGGAGGGGGGCATGAATGCAGAGAACAAGCTCCCCTGGCCATCCCAGGTTCTACACCACCGCGTTCAGTGATGGCGAACCTTCGGCACTCCAAATGTTTCGGACCACAACTCCCACAGTCCTTTGTCATTTGCAGTACAAGCTTGGGATTCTGGGAGTTAGGGTCCCAAACATCTGGAGGGCCAAAGGTTCGCCACCACTGACCTAGTTCCTTTTCTCTCTTTTTTTACTTTCGGAAGCGGGGAGGGTGCCTCTTGGCCTCTGCCCCCCAGGGCTGTTTTTCTCTTCCCTCTTGTGTCACCCAAGCCAGAAGGAACCTCAGTAGCAGATGAACAGCACAGGAGATAGGAAGCTGCCTTATCCTGGCTTGGAGTCTCTCTGGTTCTGTCTTATTCCACCTCTGATGGGGCAACAACCAAGTCTCTTCCTGGGGGCTTCTGGCAGGCTCCCTTTCCAGCCCAGACTAGAGACCCTCCCCTCCCGTCCCCTGGCTTCCTGGCGGTCTCTCCTCTGAGGATTGGCCAGGCCAGACCGGGCTTAGCTTTGGAACCGCGTGGTGTCTGGGCTTTAATGTCCAGTTCAAGCATCTCGTGTTCAGGATGATCGGCAAAAAAAGTTATCCTCACTCCCTTCGTGGCCGAAGCTCCCATGGACAGGCTGGGAAGCGGCCGATGACGCGCGAGGGGCATAGCTTTGGCCCCCGTGCACCTGTCCTGAGATCCGGTGGCCTGAGAGAAAAGATGGAACCTGGGACCATGACCTTGATTCACGCTGGTCTCCCTCCCTTCCCCTCCCGCTGCCCACGTGGTGGACGCTGTGATCTGCCTCTTGTGTTTCCAGGTCCACCCCAGAGAATGAGTACATTCCTCCACACCAGGTGCCAACTTATTCCACGTGAGTCCGGAGGTTCCCTTGCCTCTGCTCAGCTGAAACATTTCCACAACTTCCTTTCGGAAGCTCCCAAGGGGCACTTCGCTCCCCGGATGTGCCGCCTTTGCTTTCCCGTCAAACGGACGAGGGCCCTGCCAGCTCCTGCCGAAGGATGTGCCCCTCTGAGCGTGGGCGGGCGGCGGTGACCCCTCGGTTTTGCCGTCTGCTCTCGCCGCATGCGGCTGTGATGAGCTGAAAGGCTTTGGAGAGGCCCTGGGAAACCCAGGCTGGCCGGGCGAGAATCCGGCGGTTCCCATTTATTCTCGTTTTCTTCGTTCGTTACTGAGGTTTAATTGCACGGTCTCGAAATGGCATCTCCCAGATGCCTCCGGGGACAGGTCAGCCCATGGCACCAAGAACACAGAAGCCCAGAAGAGCAGAATGACTCCTGCCGCAAAATACTGCCCACAACACCCGATCATCTCAGGCAGGGCATCCGAGGGCGCCATTGCTGAAGGAGGCCCGTAAATCTTTTGACGAAAAATTGGGCATTCTCAGTGGTAGCTCCTCGCCTCTGGAATCCACTTCCCCCTAAGATTTGGCCCTCCAGGTTTTTAAGCAACATCTAAAGATGTGGCTATTTTAAAAGTCTTTCCCTGGGTATTATTATATGCTATAAAGGATTCGCTGTTTATGCACTTTATTTTTTGTTTGTTTGTTTGTTTTTAGGCCATCTTGCTCCTGTTTGATGCTCAGATCGGTATCGTTTTATTTCTTGTTATGTTTTTATTATCAGATTGTTTATTTATTGTGTATCTTGATTGATATTTGGGCAACTTTGTAAACCACCCAGAGTAGCCGTGCAGCTAGATGGAGCAGTATACAAACAAACAAACAAACAAACAAACAAACAAATTGCCTTCAGGGCATAGAACTCCCATGTCCAGTAGCAGTGTACCACTAAATACCAGTTATGGGCTGAAGTGGAGTGAAAGGAGGGTTTAACTTTACAGCATTTGCGTTGATGTCCTACACCTAGGTTGCATAGTCTTAAGGGCTAGGAGTTCTGTGAGTTCTAGGAGTGGCATTCCCCACCTAAAAAAAAAGAACTTTTCTGGGCTCTGGATTGGCCTCCGCGAAAAACTGGACACTGGAATAGACGAGGCTTGTGGGTCCCACCCAGCGCAACTCAACAAACTCTGTATTTCAGGGCTCCGTTGGAAAGCAAGTACGTCAACATGGAGGAAATGCAGTCTAAATCTCAGTGAGTGCGAAAGCCGTGCCTGGGTGGGAGAAGGGGTGTCTCTCTCTCTTTCTCTCTCTCTCTCTCTCCCCCGCTATTCTCCAGCAAGGAATCCTGCATCCACGTACTCCTACATCAACATCCCGTGGGCATCAGAGGTGGCCGATAGGGGATGTAAAAAAGGGTGTTTGGTGCCGGGCAGCATCTTCCTGAGCTCCAGAGGTGGGATGGGTCATCATCCCTCAGAGGGGTCATCATCCCCTGCTTCTCATTCTGACCCATGGCAAATATCTGCCGGGAGTTCCATGCTTTAGAAAGTCCCCTTCCTGGGTGGAGGGGCTTGCTGCTCACCATCCATTCAGGCACACTGCTCCCTTACCTCTGCAGAACTTAGAACTCCAGCTGAATTGGAGGATCCATCCATCCTTATACCTCTTTACTGTTTCTTCCTCTATCCATCCCTCCAGATATGAAGGGTCTCCAGGGGCTGTGGCGTCGCCCAAAAGGTGAGTCAAGACTTCCTGTAGAAGCCGTCTTGCCTTAGTCATGTTTTGGCTCTACTGATTTGGTGTTGGGTTTGTTCTTTAGGTCATGTTGTGGAACCGATTATTATTTTTCTCTATATTTCGTTGTATGCTATTCCTTGTTAAGCTGCCTGGGTGCCCTAAGCACATCCGATCTCGCCTGATTTTGGAAGCTAAGCAGGGTCGGCCCTGGTTAGTCCTTGGATGGGAGACCACCAGGGAAGACCAGGTGCTGTAGGCACCTGGCATAGGAACTGGCACACCACTCCAGTCTTCCTGCCAAGAAAACTCTATGGACATGGAGTCACGAAGAGTCAGTCACGACTGTAGTGACACAACCACAACAACAATTCCTTGTTAACCGCCCTGATTTCCCATCTGGGAAAATCTGGCGGTATATAAATACAAAAATACTTTGCTCTGGGCACATTTTTCAGAATTCATTTCGAACAAATCTCCACTTTCCCTGGCTTCCAGCCGTGGGGAAGCTTTGTAAAATTTTCAGTCAGTTCCCCACCCCCCCTTTATTTCTGCTCTAAGAGGAGCAGGCATGTGACGTGAACAACTTCATTTCCGTCTCGCCCCCCCGAACAGACGTGAGGCCCATCTTTATGAAGAAGTGGAATGAGCGGATGGACGGCTGGACCAACGGTGGTGCCAGGATCACTTTGCCGCTGTGACCTCCTCTGGCAAAGTGGAGCATAACCCAGGAAACATCTTGGCCTTTGTATTAAAGCCCTGCTTATTTTTTTTTCTCTCTCTTAGTCTTGTGGTTTTGCAAACTTTCTGGCTTTTAGCAGCCACCGCCTCACCCTTGGCATTTCTTGGCTGAGGTTCCTGGATCTTCTGCTTCAGGCTGTTGGTAAGGACAAAGTCCACCTTCTTAGGAGCCTAGACTTAACCGTTGTGCTTGGCTGTGAATTCATGGCGCTTGGACCCTACCGTCCTGACAGCTTTCTCCTGGTGCTTCCTAGATCCAGCACAAATCTCTTTGTTCTTTCTCCCCCTCAGACCAGGCTCCTCTGTCTCAGGGGTTCGTATTGTGTGGGTGAACACGTACTGCTGGGGAGGGAAGGAGGGATCCCACACAAAGGTTTGCAACGCAGCTTTTCTCCATCCCCAACAATGGTAGTAGGATGGTGAGGTGGATCCTGTAATACAACCATAAGCAGCTGGTGGGGGAAGGCTGGGCGGCCGTTGATGCAAAAGCTGCTGGTGGTGGTGGTGGAGGAGGAGGAGGCTCACAATGGTAAGAAGAGATATTGTGCAGGGCCCATTTCCAAACGTCGACGCAGGTTGTTTGGCAGCGATGTTGCTGAGCCGGGACCCCATTTCCAGGCGGAGATGTCTGTGCAATGGCCACAGGGACTGCTCTAGTATGATGGTTGCTCTGCCTGAAGCCAACACATGGAGGGATCGCTTTGAAGGAGGTCTCACGGGCAGAACACAGCACAAATTGATGCTTTTTGGTGTTCTGCGGCATGGCGCCTGCCCTGGCTGGTTCGGGTGAGGGATGCAGGGTCCTTCATGAGCTACCAGCTACCGTTTTTATTTATTTATTTATTTATTTATTTATTTATTTATTTATTTATTTATTTATTTATTTATTTTTGCATTTTTATGCGGCAGCCAATTTTCCCCAAAGGGAACTCTTCTCCAGGAACCCCCATATTAGTATTATTGTATTTAGTCGTATTGTACTATTTCTTTTCTCGTTATTTGTATTGTGTTTGGGTGTGTTAGGGGTTGTTGATCTGGGCAGTTGCTGTTTTTGTGTAATGTGCTGTAAACCGCCCAGAGTTGCCATGGGAAAAATTGGGCAGGTCAATAAGCATAAAACAAACAAACAAACAAACAAACAAACAAACAAACAAACTTCATTCTTTTTGGGTTTGGAGCCCATCTGGAAAGGCTCAAGAAACCTCTGGACAGTTGGCTGTCTTTTGAACTTTTTCTCGGGGCTGCCCATTGGGAAGGAGGCAGAAAACACACAAAACCATGCAACCTGGAAGAGATTCATTGCATTTGGTCATCTAGGATGATGGCCCTTCACCTGTGCAGGGCAGGAGGGACCCTTTCAGCTACGTCTAAGGAGGAGGAAAATAGCCTAGGGGCCCCTCTGCCAGTTCCCATGGTAGGGCAGGCAAGGCGTAAATGAAAGCGACCCACAACATGCCTGGTGGAAGGCCCACTCTGCCATGTTCCATGGTGGGGCAGAATCATGTTCCTTATTCAGAATCAATCCTTTTATTGGCCAATTGTGCTTGGACACAGCTGGAATTTATTTATTTATTTATTTATTTATTTATTTATTTATTTTTAAAGACTTATATCCCGCACCATCTTCCCTAACGGGAACTCTGGGCGGCGAACGACGATAAAAAGGCATTTGTTTTGTTTTGGTAATTTGTTTTGGTAAATATGCTCTCAATATGCAGAGAAGGAAATATAAAGTGTTCTGCTTATATACCGCTCCATGCCACTTCAAGTAGTCTCTGGCAGTTACCGTTTAATTACAGTATGTAAGGCTACGCATTGCTCCCCCAAGCAAGCTGGGTACTCATTTTACCAACCTCGGAAGGATGGAAGGCTGAGTGAACCTTGAGCTAGCTACCTGGGATTGAACCCCAGGTCGTGAGCACAGTTTTACCTGCAGTACAGGCATTTAACCGCTATATTAAACAATAATGCAAAGTACAACACAATGTAGCATATTATTAAAAAAATTATTCAACAGTTTGATAGCACTTGTCAAGAAGCTATCTTTATATCTAGTTGTCCTAGAATGCAATGCCCTGAAACGTCGTTCTGAGGGGAACAGTTGAAACAAATTATGTCCGGGATGTGGGAATCTGTATATATCTTCATCGCCCTTTTTTTAGCTCCTGTGGTATACAATTCCACAAGTTAGCCCGCAAGTTATTAGCGATAATGTTTGTGTTTCTCTGAAGGAATGTTGAGAGGAAGGCAGCTGCACTGTTTGTTTGTTTATTATTTTATTTTATTTTATTTTATTTGACTTTTATACTGCCCATTTAGGCCTGGAAAACCCTTTGTTTATGCCTGTTTGGGTCCCTCTGTCTGGGTTTCCTAGCAGCCCTCCAAGGCTCTGTTTTCGGTACTAGGCCCGTTGCCAAGGGGCGCCTTGGTTACAGCGTCCCTCGCAACCGGCCCTGGCCATTCCAGAGGTTACGCCAGTGGCGGAGGGAGCTGAAGCTGAAGCGGTGCCTTTACGTTACAGAAGCGGCGTAACCTTTCGTTACGAATCGCCCCTCCCGCCCGTTGGCGGAGGAGGACAGCGCGCGAGGGGGAAGGCGGCCGTTACCAGCGGGCCCCGCCTCCCGCGCGCTCAAGCCCGCCTTTCCTCTTGGCCCGCCGTGGCGCCTCGAGGGTGCCAGAAAGCCAATCTGAGCCCGCCATCAATCATTCAAACCACCCAATCGCGGGAAGCCGTTTGGCCGCTCGCGCCCGCGGCCGTTGGAGGCGACCCGTCGGAGCGAGCCAATGACGGGAAGGAACCCAGGGAGCGCGAGCGGCGGCGGTTACTTAGAGATTGGCGGCCGCTCCGGCCAATCGGCGCCGCCGGGTCTCTGCGCTCAGCCAATCGCCGCCGACGAGCCCGAGGTGGAGTGAGCCGGTAGGGAGGCGGGTCAGCCTCGGCGCGTCCCCGCCCCTTTCCCTGCGTCTCCTATATAAGGGCGCGTCCGTTACCTTGACGCAGCCAGTCTTCAGTGCGCCGCCGCCGGGGAGAGCCGAGGAAGGAAGAAGCTGCTGCTGCTGCTGTTGGTTTTTGTTTTGACACCTCCGCCTGCGGCCCCGGACCGTCTTCCCGCCCGCCATCATGAGAGAGATCGTGCACTTGCAAGCCGGCCAGTGCGGCAACCAGATCGGAGCCAAGGTCCGAGGCGACCCGGCCGGGCTTAGGCTGGGGGGTGGGGGTGGAAAGGGGGTTGCGGGGGGGGGAGAAGCGGCTTCCTTCTCTTCTGCCTCCACTGGCATTATTCTATTTTATTTATTTTTACAATTTATAGGCCACCCACACGACCCAAAGGTCTCTCTCTGGGCGGCTTGCGATCCAAAGCATTAAAACAGTGAAAAATCTAGAATATAAATAATTAAAACAATAATAAATTTAAAAAAACAATAATAAACTAAAGCGATAATAAATTTAAAAAAATAATGAATTTAAAAAATAAACTAAAGCAATACAAAATGATAAATTAAAACAACAATAAAAAAACTTACATTAAAATCATTACCCTAAAATGACATATTTTTATCCCCCTTCCCTCTCCCCCTAGTTCTGGGAAGTGATCTCGGACGAGCACGGCATCGACCCCACCGGCACCTACCACGGAGACAGCGACCTCCAGCTCGAGCGCATCAACGTCTATTACAACGAGGCCACGGGTGAGGAAGGGAGACAGGAAGGGCAGGCGAGGGGGCCCCTGAGCATGTGCCGAGGGCGGTCCTGCCAGAGGAAGCGAGCTAGGCAGGCAGGCAGGCACGTGGCGGGGCATGGGTTCCTGCGGCTCTGCCACGTGCTTCCCACCCCCACGCCTTTTTCTCTCCTAGGAAGGCAGGTTAGAATGAGGATTATCTGGGTTTTTTTACTGCTAGGACGATGTTGAATGCCGATTTGGGGGTGGTGATGGGGAGAACGCTTGACATTTGATTTCCCATAAAGGGGGGGGATCAGTTTAGCTTCCCATCTCCTTAAGTACATGATAAAACATCTCATCCAAAGGCTGTGGCAGCTACATTCAGAATCTGCCCAGGTAGTGCTGTATTTGGATTAGAGCAGTGGTGTCCAAACTTCAGCCCTCCGGATGTTTTGGACCACATCTCCCACAGACCTTTGCTACTGGTAATGGAGGCTTGGAATTCTGGGAGTTTGGTCCAAAACATCTGGAGGGCTGAAGTTTGGACACCACTGAATTAGAGGCAGATGCTTTGCACATGCTCAGGAGCTCTGGCCAGCAAGTGCATCTGTGCACTCAAGGAACAAAGGCAGTGCTTTGCAATTTAGGAGTTATTAACTACTAACAGTAAAAAAAAAAAATAGTAGTGACATATTTCTTCCGGGTGGCCTTTGAGCCAGATGGTAGATTGAGCACGGCAGGAAGACAGGACAAGACCAAATGAGGTAATTGGAAGTCCTTGGGTAGTTTCTGTGAATTTCTTACTGGATATTGATTTTTGCTGGTGGGGGGTTATTTGGTACAGTAGATATTTTCTGTCTTGATCCAGTGGTCATATGCGTGGTATTTCTGTCCTTTCTGTATTTGCTTTGTATCTGGCCTCAGTTGTTACAGCTTGTGTACTGTGTGTTTTTGTGACGTTGGCTTTTGTCCTGGTTAGATGTGAGCATGCTGTGGCTCCAGGGTTGCTTGGAGCTCTAACACTTCCGTTTGCATATCTGCACCTTCCTTAACTCTCCACTGATTAATTTTTTTCCCCCACAGGTGGCAAATATGTCCCTCGGGCTGTGCTGGTGGATCTGGAGCCTGGCACCATGGATTCTGTACGCTCTGGCCCCTTTGGACAGATCTTCAGGCCGGATAATTTTGTTTTTGGTAGGTAGCGAAAGTATTGTGTAAGGGTAGGAGCCAAACCACAACAAATTGGTACCTGAAGCTTTTTATTTTTGTGTTTGTCGGGTGGCAACCTCTTGGTATAGGAGAATAGTGAGGAAGGGCTCACAAGATGTGTTCGTTTAAAGCAGTGGTTCTCACCTGTGGGCCCCCAGATGTTTCTGGACTGCAACTCCCAGAAATCCTGGCCAGCTCAGCTAGTGATGAAGACTTCTGGGAGTTGCAGTCCAGGAACATCTGGGGACCCACCGGTTGAGAACCACTGGTTTAAAGGCTTGTGTTATCATTGGTTTGGTTGTATAGCACAAAGTCCGAGGGGCAGTGAATTCCCTGGAAAGCTGGATTAGAGAAAGCCCCCAATCCTGAAACAGAACAATTAGAGGGGTGCCTTTGATGGTTACCTGCTTTTTGCCAGAACTGGGTGCATCCAGCCTTGACCAGGAGTTGTGTTTGCACTTCAGCAGCACAAGGGTGTCAACCTGGAACTTGGTGACATCAGGCATTTCATTATATTGGTGCGCCTGAGATCATGATGTAGACTATAGCCCAACCTAACGTTAGCAGTGATTCAGGCTGTGGGATAAAATAGGTGTGCTTTTCTTATCTGCGAAAGTCAAGCCTCCCTGTATTGTTTAGTCAACAGCTGTGTGTTGCTCTCTTCAGGTCAAAGCGGAGCAGGCAACAACTGGGCCAAGGGCCACTACACAGAGGGGGCAGAGCTGGTGGACTCCGTGCTGGATGTTGTCAGGAAGGAAGCTGAAAGCTGTGACTGTCTCCAGGGCTTCCAGCTGACGCATTCCCTCGGGGGCGGCACCGGTTCTGGCATGGGTACCCTCCTGATCAGTAAGATCCGGGAGGAGTACCCCGACAGGATCATGAACACTTTCAGCGTGGTTCCCTCCCCCAAAGTGTCGGACACGGTGGTCGAGCCCTACAACGCCACCCTCTCCGTGCACCAGCTGGTGGAGAACACCGACGAGACCTATTGCATCGACAACGAGGCGCTCTACGACATCTGCTTCCGGACCCTCAAGCTGACCACCCCCACGTACGGCGACCTGAACCACCTGGTGTCAGCCACGATGAGCGGGGTGACCACTTGCCTGCGGTTCCCGGGCCAGCTGAACGCCGACTTGCGCAAGCTGGCCGTCAACATGGTCCCTTTCCCCCGCCTGCATTTCTTCATGCCTGGCTTTGCCCCCCTGACCAGCCGCGGGAGCCAGCAGTACCGGGCGCTGACGGTGCCCGAGCTCACCCAGCAGATGTTTGATGCCAAGAACATGATGGCGGCCTGCGACCCCCGCCACGGCCGCTACCTGACGGTGGCGGCCGTCTTCCGGGGCCGCATGTCCATGAAGGAGGTGGACGAGCAGATGCTGAACGTCCAGAACAAGAACAGCAGCTACTTTGTGGAATGGATCCCCAACAACGTGAAGACGGCCGTCTGCGACATCCCTCCCCGCGGCCTCAAGATGTCCGCCACCTTCATCGGCAACAGCACGGCCATCCAGGAGCTGTTCAAGCGCATCTCCGAGCAGTTCACCGCCATGTTTCGCCGGAAGGCCTTCCTCCACTGGTACACGGGCGAGGGCATGGACGAGATGGAATTCACCGAAGCCGAGAGCAACATGAACGACCTGGTGTCCGAATACCAGCAGTACCAGGACGCCACCGCAGAAGAGGAAGGCGAGTTCGAAGAGGAGGCAGAGGAGGAAGCCGCCTAAGAGCCCCAGCTCTTACCGGAACACCTGTACATTATGTTTAAAGCTGTAATGAACTTTTATTATTCGCCTTGCGCTTGTTCTCTCTGTTTCCTTGTTCTGCACTTCCAGTTCCTTCCATCCGATCTTCTGTCCGATGCTCCGTGGGCATTAAAAACACTTTCACCCTGCATGTTGTCTGCGCTCTAATTCGTCGTAGTAAGCTTTCCGGGTGCTGTTTCCGAAGGTTAAAGCGTAGTTGTGCCTGGTAGCTGGAGAGGGAGAGGGAGAGTCCGAGTCAGCAAAAGCTATACACGCTCAGACTTGTTCCTCCTGACGTGTGGTAATGGCACCGTGGAAAGGTGTGCCTGGCAGGAGAACAGGAAGTTGGCACAGAGGCAAAAGCAATGCCATGGGGCTGACGTGGCCTGGCCTGATTGCCACGCTCTTCCCACTGTTGCTGCTGCCGACCAGGTAACCTGCCCCATCTTTGCCGGGGCCCTGCTACAATCCTCACCCACCCACCCTTGTTTGTGGAATCCAAGGTGACAAGTGATGGATTTGGAACTGCCTGTCTTGCGGGAAAGAATGCACGTTCGCTCTCCTCCATGGCGTAGCTGCTAGGGTAGTGGACTTGATGGGGGAAGGCCTTTCTGCAGACCGGGGGGCTGAGAAAATGGGCTGTGTTGGTCCAGAACTGCCAAAGCAGCTGTGGGGGTCTTCTGACCGGTAGACTTGTTTCCAGGAGGGTGCTACGGTCGGCATCGTGCGTAACGTGTCTGCCAGCAGTTCCCTGGCTGCTGTGAGGCATGTGTTCAGTGGAACACTTAAAAGCTGTGGCTATGTTTTGTTTCCCTCGGGTTGGGGAGTTTCTTCTGGGACGTCGGGCCCATCCTTGTCATGTACGCAGCCCTGAAGAATTGGGCATCCCTCTCCTTAGTGCCAAGAGGATGAGAGTTGCTGCCCAGCCCTAAGAACCTGCTGGCCAACTCTGATTCGAGGAAAACGGACCAGCCTGAATGCCAGGCTCAAAGGCTGGACAGGAGGACCCGCTGGCTGGTTCTTTCTGGCTGTGTTGTGTGCACTGCCATATCTTCTCAAAGAAGGAAGGACCTTATAAGCCTGAGAAGCTCAGAGGGGAACTGCTAGGGCCCTGGAGAGTTTAGGCTGGCCTTAATTTAGCTTCCTGAAACCAAGCCTGGAGAAGAAAACAGCAACATGGTAGTGTTTGAGAGTCTACTTCCAGTGGTTCTCAACCGGTGGGTCCCCAGATGTTCCTGGACTGCAACTCCCAGACGCCTCCTCCACTTGCTGTGCTGGAAGGGGTTTCTGGGAACATCTAGGGACCCACAGGTTGAGAACCACTGGTACTCTCTTAAAGTAATCCCTGAATTGGCAGAAGCTCTGGTAGAGAGAGTCTCAAGTGTAAGACTGCTATGCTGTGCTTAAAGTGTCTCTGGGCAAAGCTTGGCATTTTGGAGCTCTGGTCAACTTGGGCGGGGTTTCCCTTCCCTTTTTTCCTGTCTCATGGCCGTGAGTCAGCCGCTGGCAGGCTTGCTGGGTGCTTGTCCAGCCACGGCGGAGGAGAGGCAGCTAGGCTGAGATTAGTCTGGCCCCCAACCCTCTCGCCTCGGCACCACCACAGGGCAGCGTTCTTTTCCGGTGGATTTCGGCCTGCCGGGCATCGGTGTGGCAGTGGGCATATTTTGCAACTTACTTGGCACAAAGCCTGTGTAGAAGGGCATCAGGCCACCGCTGGTATAAATCTTGGTGTTGGGCCAGTACGTCCGTGGTAACCTCTTGCCAAAACTATAGAGCGGGCTTCTCAGCTTTTCCTGGGACAGAAGAAACCACGAGAATGACCTTCAATGAAGCAGCTTCTGCCATGGCTATTTCTGCAGGACACAAGCTCCACAGCCCCTTGGCCTAACAGTGCTGGTTCCGGAGCCGCACAGAAGGGTTAGGCATTAGAACGGTCTCCCAAATGGGGTATCCTCTCCCACCCGCCAGTTTGGACCATGGATCTCCACGTTACCTGATTTCTGTCAAATTCATTCATGGCCTCTTTGACGCCTTTCAGGTAATTGACGCCCATGATCCAGGTGAAGCGGGGGATGAAGCCCGTGTAACCTGCCAGGAAAGGATAGGTCCGCCACCAGGCACCTCCAAGTAAATGGCGATGCTAAGGGCACCAGCGTTGTGCCCATACGTGGCACTGGAAGGCAAAAAAGCATGCCCTGCACCCATCATCGAAGCTCAGGAGAGGCAGCACCAGAGTTAGCAGGCGACGTCTCGTACTCTCAAGCAAAACAGGAGGTTTGATTCTGCTGCAGATCAACTCAGCCGAGAGTCGTGCTGCTTGATCACGAGGGGGGTGGCGAGCGAATGTGCGCACCAGCCTCCCCATGAAAGTGCCTCAAGGGGTGTGAAGGAAGGCCCGCAAACCCAGGTGCAAGGGAAGAGAAGGGAAGCCAAGAGCCCTGCCCCCCCTATCCCCATCCCCCTTGCCCTGTGGCTGGCCGTTTCACCTGAGATGGCTTTGCGCTGGATGAGATTGGGCAAGTCCAACTTGGGTGTCCGGCCAAATCGCTTCACATCCACCGTCTCCGTCACGGGCGGGAGAGGGGTGCCTTCTATCCGCAGTGGCTGGAGGTCAGAGGAACAAAACGGTCCACCGTGTGTACATCTCGAGAGACTTTTTTCTTTTGAGGAGGGACATCTAAGTGCCAAACATTTGCAAGCCTGTCTTGCTATGGTCCCCTCCCCATCTTATCCCGCTGCATTTGTTATGATCAGAAGGGCGATCTGAAAGCTAACATCCAAATTGCAATATATAATCCAGAATAAAGGCCTATAGATACTGGTTAGGCCAGTGGTTCTCCACCTGTGGGGTCCCCAGATGTTACTGGACTGCAACTTTCAAACTACAGGAAAAGAGATTCCATTTGAACATTAGGAAGAACTTAATGACAGTTAGAGCTGTCTGGCAATGGAAGATGCTGCCCCAAAGGAGGGTGGTGGAGTCTCCTCCTTGGGAGGTTTTTAAGCAGAGGCTGGATGGCCATCTGTCGGAAATACTGTGATGGGGGTCCCTGCATGGCTGGGGGTTGGACTAGATGGCCCTTGAGGTTTTTTCCAACTCTGTGATTCTAACTCCCCCAGAAGCTTCCACCACTCGCTGTGCTGGAAGGGGTTTCTGGGAGTTGCAGTCCAGGAACATCTGGGGACCCACAGGTGGAGAACCACTGGGTTAGGCATTGGACAAGATTGCCAGTTCACCAAATAAACTTTGCCTACCTGTTCCGTCCCTGTGAGGCAAGGGGTGCCCCGCCAGCCCTGTCCGCAGATGAGGGACATGCCCGCATTGCAGGGCCCCCGGCTCTCCTCCCGCCCGCACACCAGCGCGACATCCGGGTGGCAGAGCATCTTCTGGTCCCCGTCCTTGGAAATCAGCTGGGAGCCCGCTTTGGCAGCAAACTGCCTCCACCCTGGCCCGCACGCCAGCCTGATGCCCGGGTGGCAGGAGGTGTACTTCTTCTGTTCTATGAGTTGCACCGAGTTGGGGTCTCTCGGAACCTGAAGCTCTGTCCTTGGCACAGCGGGGCGATGCTCCTGGCCTGGAATGGGAAAGCAACCATGGTAGGGTACGAAGCCTGAAAAAGATTGGGGGTGGGGGAGAACAAAGCAGCCTGGCTGAAAGCTAGCAGAATGGCAGCCCACCCTTTTTCATGAAAAAACATCCTGTTCTGTCTTAAGCACAACCTGTATCCCACAGAAGAATAGGAAGGTAAGGATTTAAGTGTAATACATTGTCAAGGAGGATTCCCCCAAGCTGCAGTCCCAAGAGCTTCAGTGAGGTTGCATTGGGTGTAAGGGTCCAACGCAGGTACAGTGGTCCCCCACCCTTTCACGGTTCATATACTGCGGTCCCGCTATATCGTGGGACTGCAGTACAGTGGTACCCTGGAAGGGCTTGAGGCTAGCCTGGGCTTTTAAAACCTTCCCCCTTCCCCAAGCCCCAGGCTCCAGCTGTTTGTTGCTGGAGTGGGGAAACATCCCAGCACCAATCAGCTGGAGCTCCCCGATTCCCAGCGCCAATCAGCTGGAGCTCCCCCATTCCCAGCGCCAATCAGCTGGAGCTCCCCCATTCCCAGTGCCAATCAACTGGACCTCCCCATTCTCAGCGCCAATCAGCTGGAGCTCCCCCATTCCCAGTGCCAATCAACTGGAGCTCCCCATTCTCAGCGCCAATCAGCTGGAGCTCCCCATTCTCAACACCAATCAGCTGGAGCCGGGGTTTGCTTCCACGGAGGCATCGTGAGCCACTCCTATGCACCCCGGGCCGTTGGAAGAAGTGGCGCGCGATGTTTAAAATGTCTTTGGTTCCTTAAAGACTTTAAACCCGACCTGCCTCCGCATATCGCGGGTTTTCAAATATCACGGGGGCGGGGGCGGGTCCCTAAACCCTGCGATAGATGGGGGGCTACTGTAATTGCAAGAGTTACAGAGCAGGACCCTGGGCAGCACAAAGGCACCAGGGTTGCACCAGAGATGACCACCTGTGAATCGAGGGATGTATCTCTGGTGCTGGTCCAACGAGTCCTCTGGAGGCACCGGCCGGCGGCTGTAATCT
>JAPFRF010000018.1:6190962-6203462 GCA_029282475.1 Phrynocephalus forsythii
ACTTTTCAGGCAAGAAATAATGATAATGATAAAAAGCAAAACCTTGCTACTAATGGTTTGTCCCTTGATGGAAATGTGCGGCAAAAAGTGCAGTATGGGAGAGGTTGGGAAGAAATTCCTGCAGAGCGCGCAGGGGGGCAGCATTTCCTAAGTCACTAAGCATTTGTCTGGTTCTGCACATAAGGTGTAGGAATGTTGCTGAGAAAGGAAACAGGTAGTACTCTGATGCAGCAGCGCATCTCTCTTCTGAAGTGCCTTTTAGAAATAAAAGCCGAAACAAAACAAAAGGGATAAATTAACGAGTTGTTATCTGGTGCTTTGGGGGAAGCCCCAGGTTAAAATGTGATGCTTTGTTTTTTTTTTTTTAAAAAGTGCGATGTTCACCATCTTCTCTTACGCAGACGCTCCACGAAGGTTCAGCACCCGTTTCCAATCAGGGGATGCTGTTCTTTCGTACCAGGATGATCCTCATCAGACAGTAACCAGTTCCTTTATGCCTTCCAGGTATGTCGGGGCTGCTTCCCTCGGGGAGGGGGGAGGCCGTCCGACACTTGGAAAGAACACGGGTTTGAGGCAAGGCAGGAGGCTTCAAAGCCAGAGGACAGAGAAAGGGATTTGCGCTTAACTTGCCAATGTTTTGCTCCTAGGCAACTCTGAGGTATTGAGTTGGGGGGGGGCTTCACAAACGCTTAAGATGAGGGTCAGTCAGTCCTCAGCCCCTAAAACAGGCATGTCCAACCTTTGGCCCTCCGTGATGCTTTGGACCACAACTCCCACAGCCCTTAGCTGTTGGAAATACAGGCGTAGAACCTAAGAACCTAAGAAGAGGCCCTGCTGGATCAGGCCAATGGCCCATCGAGTCCAGCTTCCTGTATCTCACAGTGACTCCCACCAGATGCGTCTGGGAGTTCTCAAGACTAGATCTCTGTCTCCTGATACCACTCCGCCTGCCTCTGGACCTTGAAGGACCCCGGTTTTCCTCTCCTTTCAGAACCCAGAAGTTGTCTCCTGCTGTTTGCTGAGGAAAAAAAGAAAACATGCTTGAAGGCAGTTCTCCAATTGATAGCGGTGCCAGCAGTGCCCAGGGTGAGTTTCAACCCACAACCTGATCCCCCCGCTCTCTCTCTCTGTGTGTGTGTGTGTGGGGGGAAGGTGAGTTTCAACCCACAACCTGATCCCCCCCTTTCTCTCTCTCTCTCTCTCTCTCTCTCTCTCTCTCTCTCTCTCTTTCTCTCTCTCTTTCTCTCTCTCTCTCTGTGTGTGTGTGTGTGTGTGTGTGTGTGTGTGTGTGTGTGGAAGGTGAGTTTCAACCCACAACCTGATCCCCCTCTCTCTCTCTCTCTCTCTCTCTCTCTCTCTCTCTCTCTCTCTTTCTCTCTCTCTTTCTCTCTCTCTCTCTCTGTGTGTGTGATGTGTGTGTGTGTATGTGTGTGTGTGGGGGAAGGTGAGTTTCAACCCACAACCTGATCCCCCCCTTTCTCTCTCTCTCTCTCTCTCTCTCTCTCTCTCTCTCTCTCTCTTTCTCTCTCTCTCTCTCTGTGTGTGTGTGTGATGTGTGTGTGTGTGTGTGTGTGTGTGTGTGTGTGTGGAAGGTGAGTTTCAACCCACAACCTGATCTCTCGATCTTTGTGTGTGTGTGTGTGTGTGTGTGTGTGGAGGGTGAGTTTCAACCCACAACCTGATCTTTTTGTGTGTGTGTGTGTGTGTGTGTGTGTGTGTGTGTGTGTGTGTGTGTGTGTGTGTGCATGTGTGTGTGCATGCATGTGCCTCTGTCTTTGCCCCTCTGCTTTCTATGGGAAGCCCTCTTGAAAGCTCAGCAACTTTTTATTTTTTAATTTTTCTACCAGCAGCCTATGAAGGGAAGGTATCCCCCATTGTCTGGTTTTGATTTTGCTACACGAGACTGATCCATCTCTTCCTTTCCCCTCCTCTGCTCCCACTTCCTTTTCCCCTCCAGACCCGGAGCCGTTGCGGCAGCGCCTCCAGGCTCTGTGGGAAGCGAAAGACATGGAGAAGGTGAGGTCGGGAACACGGGGGAAAGAGGGCTCCTTCTAACGCAAGCAGGTTTTTGGAGATACGGGCCAGGCGCTGACCCTCCACGCCCTCCACTCTTCCGACCTCCCCTGGCTGTCCTGAGGGTGGGGTTGGGCGGCGGCGGGGGGTGTCCTCTGTCTTCCAGCCCCATCTCCTCTGCTGATGGAAGCAGGACGGGATTGTGATGTACACCCCACCACCACCACTTTTATTATTTCTACTACCGCCACCAGTTTCCTGGATACTTTTATTTCTTTTAATAAGAGAATCTGACACTTTTCCTTTTTGCTTTATATACCGCCCTATACCACTTCAAGTAGTCTCTGGGAGGTTTACAGTTTAATTATAGAATGCAGGCTACAAATTGCACCCCTCCAACACAAGCTGGGTACTCCTTTTACCAACCTCGGAAGGATGGATGGCTGAGTGAACCTTGAGCCTGCTCCCTGGGATTGAACCCCCAGGTCGTGAGCACAGTTTTAGCTGCAGGGCAGGCATTTAACCACTGCGCCACGAGGTTCTATACCCATGAAGCCTTACTTGTGGGCTCAGTTCTGCCCATCCAGTGCTTCCACGGAACCCTGGTGAACACCTTTGTCAGGTTCCCCCACCTCCAACATTGGCCTGCCACTCGCCGTTTTCATGGTACCTGGACGATGTGGGGGAAATTATTTATTTATTTATTTTACTCTGGTTGTTTTTTTTTTTTTACCCCGCCTTTCTCCTTGGGAAAAGGACCCAAGGCGGGTTGCAGTAACGAGGGACTATAGGCAGTCCAGGACAATTAAGACCTATTCAGGTTTGAGAAACAGGGAATTGAGCGTTAAAAGTCAACATGAAAGGTACAAGAGAATGCAAGCAGTTAGAGAGAGAGAGAGTAAAATTCCACGTAAAAGTTATGAGGGCTGGAAGCTCTGTAAATGCATGAAAGAAAGTGACGTGCGGCCAATCCTTGCCCCGTTGTTCTGTTTTCCCAGCTCAAGGAAGAGATCCAGCGGGGTTACGCCACCCTGGAAGACCCTCTGGGGTGGCTTTTGGACGTGCTGGAAGGCTCCGAAGATTGGAAGGCGAAGGGGCACAGTTTGGCCACCTGCTTGGTCAAAGAACTGCAAACCTGGCTCAGGACACACCCGAGGGGCCAGCTGGTGAGGCCCGGGTAGAAAACCGGCGCGGTTCCCCCACCACCACCACCCTGAAATTTAGGAGGATTCCCTTGTCAGTCCCAGAAGGAAGGGCTTTGGGTGCAAGTGTCATTCTCAGCTTCCAGGCAGGTTTCCAGGGTGGGTGGGCAGGAGGCAGCCTGCAGGGGAGGACTTTCATTTCAACAGGGAGAACGAAGGGGCGTGCGGTGTACCCACTAGGCTCTGTCTCTGATTTTCCAGTCTGGCTTGAGGCTGAAGAAAGTCCACGCTCGGGTGTTTCCCATCCTTGCCCAGTGCCACGGGAACTTGCTGGACCCGCTGATCGTCATCTATCAGCTCCATGCCGCGGACCACCACTATCTGCTGGGCCAAATCGAACACCTCTACCACAGGAAGAAGTACAAAGAGGTGGGTCTTTCCCTGGCTCCCTCCTGCCTTCCTCTGTGGGCACCCGGAAGGACCCACGCCAGCCCTTCTCACACTCTTATCTATCTATCTATCTATCTATCTATCTATCTATCTATCTATCTATCTATCTATCTATCTATCTATCTATCTATCCCTTCCTTCCTTCCTTCCTTCCTTCCCATCTATCTATCTATCTATCTATCTATCTATCTATCTATCTATCTATCTATCTATCTATCTATCTATCTATCTATCTATCTATCTATCTATCTATCTATCTATCTATCTATCTATCTATCCCTTCCTTCCTTCCTTCCTTCCTTCCTTCCTTCCTTCCTTCCTTCTATCTATCTATCTATCTATCTATCTATCTATCTATCTATCTATCTATCTATCTATCTATCTATCTATCTATCTGTCTGTCTGTCTGTCTGTCTGTCTGTCTGTCTGTCTGTCTGTCTGTCTGTCTTGAATATCTTTACCCCACCTTTCTCCTTAGGAAAGGACCCAAGGTGGCTTGCAATAATGAGGGATAATATACAGCCTAGAACATTTAAGACATAGTCAAGATTAAGAACAGGGAATTAGGAGAGGTGTCTTACAACATTAAAAGATAACATAAAGCTACAAAGAGAACACAAGAAGGAAAAGGAAAAAACATGACGAGGGGTGGAAAGTAGCATGGAAAACACCGGCGTTCTTATTTATTTTATTTTATTTATTTATTTATTCACCAAAAAAAATTAGCTGCCCTACTACCAAGAAGTCTCTGGGCGGCATACAACATTGTATTAAAAACTATAAAACAACCCAAATTATTAAAACTGTAATATACAATTCAGTTAAAACAACATACAATACAAGCTGTAAAACCCTGCTGCTCTTGCTATTTTGATTGTGAGCCACCCAGAGACCTATGTAAATAAATAAATAAATAAATAAATAAATAAATAAAATGTGTCCAGCCCCCCAACATTTATTTATTTATTTATATGCTGCTCGTCTTGCAAGAGGAACTCCAGGCGGTTATGAAATCAGTCAATGAAATCATGCACTTCCTCCTCCTCCTCCTCCTCCTCCTTCTTCTTCCTCCTCCTCCTCCTCCTCCTCATTCTTCTTCTTCTTCTTCTTTTTTTCCTCCTCCTCCTTCTCCTCCTTCTTCTCCTTCTCCTCCTTCTCCTTCTCTTTCTCCTTCTCCTTCTCCTTCTCCTTCTCCTCCTCCTCCTCCTCCTCCTCCTCCTCCTCCTTCTTCTCCTTCTCTTCCTTCTCCTTCTCCTTCTTCTCCTTCTCCTTCTCCTTCTCCTCCTCCTTCTCCTTCTCCTTCTTCTTCTCCTCCTCTTCTCCTCTCCTCTCCTTCTCTCCTTCTCCTTCTCCTCTTCTCCTTCTTCTCCTCTTCTCCTTCTCCTCTCCTTTCCTTCTCGTCTTCCTTCTTCTGCTCCTTCTCCTTCTCCTTCTCCTCCTTCTCCTTCTTCTTCTTCCTTCTCCTTCTCCTCCTCCTTCTCCTTCTTCTCCTCCTCCTGGCTGGAAAGCACCCGCCGGAAGGGTTCCGAAGCCTTCCCCTCAAGGCCCCCTTGCCTTGGGACAGAAAAGGTGCCACACGACCGTCTGGCCACTCCGTGGCAGTCTTGCTCCGGGACCCAAAATTTCCTCTTGGACTGATATTCATGACCTGACTGAGCATCCCTGGAGCATCCCTGGAGCCAAGGCAGCTGTTTTGGGGGGTCCTGGCTTTCCTTAGCACAGGCATGACCAAACTTCAGCCCTCCTGATGTTTTGGACCACAACTCCCAGAATTCCAAGCCTGTATTTCCAGGTGGGAGTGGTGGTCCAAAACATCTGGAGGGCCAAAGTTTGGACATGCTTGCAGGATTAGCAGCTTGGAGAAAGACGGGGGGGGGCTGCTGTCAACGTTAGATGCCCTGCACCCCCGAGGCTCGGCCTCAAGAGACCCTCTGGGTCATGAAAGCGGGTGCCTTTGGGCCGTGTATCGTCCCCTTTTCCTGGTCAGCCTTAGAGAGGCCTCGTCGTGAGGCGGGACGGTGGGTCAAAATGGGCCACCCTGGCCATTCCTTGGTGGGGAAAGGGCAAATAAATAACAGAATGATGTAAACGTTCTGGGTCACGTCCTGGATAAACTCTTTTCTACCCGGGACAGTGAGCTGCCGGCTTTGCAGCCGGCAGTTTACGGAGCCTTGGTCCGCTGAGCCACCACGTAGCAGGAGGCAAAAGGGATGTCCGTCCAGGCACTCTGTGGGGTGACAGGAGTCAGCCAAAGCAGGTTTTTTTTTGGGGGGGGAGGGAGTGGGGAACCCCTGAAACCCACTGCCTGAGTTGCGTGGATAAAACGGGAGGTCAACGACCGCTCCTGAGGGTGTTTATTGTTGGAGAGCATTTTCTGCACGAACCAAGATGACTTCTCTCTCTCTCTATCTCTTTCTGGAAAATTTCAGGCAAAAATCAAAGCAAAAAAAAAAAAAAGACACAAACATGTGGCACCTTTGTGTCTTTTCTTTTGTTTTTCTTTTGTTTTTCTTTCATTTTTGCCCGGAATTCTTGAAAAGATTGGCACGGCTACCCTCTCTGAAACGTCTTTTTGGAAAGAGACAATGCCAGAACGGAACAGCCTCAGAGGCTAATGTAACTGCGGCGCCCCCTGAATAGGGCTATAGTGGGGTGGTGTGTGTGTGTGTGTGTGTGTGTGTGTGTGTGTGTGTGTGTGGCTGCTGTGCTTCAGAAAGAGCTAGTGAGCAAAGGGGTGGAGTGGGGGGAGAGAACGCTTGTCGTTCAGCAGAAGCCCGGGTCGTGTTCCATGCCCATCTTACGTTACACTTCAGCCTTTAAAAGGGTGTCTGGGCCCACTTGAATGGGCCTCCCCAGACCCACCGGGGACAAGTGGGGGGCAGACAAAGGCGGCTCTTGTCATTTCCCCCCCCAAGCCCCTTTGGGCCCAGGGGGGGGCGGGCTTCAGGGAGGGAGTGGAGTGGAGCCATTGTCATCTGAACAGGACCAGTCTGGCGTGCTTTGGTGCGCACACCCCCCAATATACTGCTAAGTCGTCTCTCTCTCTCTCTCTCTCTCTTTCTCTCTCTTTCTCTCTCTCCTCCCCCCTCCTCACCGGCCTCAGCCAAAAAAGGACATTTGAAGGGCCCTGTCAGCTTTGATTAGCAGGGGTCTCATGACTTAATGTGCCACCATATTTCATGTCCAAAGGGGCGGCCGGGCGGCAGCATGAATGCCCTGTATTGTCCATTGAGTTATTTTATTTACATTTTTTAAACAGCTTATAAAGGTTTTTTTGAAGTGTGTGTGTGTGTGTGTGTGTGTGTGTGTGTGTGTGCAAGAGAGAGAGAGAGGGGGTCTGTGCTTAAAACCTCCCCCCTCCCAACACTCCTTTCTTTTTAAGGGGGTGGGGAGAAGGAGGAGGGAGAGCCTTTGTAGGTCCCTGAGAGAGGGGCTTGTTTTTAAAGGCCACCTTCCAAAGTTTTCTTCTTGTTTAATAGCCGTATATTAAATTCTAAACAGGTGGTACCAAAGGCAAACTGGACTGGAGAGAGCTAGAGGGGAAGGGCCTTCCTTCCTTCCTTCCTTCCTTCCTTCCTTCCTTCCTGTATCCATTCCTTCCTTCTTTCCTTCCTTCCTTCCTTGATCAGCTCCTTCCTTACTCTATCCCTTCCTTCCTTCCTTCCTTCCTTCCTTCCTTCCTTCCTTCCTTCCTTCCTTCCTTCCTGTATCCATTCCTTCCTTCCTTCTTTCCTACCTTCATCAGCTCCTTCCTTACTCTATTTCTTCCTTCCTTCCTTCCGGAATGATAAAAGGGCCTGGAATTATCCCAAGTGATGTGTTCCGTACCTGTGGCAGAATGAGATCAGAGAAGGGGGGAGATCTTCGTTTCGGGATACCTCTTCACACAGGCCTCTCTGTAAATAGAAAGCTAGCAGATCAAGACATGGGAAGGAGCTGGTCTCTTCCTCCTCCAATTCTGCCTCTCCCTTTTCTTCTGTGTGTTTTTTTAATTGCTGCAAAGCTTCTTATAGGGGTGCTGAGGGTTTAGAGGAAATGGGAACAGGAGGCCTGGTTTTAACTTAATTATTTAAAAACAGTACACAGTTAGGACAATAAGGAGTCGCACTTGCTTGCTTTCTCTCCCACACGCACGTGCAGCATCTTTACGGCGGAGATGCACGGTCCAGGTGAAGTGGTACGACCACCACTCTGTGTGTGTGTGTGTGTGTGTGTGTGTGTGTGTGTGTGTGTGTGTGTGTGTGTGTGTGTGTGTGTGTGTGTGTGTGTGTGTGTGTGTGTCACGGTGACACCTTGCCTTGTGTCCAGCCACAGTGGCCTATAAATCAGAGGGGGAGGGGGGCAACCTTCTTGCATGACTTAGCCCCCCACCACCCCACGCCCAGCTGCTCTTCCCTGTAAATACCATTTTTCGGGGCGTTCCCTGCAAGCAGGACTTTAGATGCTGGGGAAGTGCAGGAGCCTGGGGGAGGCGGGTCCTGCCCCTTGCCGGCAGTGGGATCCTGGATGTCGAAAGGGCCATGTCCGTTTCAGTAAGAAAGGATCTGTCTGCACCTTTGGTGAAAAGCCGCTGCTTGTTTTTATTTTTAATTTTTTTGGTTTCCTTTGCCAAACCTCTTGCACCTCTTGTGTGTTCTTCCAGGCTGCCATTTTGAGCATCAAGTTCCACCTGCAGCCAGACCTGAACCTGGAGGAGGTAAATTCGCCTAACCCTTTGACGCGGCCTGCCTGTCCACTTCTAGATGTATTCGCAGGGGGATTCTGGGATGCATGCTAAAGAAAGAAGGAGCTTTTGCCGCCTCCGCCACCCCAGTGTACCTGTGAATGGGTTGGTCTTCGTTGAGCGGTCTTTGCATTTATATATGTTGAGGTGGTTTCTGATTCCGAAAGGAACCTGGGGCACAGGCCACGCCCAGTCCACTTTTTGTGGCATCCTCTTCTCGCTCGGCCAGTGCCACCCCAGCCCCTCTGTCCTCTTCCGTGGATCCCTCCGGGCTGGCCCAGGAGGCGTGTGTGTGTGTGTGGGGGTGTCAGCGTTCCTCCATGATGCATTCCTCTGGGCACCATTCCAGACCTGCAGGACTCTCGCCTTTGGCGTGCTTGGACCACCAGTGCCCGGTGGCAACGAGCCCCTTTCAGGAGGTGGCCCGTTCACGTCTCTTCCCTGCCCCGCCAGATGTGTGTCCCGCTGCTGCTCCAGGAGAAAACGGACCTCGTGGAGGCCTACGTGGAAGGCTACCCCATCCTACAGGAGCGGCTGCTGAGGATGGTAGATGCCTGGTTTGCCCCCGGCTTCCAAACCAAAGACGTCATCAGGTGAGGGGGGTTGGGGAGGGCAACCCCCCCCAGCCCCCACGTTGCCATGTGTTTGCTTGTTTCTGCTGTACGTCTCCTTCAGGGTGGAGAGCGACTTGCCGCAGCTTAAATCCCAGTCCTTTGTTCTTTGGGTTGCCACCCCCCCCGGGAGGCGCGCAAACATTCTTCCAGGAACCGCATCTTCTCAGTGGCTGGTCCCACTTTGTGCAACCGTCTTCCGAGGAATATTAAGACTGCAGAATCCGTCCCGGCGTTCTAGAAGCTCTTAATAACTTGGCTGTTTACGGCTGCCTTCTGTGACCTCGGGGGTTGATATACTTTGATCAGGGATCGGATTTATTATGTCCGCCCATTTTTCTTCGCCGTCTTATGTCTGTTTTATTATTAGTAATATTATTATTGTGGTTTTGTTAGTTTGTACTATCAAACTTTGTTATTTGTTAGCCGCCTTCAGTTCCTGGGGGAATCTGGTGGGATATAAATATAAAAATAAATAAATAAATGTGGGCTTGGCTAGGCAGGCCCCCTGGCAACGCCCCATGCCGGATGTGTTGTTCCAGAGCAGACCTCTTCATGGTTCTTTCTGGGTTCTCTTTCAGGAACTGCCAAGGCCTGTCCAGTCTAAGGCCGGAGAAGTTCAACCAGCGGCTTTTGAACAAAACAGTCTTTCGGTTCCTGGACAGATACGGGCTAGATCCAGGTAGGGCTGATGGAAGAGCATGTCTGAAAGGGAAGACGGGAGAGGGGTGGGCGGGTTGAGATATTCCCCAAGGACAGTGTTGGCGAACCCTTGGCACGACCTGGGGTTTGATCCCCAGTACCTGGCTCAAGGTTCACTCAGCCTTCCATCCTTCCGAGGTTAGTAAAATGAGTATCCAGCTTGCTAGGGGGAGGGGGGCAATGTGTAGCCTGCATTACTGTAACTAAACTGTAAAACCGCCCAGAGACTACTTGAAGTGGTATGGGGCGGTATATAAGCAGAACACTTTGCTTTCCTTTTTGTTCTGCCTCACAATGCCCCACCTTCTACTTTGTCAGTATCCTTCTTGAAGTGTGCTGTCCAGAACTGGACACAGTACTCAAGATGAGGCCTGACCAGTGCCAAATCGAGGGGGGGGACTCGTTTATTTATTTATTTATTTATTTATTTATTTATTTATTTATTTATTTATTTATTTCCTGGTATATGCCTTTGTTTGCTCTTCTCTGCTGCCCAACGAAGTTCTTAAGGCGGTTCGCAACAGCGAAATACTTTTTTGGCTACCTGGAGAAGTCACCTGTTCCCGAAAGCTCCGGGTGCCTGTCAAGGCCTGAGAATGCATGCAAAACAGCAAAGCGGGGGGGGGGAGCGTGAAAGCCTCTTTGTGTGTGTGTGTGTGTGTGTGTGTGTGTGTGTGTGTGTGTGTGTGTGTGTGTGTGTGTGTGTGTGTGTGTGTGTGTGTGTGTGTGTGTGTGTGTGTGTGTGTGTGTGTGTGTGTGCGTGCACTGAGGGGAAGCCGCGAGGGAGTGTGCCCCATCGACGCTAGAGGGCAGGTGAGGGCCGTGGAACCACTGGCACCAGATCTGGCATTTGAAAGGTGGTGGTGGTGGCGGCGGGGTGAGCCCGTTCAGTGTGCGAAGACAGTTCTTTTTTCCTCACCAGTTGTTTGTGGTTTTGAACGCTGCCTGCCTGACGAGGCATGAGGTGAACGGAATAAAAGTTTTGTGACATTGGCGGGGTGGGGGAGGGAGGAAGGAGATAAAAGCCCCTGAAGGCTTTGGGGATTGTTCTCCTGGTTTTTTTACACACACACACACACACACACACACACACACACACACACACACACACACGGCCCTCGGGGAACCTCTTGTCACTCAGGAACCTCTTGTCACTCAGGCGTTCTCCCGCTGACTTGACAGAAGATACGTCTCCCATACTTTTTACAATGCCCACCTAGGCATTCTCTCTCTCTCTCTCTCTCTCTCTCTCCCTCCCTGTTTTTAATCAACCTCCTCTTATTTTTATCTTCATTGTAGCTTAGTTTTAGCTTGTGGTTGTTGATTTATGTCTCTTGTGTTATTATGCGCCTTGTATTTTGTTTTGTTTTTTAAAACGTATTCCTTTGCTGGTTTGTCCTGGGATTCCACGTCGCAAACAGCCCAGAGTAGCCCTAGAGCAGTGATGGCGAACCTTTTAGAGGCCGAGTGCCCAAACTGCCCTTCAGAACCCACTAATTTTTTTCCGCAAAGTGCCAGTACAGCAATTTTAACCTGAATCCAGGAGGCCGTGAAAGGGGCGATGTCGGGTGCCCACAGAAAGGGCTCCGAGGGCCACCTTTGGCACCCGTGCCATCGGTTCGCCAACGCTGCCCTAGAGCTAGGTGGGCGGTGTAAAAGTCAAATAAATCAATAAAATAAATAAACAGGTCGTCCGAATGGCGAAGTGGGTCCCGAGGCGGTGACTTCCCGCCTCCCTTGGCAAGGGAGGCTGGGGATGCTGGTCACTGTAGTCCAGAAAGCCACGTTTCCAAGGTTGCCGATGTGTCATCCATTAGAAACCACTTTTTTAAAAAAAAGGTTTTGCCGAGAGCCCCGAGCGCAACCTTGGAGGGCTGGTTCACGCTACCTGCAGCGTGCCCTCTGGGTTGCTGATGGATGCCCCTTGGCCTTAAGGGTGTTAATGGCATAGAGCAGGGGTCCTCAAAGTTTTCAAACAGCGGGCCGGTCCACCACCACCCAGACACCTCTGGGGGCCAGATCGCAGTCCAAAAGCAGCTGCGGAGGTTGGCTTGCTCACAAAACAGGGGGTCTGTGGGGGGGGGTTGCAATTGGTCCCAGGAGCCAGATTCAGGACCTTGGGGGGCCGCATCCGGGCCCCGGGGCCTTAGGTTGAGGACCCCTGGCATAGAGAAACGCACCGCTAAAGAGCAAATCATCCTAGTGCAGAGGGCTTAGCTATGGACGGAGGTGCACATCTTCAAAAGAGCCGGTGCTCCCTGGGAGGGTGCGAGCAGAAGCCCAGACCGTATTCCTGGGCAAAAGCATCAGGAGAGAGAGAGAGAGAGAGAGAGTCCTTCCTCAGCCCCCCCCCCCAGAGCTGCAGCTGCCAGCCAGTGTTGGCTGCACCGGCCGTCTGGTTCAGGAGCCGATCCCTGCCCCTTTTAAAAAGGAGAAACCCAGTTCGCGGGAGAGCTTAAACGGGACCTTCTGGTGGGCAGTTTTCTTGCCGGTGCAGCTTTTAAAAATTACGCCAGAAGGCCACCAGTGCCACGCATCATTTAGGGAGCCGTGCTGGGACTCTGGATCCTGGGTTCAAATCCCGCCTCGCCCCTGATAATCAACTGGGCAGTTCTGGAACCCTTACAGCAGGCATTTCGAAACTTCGGCCCTCCTGATGTTTTGCACCACGACTCCCAGAATTCTAAGCTTAGATTGCCAGTGACAAAGGACTGTGGGAGTTGCAGTCTGAAACATCTGGAGGGCCAAAGTTTGGACATGCCTGCCTTACAGTGTCTCTCCTCCTGATTGATTTTTGCACCGTTGTTGTCATAAGGGAGAAGGGTAAGATAATAGTGTCGGCTGCCTGACACTGACTGG